>CANTUR010000912.1:0-183256 GCA_947683625.1 Mallotus nudiflorus
AATTCTTTCGAATCCGGAACCCGTAGCAAGCCTTAGAAAATAAAATCATACAATAATAATATAAAAGTACGACCAAATTAAAATTTTTCTGAATCAATAAATAAAATAAATACTCCAAATCCTTTTATAAATGAATACATATTCGTACAATGTTCAAATACAAATTCTCAGAGTATTTAATATCCAAACAAGATAATACACTTCCAATATAGTGACACTACTATTGCAGTTTCTAGAATACAATTCAAAGTTCAGAATATACATTTGCATAAAACAGCCGGGACTGAAGAACACCGGCGAGGAACTCTATAACTAAGGTCTGACGATATGGAATCTCCTGAAAAAAAATAATTGAGGGGGGTCAGACCTCACTGAGTGAATTATTATACTATATATACATGTAACTAAACCATAACAATCAGGCATTAATATATGTGTATGTATATACACACAATTCACACGAATGTCAAACTCTGCTTTTATAAATATACTAAATGTAGAAAACGTTTGTTTTAATTCATGAAGGATCCATAGAACCCTAAATAATAACAACCTCAAACAATCCCATCATCACTCTAGCCATACAGGCTCACTTGATTCCAAATAGAACACTTATTCCAATTTGGACAGTAGACTGGCCCCGAGACACTAAGTCGACCGAGCTCCAGCAGTCTGGCTGTCAGTGTGATTGGCCCCAAGACACTTGGTCAACCGAGCTCCAGCAATCACACTATCCATCACCTCACATCTCAATCAACCCAATAGATCATTCAATTCACTTATGGACAGTAGACTGGCCCCGAGACACTAAGTCAACCGAGCTCCAGCAGTCTGACTGTCAGTGTGATTGGCCCCGAGACACTTAGTCAACCGAGCTCCAGCAATCACACTATCTAACATACCATTATTCTTAGTCAAATCAATTAAATCAATTATAATCACCCAATTTTAACTCTCACTCAATCTTTATCTATCGTACCGGTACGTACACGGTCCTAGTGCTGCCCACTAGGAAGCACGTTCTATTAATATCCTTCACTTCGAATAAATCATTCATTCGAAAAATAATTAATGTAGAACAATATTCATAATATTAAAACCAACCATATATATATATACCAAAAATATACCTAAAATATACCCAGTATATTTCAGGTATATATATATATATATAGTCAAATAAAATATGAAATAAACCTAAGATAAATCATTAATATAGTTAAAAACAATTTAAATGAGTAACAATAATATAACATGCATTATCTTAAAAATATATTTAAATATGAAAAAGATATACTCTAAGTACTCAAATCATTTAATAAACCATTTATGTATAAATATTCATTTAAATACGTGTTTGTGTTTAACATATATTCACAAATATACTAAAAATAAACCTAATTATCTAGCATGCATATATCAGAAATAAACCCTAAATATACCACTAATGTGTTAGGTTTAATTTAATAATAAAACATTTATTTATTCGGGAATAAATAAAAAATATACCAAAAATAAACTTAAAAATAATTTAAGTTTAGGTTTATAATTTAACATGCAATTATTTAAGAATAAACCTAAAATCTACTGAAACTATACCAAAAGTATTATAATTTAAATCATTTTTTTTAACATACAATGAAAATGAAAAATCTAAATAATGCACCCTATATGCAGTGCATATATATACAGTATAATAACTCACATGTTAGCGCTCCACGAGACAAACTCGGCGGCCTGATCCGTTAGGCCTCGGTCTCGGCGCAGCTAGACAACAAATGACAACATGAAATCATAATAAATTTAACAAAAATTCTAAAGACTCGATCTAGAATTTTAGACACAGCTTTAGAATAGGAATTTGACCGGACATCACGTTTTACGAGAATTCTATCGAAAATTTGACAGAACCTCCCCTGTAAAACGGACATCTCTCTACTCAAAGAGTAGAGCCGGTCATGCAAAGAAATACACTTCGGAATAACACACAGGATTACAATCAAAATCCCTCGGTCGGACTCCAAACTACGATTCACCGACCGAGGTTCACAATTCACAGAATAATTATAAAATATCGAAAATGCCCTTATATAATAAAAATACATTTTATAAATCCAAATTACGTAATTAACCCTAAAACATACTAAAAATCAATAAAAACCCATTTATTTAGAAAAATAGTATATTATATATAATTTGAAAATAATTTACAAAAAATAGTTTTAATTAGTTAAAAATACTAAAAATTTGCAGAAATCATTTTTATGCCCTAAATAACTATTAAAACCAATTTAATTACATTTTTAACTAATTTAGTGTAAAATTACCAAAATACCCCTATATATATATATTCACTATAAATGTTCAAAAATTCACCAAAAATTATATAATTACTCAAAAATTAATTTCTCAACATATAATTCAATAATATCAATAAATATACTCAATTTACCAATTTATTTCAATTTAATACATAATTAACCCTATTTTTCAAAATTACATAAAATTAATAAATTCCAAATAAATACATAAAAATTCCACAAAAATTACAAATAAATTTTTTATAATTCATTTTAACCCTATTTTTCAAAATTACATAAAATTAATAAATTCCAAATAAATACATAAAAATTCACAAAAATTACAAATAAATTTTTATAATTCATTTTAACTCCTACAATCACCATAAAACAAAATTTTATAATTTATTTAATTAATTTTCGAAAATTAGAAAATAATAATAAAATAATCAAAATTCACAAAAATTAAAATAAATTCCAAAAATTCTAAAAAAATTACAGCATATAGATTAAGCTTCCAGGATAAACATTTGTTAAGGGAGTTTGCATGAATCCAACAAATTCAACTTCAAAAAAATTAAAAACCCTAGAATACATAAACTAAAACTTGAAGATATCTAAAAATCTAGAGGTTTTGAGCTCAAACGGAGCTCGGAAATGGACTCACCGGACGAAAAGCTTTCAAAAAAGTCTAGTCCGACGTCCTAAGGTGGCCGGAATCTTCACTGGCGTGAGGAAGCTCCACCTTCGGTCTCCTTCGTTTTCCGGCGTTCTAGGCGCTGTAATATCTCGTGTTTTTAAAAATATTTTTACACTGTACCGGGATATGGCAGTGTTAATAATTTCTGTACATTATATGATATTTTTACGAGTTAATATGTATTTAAAACCTATTTTAATTACAGTGTATTATTTTCATGTTTTACGTAAAATTTTCCCGGGGACTTGCATTTTCGGGGAAATTTTTCACGTAAACAATGTATTATTAATTATTTTAAATGTATTTACGGACTTGCATGAACTCATACATATTTATAAATTATTAAATAAAGCCTGTGTGTGTATATTTATTTAATTAGGGTTTATTATTACCCTAATATTTTATTAAGTATTTATTTGTTTTATTGTTATTTAATTAATTTTATTTAGTATAAATTATTAAAATATTAAATTTTATGTGTGTGTGGTGTATATTTGATGTGTGTAATTTAATATTATTTTAATATATAGTATAAAGTATATATATATACATATATTTGTCAAAATTACAAGAGAATTGGAAAATTACACATTTGCCCCCGAGTCTCCTTCTTCCTCCCGATCCTTCTCCTTGCCGTCCGGGCATCTGTCACGTCGTTTCTTCACCGTGGGTGTGCCGTCCGATGTGCCACCGTCTTCCCCGACCAATTCCGCCGCCTGAGGAGGCCGTTTCCGGCGCTTGGAAGTCGATTTTGGATGGAGAAGCCGAAAATCGATTCCACCGTCGATCACGTCGATTCCGGCCACCGTTTTCGACACCGCCGGTCTCTTCCTTCTCCTTGAGCTCCGGGTGATTCCAATTCTAAGCTCCTTTTGACCTGAAATCAAGTGGATTTTGAGGTTTGAGCTAAAACTCAATTCGATCACATTAGGGTTTTCATTTTTTTTGAGCTTCGAATTGGATGATTTATGGAAACTTCCTTCACAAATGTTGTTCCTAGTAGCTTAATCTTCATGTATGAATTTTTGTAGAATTTTTGGGGATTGTTTGGATTTTTGGGTATTTTTGAATATTTTAATATTATTTTCTAATTTTCGGAAATTAATTATTTAAAATATGAAATTGGAGTTTATGGTTGAATTAGGTGTTTAAATGAATTATAGGAATTTATTTGGAATTTTTATGAATTTCTAAGTATTTATTTTTAATTATTGAAGTTTATGGAATTTTTGAAAAATTAGGTTAAATATGTTTTTTATTTGAATTTAATTGGTTAATTGAGTTTAAATATTGATATTATTGATAAATATGTTGAGAAAATTAATTTTGGATAATTGTATGATTTTTGGTGGAATTTTTGAAGTAATTTAAGTATATTTATATATATAGGGGTATTTGGTAATTTTACCCTAAATTGTCTAAAAATGTAATTTAATTGGTTTTAATAGTTATTTAAGGTATAAAAATGATTTCTACAAATTATTTGATATTTTTAACTAATTAAAACTATTTTTCGTGAATTATTTTCAATTATATATATAATATACGGTTTTTCTAATAAAATGAGTTTTAATCGGTTTTTATAGTGTTTCAAGGTCAATTATGTAATTTTTACCTATAAAATGTATTTCTGTGATTTAAGGATATTTTTGGTATATCTGGAATCATTCTGTGTTTGTGGACCCCGGTCGGTGGACTGTAGTTTGGAGTCCGACCGTGGGATTTTGATTGTGTTGAGCCTATTTTTCGAAGTGTATTTCTTTGCAGGGTCGGCTCTACTCTTTTGAGTAGAGAGATGTCCATTTTACAGGGGAGGTTCTGTCGGATTTTTGGTAGAATTCTCGTAAAACATGATATACAGTCGAACCCTAATTTTCGATTCTGTGTTTAATACTCTAGATTGAATTCAAGGATTTCTATTAGGTTTATTCTGATGTCGATTATTTATTGCTTGTTTAGTTGCGCCGAGACCGAGGGCTAGTGGACCAGGCCCGTCGGACCTGTCTCATGGAGCGCATTAGGTGAGTTACTATACTATATATATATGCTTAGGATGCATGATTTAGAAATGCATGTTTTATGTTGATTAAATATGCATAAATAATTTGATTATTTCTTAAGTTTATATTAAGTATATTTTCGGTTTATTTTTGGTATATACTAAATTATATGCATATTTTGTGAATAAAATATATTTAAAATGTTTTTAAATATATTTCCAGCTTAAGTTATAATTTGATGGGATTCATTTGACATATATATACTTGAAATATACCTAGTTTACTTTTGGTATATTTCCGGTATATATATGGTTTATATTGTTATTTCATGTACATTCATGCATCATTTATTTTTGTGAATGAATGTTTTACATTATTAATGATGAAGGATATCAATAGAACGTGCTACCTAGTGGGCAGCACTAGGACCGAGTACGTACCGGTACGCCTATAGCTTTAGGCTATATTACTAACTATTTGTGGATATTGATTTGATTATGATTATCGATATGTGAGATGTGGTTGTGGGTGTGATTGCTGGAGCTCGGTTGACCAAGTGTCTCGGGGCCAATCACACTGGCAGTCAGACTGCTGGAGCTCGGTTGACTTAGTGTCTCGGGGCCAGTCTACTGTCCAAATGGATTAAGTGGATATATTTGGATTAAGTGAGCCTGTGTGGCTTGAGTGTTGTTTAACACTATTTTCTGAGGTTGCGATATTCTAGGGTTCTATGTGATCCTTCATAAAAGATGATTTTCAGATAAAATATATAAAAAATGATTTTTCTGCATCTGTATGAATTGCCTATATATATACATATTAGACATGTATTATTGACTGTATGCATTGTCATTTAGAGTGTATGTATATATATTATAGTAATTCACTCAGTGAGGTCTGACTCCCCTCCGTTGACTATTTTTCAGGAGAGTCAACTTCCTCAGACCTCAGTAGCAGGTCGATACGCCGAATTTCTTCCGCCCCAGCTTCTTTATGTAAATTGTCTACTTGAGTCTTATTTATTTTATCTAGACACTGCAGTAGTTGTGAATTAAAGTATGGGATTTTGTGTGCTTTATTTTAAAGAGATGTATTATATTGAAACTGGATTTGTATTAAAGATTATATACATCTATGTGATGAGATTTTGATTTAAATCCAGTTGATGAAAATGATATTATGATATTATGATTTTTATTTCCGCTGCATATTATATTATTATTGTTATTATTGCATGCTTTATTTATTTTTAGGCTTGCTACGGGTTCCGGATTCGAAAGAATTCCCGTTCCCTAGCGCCGGTCATGGCCCCTGTTTTGGGTCGTGACAGCGGCGATGGACAATGCTAGTGGCAGCTGGTGGCTGCTGGATGGAAGGGGAAGCAGTGGTGATGGCTGGTTGCAGGTGGGGGCGGCCTGGTGGTGGTCCGGTTGGAAGGAACCGAGAGTGAGGGGAAGAAGAAGAAGAAGAAGAAGAGAAAAGAAAGAAAAAAAAAGAAAGAAAGAAAGAAGTGTTTACCCGTTGACTTACTTGTACCCTATATATATATATATATATATACATAACTTTAACTTAAATATTCCCACACCACACACTATAATATATATATATATATATATATATATATATATATATATATATATATATATATATATATATATATATATATATATATATATAAACATACACACACATGCACTAACAATTAAAATAACAATTGATAATAATAATATAAAATTTCACACACATTAAATATACACCACACACATATTTTAATATGTTTAATAATTTATAAACTTAAAATTAATTAATACAAAAATTAAATAATAAAATTAAGGAAATTAATTAAGCTCTAATTAATTTAAATAAATACACATATATATTTTATTTTAGCACTTTAAAATTATATATGAGTTCATGCAAATTCATAAAACTAGTCAAAATAAATAGTATTAATTTATTTACGTGCCAATTTCCCCAAAAATATAATTTTCGGGAAAATTTTACGTAAAGTACTTAAAATAATATAAAATAATTGAAATTAGCTTTAAACAAACAACAAACTCATAAAATATCATAAATATATATACAAAAATTATTAACACTGCATATCCCGATGCAGTATAAAAATATTTAAAAATTCGGGATATTACAGTCTTCCCCCCTTACAAGAATTCGTCCCTGAATTCCAAAAAGAAAATTACAAGATCAAGAAAGAAAGAGAGACGAGTAAGAAGCTCGTATCTCAACTTCAGTCTTTTACGTAAGCTCCTTCACTTTGTTGCCACGTCACGGAACCTTGATCATCTGAATCTAATTCGAACATAACTATCGAGCTTGATAATTTACAATCTCAACCGATTCCTTCTCAAACTTCAGGTCTTCATTTAGTTCTATATTATTCAACGCGTCTCATCACACCACTTTTCGGAGACATCTTCAGAATTACAGTCTTCGATCTGAAACTCCATATCTCTGCATCTAGGATCCATATCGCTCTTCTGATCACCGTAACTTCTTCACTGTATGCTGATCCATCTCATATCTAATTAAGACTTCTTTCCATAAAAGCTTCAGGTGGTGTCATTCCAATACTGCTATGGTAGCTGTTATTATAAGCGAATTCTATAAGTATCATATAATCAACCTAGCTACCTTCTAGATCCAAAACGCACATCTTCAACATACTGTTTAGTGTCTGGATCGTCCTCTCAGACTGTCATCTGTCTTAGGATGAAAAGCAGTATTGAAATCCAATCAGGTGTCTATTACTCTCCATAATCTCTGCCAAAATCAAAAGGTAAACACTGTACCTTTACCATATACAATGGACACAGGTAGTCCATGCAGGCACACAATATGCTTCATATGCAGCTTAGCCCACTTAGCTACTGAATAAGTGGCTTCCACTGGCCAAAAATTAGTTGACTTGGTCAATTTGTCTACAATCATTCCAACGGAATCATATTCACCCTTCGAATGAGGTAACCAACCACAAAAATTATCACAATTCTCTCTTATTTCCATCCAAATTCAAAAGAGATCAAAACTTCCCAGAAGACTTCTGATATTCAGCTTTCATCGACTGGTAATTTTAACACTTAGAAATACAATCAGTCACATCCTTCTATAATCCAACCCACTAGTACTGATCTTGAATACTGTGATAATTCTTGGTAACCATTTGGATGTACACTGCAAGTTCACTTCCACAGCTTATATAGAATCCTTTTCTCAGATTACAACATAAACCCTGTATCATTAACTTGGGCATCTCCTATCAGCAGATCATTCTATGGTGATATGCCATGATGACATGCTATGATGAATGTCATGATGAGATGATCTAATGAAATGTCATGATGAAATGCTAGAATGAAATGTCGTGATGAAATGATGTAATGAGATGCTATGATGATATGATGAAATGCTGTAATGATATCAGGTCTTATCCTCTAAAGTTCACGTAACCCTTAGATTAATCAGTCTTCTTCAATACTTAAAAGCTGTTCTAACAAACATCTGTTCACACAATCTTCCCATTCTTCTGAGTTATGAGGGCCATAGGAGCTGCAATTCTAGAGAATTCTATTCAGATTTCCTATGATACCCAATTAAACCCATAAAATTACAGATCTCAATGGATTCAGTCAGTCTGGGCCACTCAGATGTTATTTTGATCTTTTGTGGATCAACTCAAATTCTATCCTTAAACGCCATAATTCTAAGAAAAACAACACTCTCCACCCAATGATCACACTTCTTGAATTCAGCATAAAGTTGACATTCTCTTAGTGTCTATAGTATAGTCCTCAAGTGATATGTGCCCTTTCATTCACTTCGAATACATTAGTATATCATTAATGAAGACTACTACAAACTGATCCACAACTAATGATAACCTGACTTCAAATTAATTTTTGAAAAGAACTGTGCACTCTTTAGCTGATCAGACAGGTCATCTATCCTCAAAAGAGGACACTTGTCCTTCATTGTTACCCTGTTCATCTCTCTACAGTCAATGTATAGTTTCAAGGTACCATCCTTCTTCCTTACAACAGGACTAGTGCACCCCAAAGAGAAACATAAGGTCTGACAAAACCTTGGTCATACAGCTCTCGTAATTGCTCCTACAGCTCTGCAAAAGTCATTTTGTAGGGCTACGTTGAAATAGGAGTTATATCAGGAACCACATCGATACAGAATTCAATCTTTGTAAAGTGGTAAACTTGGTAACTCACAGGCAATTAAAACATCTGGGAGAGACAACTTCTCCACTGAAGTATACTCAACTAGAGCCAGATATTCTTGACAACCCTTTTATATCTCATCAAGATTAATTACACCCAAAAGACTGAATTCATAATAACTCTCTGAGTCTTAATTCTCGATTTAGATGCCAATATATTACGCTTAATCCTGTAACATATAATTCCACCAGTCTCCTCTTATACTGTATTACGTCTTCAGCATGACGTATCATATTAAAGAGTTTACAGGTAATCTTCTCAACTGATTGCTATTCCCTTACTCTATGCAATAGCTGATACAGGTAATTATCCTTCCTTAAAGGTGGATGGAAGTATCTTAGAAATCCCCCTTTAACTCAAATTATGTGTTACAGTCATAACTGACAGCTTGCCATAAAGAATACAAGAGTGCTTCGTCTTCATTAGACATTTTCCAATTCCCCCATCAAAGCATATTCAAACAACTGTCAAACTTGATTAAATGCTATCAAGCTTTTATTAATCTCGGTTATCCTGGCCACAATTATTGCACGTTCAAGTCCAAAAGGAATGCTTGTACTACTTACAATGACTACCTTAACCCTTGAGTTATAGTTGCCTCTAACCTACCCCTATACTAGATAGGTGTAGTAGGGCTGGAACTATAACCACAACTCGAACTTGAAAAGACTAATTATCAACATTGTCTCTGCAGAAGAAACAATTCACATTCACTGCGCTGAAAAGATATAGAAATCAACAGAATTCAGAATATAGCATATACGCAGAATTGACATGTCTCAAGTTCTCGGTTGAAAAAGAAATTACATCTGCTGAACGATCGAAGGTATCAGCACCGCATCCTGTAAAAATCCTGTTACAGAAGCAACATCATTGCAATGCTAAGCCACAAGCTCCTCATTCAGTTATTCCTATTGTCAACAGTGATCATCAGGCCTTCTAAATCCATCTCTACCCCTACGCCTAACAGGATGCATAGGGGGTAGAACCTCGTGCTCAGAAGATCAACTATCATCGATCTCATCGATCGATGGAGCGATTCACGCTCAAGGCAATCAACAAGGAGCAAAAATAAACAAATAGTTCAAATAATCACAAACATCAACAGACACCCTAACGGTTACGCAGAATTCCTAATGTAAGGAAGACTTTTCAAAGACATGACCAAACCTAATTCACTGCAGTAGTTTAACAGAAAACACAACTTCGAAAACTAGGGCCACAACTCAAACAACTAAGCCCTGACACATAACTCAGCTCTGATACCAACTTTGTCACGACCCAAACTAGGAGTCATGACCGGCGCTAGGGAACGGGAATTCTTTCGAATCCGGAACCCGTAGCAAGCCTTAGAAAATAAAATCATACAATAATAATATAAAAGTATGACCAAATTAAAATTTTTTTGAATCAATAAATAAAATAAATACTCCAAATCCTTTTATAAATGAATACATATTCGTACAATGTTCAAATACAAATTCTCAGAGTATTTAATATCCAAACAAGATAATACACTTCCAATATAGTGACACTACTACTGCAGTTTCTAGAATACAATTCAAAGTTCAGAATATACATTTGCATAAAACAGCCGGGACTGAAGAACACCGGCGAGGAACTCTATAACTAAGGTCTGACGATATGGAATCTCCTAAAAAAAAATAATTGAGGGGGGTCAGACCTCACTGAGTGAATTATTATACTATATATACATGTAACTAAACCATAACAATCAGGCATTAATATATGTGTATGTATATACACACAATTCACACGAATGTCAAACTCTGCTTTTATAAATATACTAAATGTAGAAAACGTTTGTTTTAATTCATGAAGGATCCATAGAACCCTAAATAATAACAACCTCAAACAATCCCATCATCACTCTAGCCATACAGGCTCACTTGATTCCAAATAGAACACTTATTCCAATTTGGACAGCAGACTGGCCCCGAGACACTAAGTCGACCGAGCTCCAGCAGTCTGGCTGTCAGTGTGATTGGCCCCGAGACACTTGGTCAACCGAGCTCCAGCAATCACACTATCCATCACCTCACATCTCAATCAACCCAATAGATCATTCAATTCACTTATGGACAGTAGACTGGCCCCAAGACACTAAGTCAACCGAGCTCCAGCAGTCTGACTGTCAGTGTGATTGGCCCCGAGACACTTAGTCAACCGAGCTCCAGCAATCACACTATCTAACATACCATTAATCTTAGTCAAATCAATTAAATCAATTATAATCACCCAATTTTAACTCTCACTCAATCTTTATCTATCGTACCGGTACGTACACGGTCCTAGTGCTGCCCACTAAGAAGCACGTTCTATTAATATCCTTCACTTCGAATAAATCATTCATTCGAAAAATAATTAATGTAGAACAATATTCATAATATTAAAACCAACCATATATATATATACCAAAAATATAACTAAAATATACCCAGTATATTTCAGGTATATATATATATATATAGTCAAATAAAATATGAAATAAACCTAAGATAAATCATTAATATAGTTAAAAACAATTTAAATGAGTAACAATAATATAACATGCATTATCTTAAAAATATATTTAAATATGCAAAAGATATACTCTAAGTACTCAAATCATTTAATAAACCATTTATGTATAAATATTCATTTAAATACGTGTTTGTGTTTAACATATATTCACAAATATACTAAAAATAAACCTAATTATCTAGCATGCATATATCAGAAATAAACCCTAAATATACCACTAATGTGTTAGGTTTAATTTAATAATAAAACATTTATTTATTCGGGAATAAATAAAAAATATACCAAAAATAAACTTAAAAATAATTTAAGTTTAGGTTTATAATTTAACATGCAATTATTTAAGAATAAACCTAAAATCTACTGAAACTATACCAAAAGTATTATAATTTAAATCATTTTTTTAACATACAATGAAAATGAAAAATCTAAATAATGCACCCTATATGCAGTGCATATATATACAGTATAATAACTCACATGTTAGCGCTCCACGAGACAAACTCGGCGACCTGATCCGTTAGGCCTCGGTCTCGGCGCAGCTAGACAACAAATGACAACATGAAATCATAATAAATTTAACAAAAATTCTAAAGACTCGATCTAGAATTTTAGACACAGCTTTAGAATAGGAATTTGACCGGACATCACGTTTTACGAGAATTCTATCGAAAATTCGACAGAACCTCCCCTGTAAAACGGACATCTCTCTACTCAAAGAGTAGAGCCGGTCATGCAAAGAAATACACTTCGGAATAACACACAGGATTACAATCAAAATCCCTCGGTCGGACTCCAAACTACGATTCACCGACCGAGGTTCACAATTCACAGAATAATTATAAAATATCGAAAATGCCCTTATATAATAAAAATACATTTTATAAATCCAAATTACGTAATTAACCCTAAAACATACTAAAAATCAATAAAAACCCATTTATTTAGAAAAATAGTATATTATATATAATTTGAAAATAATTTACGAAAAATAGTTTTAATTAGTTAAAAATACTAAAAATTTGCAGAAATCATTTTTATGCCCTAAATAACTATTAAAACCAATTTAATTACATTTTTAACCAATTTAGTGTAAAATTACCAAAATACCCCTATATATATATATTCACTATAAATGTTCAAAAATTCACCAAAAATTATATAATTACTCAAAAATTAATTTCTCAACATATAATTCAATAATATCAATAAATATACTCAATTTACCAATTTATTTCAATTTAACACATAATTAACCCTATTTTTCAAAATTACATAAACTTAATAAATTCCAAATAAATACATAAAAATTCACAAAAATTACAAATAAATTTTTATAATTCATTTCAACTCCTATAATCACCATAAAACAAAATTTTATAATTTATTTAATTAATTTTCGAAAATTAGAAAATAATAATAAAATAATCAAAAATTCACAAAAATTAAAATAAATTCCAAAAATTCTAAAAAAATTACAGCATATAGATTAAGCTTCCAGGATAAACATTTGTTAAGGGAGTTTGCATGAATCCAACAAATTCAACTTCAAAAAAATTAAAAACCCTAGAATACATAAATTAAAACTTGAAGATATCTAAAAATCTAGAGGTTTTGAGCTCAAACGGAGCTCGGAAATGGACTCACCGGACGAAAAGCTTTCAAAAAAGTCTAGTCCGACGCCCTAAGGTGGCCGGAATCTTCACCGGCGTGAGGAAGCTCCACCTTCGGTCTCCTTCGTTTTCCGGCGTTCTAGGCGGCGATGGACAATGCTAGTGGCAGCTGGTGGCTGCTGGATGGAAGGGGAAGTAGTGGTGATGGCTGGTTGCAGGTGGGGCAGCCTGGTGGTGGTCCGGTTGGAAGGAACCGAGAGAGAGGGGAAGAAGAAGAAGAAGAAGAAGAAGAAGAAGAAGAGAAAAGAAAGAAAAAAGAAAGAAAGAAAGAAAGAAAGAAGTGTTTACCCGTTGACTTACTTGTACCCTATATATATATATATATATATATATATATAACATACACACACATGCACTAACAATTAAAATAACAATTGATAATAATAATATAAAATTTCACACACATTAAATATACACCACACACATATTTTAATATGTTTAATAATTTATAAACTTAAAATTAATTAATACAAAAATTAAATAATAAAATTAAGGAAATTAATTAAGCTCTAATTAATTTAAATAAATACACATATATATTTTATTTTAGCACTTTAAAATTATATATGAGTTCATGCAAATTCATAAAACTAGTCAAAATAAATAGTATTAATTTATTTACATGCCAATTTCCCCAAAAATATAATTTTCGGGAAAATTTTACGTAAAGTACTTAAAATAATATAAAATAATTAAAATTAGCTTTAAACAAACAACAAACTCATAAAATATCATAAATATATATACAAAAATTATTAACACTGCATATCCCGATGCAGTATAAAAATATTTAAAAATTCAGGATATTACACATATATATATCTTTCAGTACAAATCCAGTTTCAATACAATGCAACATTTCTTTAAATAAAATACATAAAATCCCACACTTTAATTTACAACTACTGCAGTGTCTAGATTATAAAAATAAGACTCAAGTAGATAATTTACACAAAGAAGCCGGGGCGAAAGAAATCCGGCGTATCGACCTGCTACTGAGGTCTGAAGATGTTGACTCTCCTGAAAAATTGTCAACGGAGGGGAGTCAAACCTCACTGAGTGAATTACTATAATATATATACATACACACTAAATGATAATACATACAATCAACAGTATATATATATCTAATATATATACAGGCAAATACACATAGATGCAATAAAATCATTTTTATATATAATTTATTGAAAATCATCTTTTATGAAGGATCACATAGAACCCTAAAATATCGCAACCTCGGAAATAGTGTTAGACAACACTATAGCCATACGGGCTCACTTAATCCAAATATATCCACTTAATCCATTTAGACAGTAGACTGGCCCTGAGACACTAAGTCAACCGAGCTCCAGCAGTCTAACTGCCAGTGTGATTGGCCCCGAGACACTTGGTCAACCGAGCTCCAGCAATCACACCCAAACCACATCTCACACATATCAATAATCATATCAAATCAATATCCACAAATGGTTAGTAATATAGCCTAAATACTATAGGTGTACCGGTACGTACTCGGTCCTAGTGCTGCCCACTAGGTAGCACGTTCTATCGATATCCTTCATTAATAAATATAAAACATCCATTCATAAAAATAAATGATGCATGAGTTTCAATAAAATAACAACATAAACCATATATGTACCGGAAATATACCAAAAGTAAACCAGGTATATTTCGAGTATATATACGTCAAATAAATCCAATCAAATCATAAATTAAACTGGAAATATATTTAAAAACATTTTAAATATATTTTATTTACAAAACATGCATATAATTTAATATATACCAAAAATAAACCAAAAATATACTTAATATAAACTTAAGAAATAATCAAATTATTTATGCATATTTAATCAACATAAAACATGCATTTCTAAATCATGCATCCTAAGCATATATATATAGTATAGTAACTCACCTAGTGCGCTCCACGAGATGAATCCAACGGGCCTGGTCAACTAGCCCTCGGTCTCGGCGCAACTAAACAAGCAATAAATAATAGACATCAGAATAAACCCTAACAGAAATCCTAAAATTCAATCTAGAGTATTAAATACGAAAACAGAATTAGGGTTCGACTGGACATCACGTTTTACGAGAATTCTACCAAAAATTTGGCAGAACCTCCCCTGTAAAATGGACATCTCTCTACTCAAAAGAGTAGAGCCGACCCTGCAAGGAAATACACTTCAAAAATAAACACCACATCTCATTCACAACCCCTCGGTCGGACTCCAGACTACAATCTACCGACCGGGGTCCATAAACACATAACAATTCCAGATATACCAAAAATATCCTTATATCATAGAAATTCATTTTATACGTAGAAATTACATAATTAACCTTAAAACACTATAAAAACCGATAAAAACTCATTTTATTTGAAAAACCGTATATTATATATATAATTGAAAATAATTCACGAAAAATAGTTTTAATTAGTTAAAAATACTAAATAATTTGTAGAAATCATTTTATACTTTAAATAACTATTAAAACCAATTAAATTACATTTTTAGCCAATTTAGGGTAAAATTACCAAAATACCCCTATATATATAAATATACCAAAATTACTTCAAAAATTCACCAAAAATTATACAATTATCCAAAATTAATTTTCTCAACATATATATCAATAACATTAATAATTAAACTCAATTAACCAATTAAATTCAAATAAAAACACATTTAACCTAATTTTTCCAAAATTCCATAAACTTCAATAATTCAAAATAAATACTTAGAAATTCATAAAAATTCCAAATAAATTCCTATAATTCATTTCAACACCTTATTTAACCATAAAACATAATTTCATAATTTAAATAATTAATTTCCGAAAATTAGAAAATAATATTAAAATATTCAAAAATACCCAAAAATCCAAAAAATCTCCAAAAATTCCACAAAAATTCACACATGTAGATTAAGCTACTAGGATCAACATTTGTGAAGGGATTTTTCATGAATCAATCAATTCAAAGCTCAAAAAAATCAAAAACCCTAATGTGACCGAAATTGAAAATTTGAAACCTAAGCAATTCTAGACCATTTTAGCTCAAACCAAAGCTAGAATCACACTCACCGGAGCTCAAGGAGAAGAAAGAGACTGGCGGTGTCGAAAATGGTGGCCGAAAATAGGAGAAACGGCGAAGAGAAGATTTCGGCCAAAAATGGAAAACTAGCTCGCCGGCGTCGGAGAAGGAAGCTGTTGACGACGGGGGACGGCTGGGAATGACGGTGGCAAGCCGGGAGGCACACCGACGGTAGGTGACCGGAGTTGCAGAGGGAGGGAAAGGAGTCGGGCGCTCACGGGAAGAAGGAAGAAGAAGAAAAAGAAAAAGAAAAAGAAAAAAAAAGAAGGAAAAGAAAAAGAAAGAAAAAGAAAAGAAAAAGAAAGAAAGAAAAAAGAAAAGAAAAAAAAAAAGAAAAAGCAAAAAAATAATTAAATAATAAAATAATTAAATAATTAAATAACAATAAATAAATAAACAAATAATAAAATATTAGGATAATATATATTAAACCCTAATTAAATAAATATTCACACACATAGTCTTTATTTAGTCATTTAAAAATATGCATGAGTTCATGCAAGTCTGAAAATACATTTAAAATAATTAATAATACATTGTTTACATGAAAATTTCCCCGAAAATGCAAGTCCCGGGAAAATTTTACGTAAAACACTGTAAATAAGACACAGTAATTAAAATAGATTTTAAATACATATCAACTCGTGAAAATATCGTAATATTTATTCAAAAATTATTAACATTGTATATCCCGGTACATTGTAAAAATATTTTAAAACACGGGATATTACACTTCCTCACGTCGGTGAAGATTTTGGCCATCTTAGGATGTCGGACCAGACTTTTTTTAAAAGCTTTTCGTCCGGTGAGTCCATTTTCGAGCTCCGTTTGAGCTCAAAACCTCTAGATTTTTAGATATCTTCAAGTTTTAGTTTATCTATTTTAGGGTTTTTAATTTTTTTGAAGTTGAATTTATTGGATTCATGTAAACTCCCTTAACAAATGTTGATCCTAGTAGCTTAATGTCACAATCCAAAACAGGGGCCATGACCAGTGCTAAGGAACGAAAATTCTTTCGAATCCAGAACCTGTAGCAAGCCTAAAAATAAAATAAACATGCAATAGTAACAATAACACAATTAAGTAAAATATTATGTAGCGGAAATAAAATCATAAATATCAAAATAATATTTCCATCAAACGAAATTAAATCGAATTCTCATCTCATATATAAATAAATCCTTTAATACAAGTTTCAGTTCAAATTCTTAAAATACATAACTCACACAAATATAATACATAAAACCCACAATTTATTTACAACTACTGCAGTATCTAGATTATAAAAATAAAACTCAAGTTAGCAGTTTATATAAAGAAGCCTGGGTGGAAGAAATTCGGTGTACAAGCCTGCTACTGAGGTTTGAAGATGATGACTCTCCTGAAAAATAGTCAACGGAGGGGAATCAGACCTCACTGAGTGAATTGCTATAATATATATACATGCATACTAAATGCCATTGCACACAATAAAAAATATATATAATATGTATGTATCCAAGCAAATACACATAGATGTAATAAAAAATCATTTTATATATTTTTATTGAAAATCACTATTTATGAAGGATCAAATAGAACCCTAGAATATCGCAACCTCAAAATAGTGTTAGACAACACTCTAGCCACACAGGCTCACTATTTCCAAAATATTCACTTATTCCATTTAGATAGTAGACTGGCCTCGAGACACTAAGTCAACCGAGCTCCAGCAGTCTGACTGTCAGTGTGATTGGCCCTAAGACACTTGGTCAACCGAGCTCCAGCAATCACACTCCCAAATCACATCACACATCAAATAATCAAATCCACTCAATATCCACAAATGGTTAGTAATATAGCCTAAATGCTATAAGCGTACCGGTACGTACTCGGTCCTAGTGCTGCCCACTAGGTAGCATGTTCTATTGATATCCTTCATTAAAATAGAAAGCATACATTCATAAAAGTAAATGATGCATGAATTGAATAAAATAGCAACATAAACCATATATATACTAAAAATATACCAAAAGTAAACCAGGTATATTTTGAGTATATATACGTCAAATAAATCCAATTAAATTACAAAATAAACTAGAAATATACTTAAAAACATTTTAAACATAATTCATTAATAAAACATGCATATAGTTTAAAATATACCAAAAATAAACCAAAAATAAACTTAAGTACTGATTAAATTATTTATGCATATTTAATCCAAATAAAACATACATTTCTAAAATCATGCATCCTAAAGCATATATATATAAAATAGTAACTCACACTTAGTGCGCTCCTCGAGATGGGTCCGACGGGCCTGGTCCACTAGGCCTCGGTCTCGGCGCAACTAAACATACAAAAATAACAGACATCAGAATAAACCTAATAGAAAATCCTAAAAACTCAATCTAGAATGTTGGACATAGAATCAGAATTAGGGTTTGACCAGACATCATGTTTTACGAGAATTCTAACGAAAATCCGGCAGAACTGTCACGACCCAAAACAGGGGCCATGACCGGCGCTAGGGAACGGGAATTCTTTCGAATCCGGAACCCGTAGCAAGCCTAAAAATAAAAAAAAAACATGCCATAATAACAATAAAAATATAATATGCAGCGGAAAATAAAAATCATAATATCATTTTTCCATATCAACTGGATTTAATTCAAAACTCATCTTATCACATAGATGTATATAATCTTTAATACAAATCCAGTTTCAATATAATACATCTCTTTAAAATAAAGTACATGAAATCCAATACTTTAATTTACAACTACTGCAGTGTCTAGATAAAATAAATAAGACTCAAGTAGACAATTTACATAAAGAAGCCGGGGCGGAAGAAATCCGGCGTATCGACCTGCTACTGAGGTCTGAGGAAGTTGACTCTCCTGAAAAATAGTCAACGGAGGGGAGTCAGACCTCACTGAGTGAATTACTATAATATATATACATACACACTAAGTGATAATGCATACAATCAACAGTATATATATATCTAATATATATACAGGCAACTACACACAAATGCAGAAAAATCATTTTTATATATTTTACTGAAAAATCCCAATTTATGAAGGATCACATAGAACCCTAGAATATCGCAACCTCAGAAAATAGTGTTAAACAACACTCTGGCCATACAGGCTCACTTATTCCAAATATATCCACTTAATCCATTTAGACAGTAGACTGGCCCCGAGACACTAAGTCAATCGAGCTCCAGCAGTCTGACTGCCAGTGTGATTGGCCCCGAGACACTTGGTCAACCGAGCTCCAGCAATCACACCCACAACCACATCTCACACATATCAATAATCATAATCAAATCAATATCCAAAAATAGTTAGTAATATAGCCTAAAGCTATAGGCGTACCGGTACGTACTCGGTCCTAGTGCTGCCCACTAGGTAGCACGTTCTATTGATATCCTTCATTAATAAATAATAAAACATTCATTCACAAATATAAATGATGTATGAATATAAATGAAATAACAATATAAACCATATATATACCGAAAATATACCAAACATAAACCGGTATATTTTGAGTATATATATGTCAAATAAATCCAATCAAATCATGAATTAAACTAAAAATATATTTAAAAACATTTTAGATATATTTTATTAATAAAACATGTATATAATTTATTATATACCAAAAATATACCAAAAATACAATTGAATATAAATCACATTATTTATGCATATTCAGTCAAAATAAAACATGCATTTTCTAAATCATGCATCCTAAGCATATATATATAATATAGTAACTCACCTAATGCGCTCCACGAGACAGGTCCGACGGGCTTGGTCCACTAGCCCTCGGTCTCGGCGCAACTAAACAAGCAATAAATAACCGACATTAGAATAAACCTAATAGAAATCCTAGAATTCAATCTAGAGTATTAAACACAGAATCGAAAATTAGGGTTCGACTGGATATCACGTTTTACGAGAATTCTACCAAAAATCCGGCAGAACCTCCCCTGTAAAACGGACATCTCTCTACTCAAAAGAGTAGAGCCGACCCTGCAAAGAAACACACTTCGAAAAATGAGCTCAACACAATCAAAATCCCACGGTCGGACTCCAAACTACAGTCCACCGACCGGGGTCCACAAGCACAGAATGATTCCAGATATACCGAACATATCCTTAAATCACAGAAATACATTTTATAGGTAAAAATTACATAATTGACCTTGAAACACTATAAAAACCGATTAAAACTCATTTTATTAGAAAAACCGTATATTATATATATAATTGAAAATAATTCCCGAAAAATAGTTTTAATTAGTTAAAAATACCAAATATTTTTTAGAAATCATTTTTATACCTTAAATAAATATTAAAACCAATTAAATTACATTTTTAGACAATTTAGGGTAAAATTACCAAAATACCCCTATATATATAAATATACCTAAATTACTTCAAAAATTCACCAAAAATCATACAATTACCCAAAATTAATTTTCTCAACATATTTATCAATAATATCAATATTTAAACTCAATTAACCAATTAAATTCAATTTAAAACACAATTAACCTAATTTCTCAAAATCACATAAACTTTAATAATTCAAAATAAATACTTAGAAATTCATAAAAATTCCAAATAAATTCCTATAATTCATTTCAACACCTAACTCAACCATAAACTCAAATTTCATAATTTAAATAATTAATTTCCGAAAATTAGAAAATAATATTAAAATATTCAAAAATACCCAAAAATCCAAACAATCTCTAAAAATTCTACAAAAATTCACACATGAAGATTAAGCTACCAGGAACAACATTTGTGAAGGAAGTTTCCATGAATCATCCAATTCGAAGCTCAAAAAAATCGAAAACCCTAATAGGCCGAAATTTACAAATCGAAAACTAAGCAATTCTAGACCATTTTAGCTCAAACCAAAGCTAGAATCACACTCACCGGAGCTCAAGGAGAAGAAAGAGACTGGCGGTGTCGAAAATGGTGGCCGGAAGAGGGAGAAACGATGGTAGCTCGACTTTCGGCCTCTTAAGCAAATTCCGGCCAAACTCGTCGGGAAAGGGGGCTGCTGGCGGCGGGGAACGGCTGGAGACGGAGGTGGCTCACCGAGAGGCACACCGACAGTGAAGGAACGGCAGTTGCAGACGGTGGAGGTGGGTGGTGGTCGTCGGGCGCGGGAAGGAGAAGAAGAAGAAGAAGAAGAAAGCTCGGGGGCAGTTTGGTAATTTTCCAAAAATTTTTGATTTTGATGTATATATGTATATATATATACTTTATACTTTATATTAAAATAATATTAAATTACACACATCAAATATACACCACACACATAAAAATATTAATATTTTAATAATTTATACTAAATATAATTAATTAAATAACAATTTAAACAATTAAATACTTAATAAAATATTAGGGAATTAATAAACCCTAATTAAATAAATATACACACACCGACTTTATTTAATAATTTAAAAATATGTATGAGTTCATGCAAGTCCGTAAATACATCTAAAATAATTAATAATAAATTGTTTACGTGAAAATTTCCCCGAAAATGCAAGTCCCGGGAAAATTTTACGTAAAACACTGAAAATAATACACAATAATTAAAATAGGTTTTAAATACATATTAACTCGTAAAAATATCGCATATATATTCAAAATTATTGACACTGCATATCCCGGTACAGTGTAAAAATATTTTAAAAACATGGGATATTACAGTCTTCCCCCCTTACAAGAATTCGTCGCCGAATTCCAGAAAACAAGATCAAGAAGGAAAGTGATACGGGTAAGAAGCTCGCATCTCAGCTTCAATCTCCCACGTATGCTCTTCAACTCTGTCGCTACGCCACAAAACCTTGACCATCGGAATCTGCTTCGATCTCAACTGTCGAACTTAAAAATCTACGATCGCCACAGGTTCTTCCACAAACGTCAAATTTTCACTCACTTATACACTGTCAGGTTGCAACACGTGTGAAGGGTCTGAGATATACTTCCTCAACATCGAGATATGAAATACTGGATGCACCTGTGACATACTCGGAGGCAAATCCAACCGATATGCAACAGTGCCAACTCTCTCCAGAATCTCAAACGGTCCAATATATCTCGGTGTTAACTTACCCTTCCTGCCAAATCTCATCACACCCTTCATCGGAGATACTTTCAGAAAAACGAAATCTCCAACCTGAAACTCCACATCTCTACGCCTAGGATCCACATAACTCTTCTGTCTGCTAACTGCGGTCTCTAATCTGCGCTTGATCACGGCGACTTTCTCTGCAGCATCTTGAATCATCTCTGGTCCAGTCAAAGCTCTCTCACCAATCTCATCCCAACTCAACGGGGATCTACACTTCCTTCCATACAACGCCTCGTATGGTGCCATGCCAATACTGCTATGGTAGCTGTTATTATATGCAAACTCAACAAGCGACAAATGATCATCCCAGCTACCTCCCAAATCCAAGACACACATCCTCAACATATCTTCCAGTGTCTGGATCGTCCTCTCAGACTGACCATCTGTCTGAGGATGAAAAGCAGTACTGAATTCCAACCTAGTGCCCATCGCTTCCTGCAACTTCTGCCAAAAATGAGAAGTAAACACCGAACCTCTGTCTGACACAATGGACACAGGTACTCCATGAAGGCACACAATATGCTTCACATACAACTTCGCCAATCTAGCAACTGAATATGTGGCTTTCACAGGCAAGAAATGTGCAGACTTCGTTAACCTGTCTACAATCACCCAGATGGAATCGTATCCATCCTTCGAACGAGGTAAACCGACCACAAAATCCATAGCTATCCTTTCCCACTTCCACTCGGGAATAGGAAGAGGCTGAAGCTTCCCAGAAGGCTTCTGATGTTCGGCTTTCACTTGCTGACACGTCAAGCACTTAGCAACATAATTAGCAACATCCTTCTTCAATCCATCCCACCAGTATAGATCTCTGATACTGTGGTACATCTTAGTAACACCTGGATGTACGCTGTAAGCTGTAGAATGTGCTTCCTCTAAAATCTCCTCTCTCAAATCATCCACATCAGGAACACACAATCTACCACTGATCCACAACACACCATCATCATCAAGTGTGAAATCAGTGAACTTCCCTGCTCTGGCATTCTCTACAAGCTCTTCCAAAATAGGATCTCGGCTCTGAGCTGCTTTAATCCTATCCCTCAGTACAGATCGTACTTTAAACTGAGCTAACAATCCACCTGATCTACTGATCTTCATCATCAGACCTTGATCCACCATCAGATGCAATTCCTGGATCAATGGTCTCCTCTCAACACTGATGTGAGCAAGACTACCTGAGGACTTCCTACTCAAGGCATCTGCTACCACATTAGCTTTACCCGGATGGTAAAGAATCTCGCAATCATAGTCCTTCAACAGTTCCAACCATCTTCTCTGCCTCAGATTCAAATCTCGCTGCTGGAAAATGTACTTAAGGCTCTTGTGATCAGTAAATATCTCACAAGTCACCCCGTACAGATAATGTCTCCAAATCTTCAAAGCAAAGATCACTGCAGCCATCTCCAGATCATGTGTAGGATAGTTCTGCTCATGCTTCTTCAACTGTCTTGAAGCATAGGCTATCACCCTTCCATTCTGCATCAACACACAACCAAGACCAATTCTAGAGGCATCACAATAAACTGTGAACTTATCCACACTATTAGGCAAAGCTAATACTGGCGCTGTGGTCAACTTCTCCTTCAACAACTAAAAACTATTCTCACAAGCTTCTGACCACTCGAATCTAACATTCTTCTGAGTCAAGCGAGTCATAGGGGCTGCTATCTTGGAAAAATCCTGCACAAACCGCCTATAATACCCGGCTAAACCCAGAAAACTTCGAATCTCCGTAACCGAAGTAGGTCTAGGCCACTCAGATACTGCCTCAACCTTCTGTGGATCAACCTGAATACCTTCTTTAGACACTATGTGTCCAAGAAAAGAAACACTCTCCATCCAGAAATCACACTTCGAGAATTTAGCATAAAGCTGATGATCTCTCAGTGTCTGTAGTACAATCCTCAAATGATATACATGCTCTTCCATACTCCTCGAATATACTAGTATATCATCAATGAAGACTACTACAAACTGATCCACATACGGTCTGAATACTCTGTTCATCAGATCCATAAAAGCTGCTGGTGCATTAGTCAAACCAAAAGACATCACCAGAAACTCATAATGACCATATCTAGTACGGAATGTTGTCTTAGGAATATCGGATTCACTGATCCGCAGCTGATGATAACCCGACCTCAAGTCGACCTTAGAAAAGAACTGTGCACCCTGTAACTGATCAAATAAATCATCAATCCTCGGGAGAGGATACTTGTTCTTCACTGTCACCTTATTCAGCTCTCTGTAGTCAATGCACAGTCTCAGGGTACCATCCTTCTTCTTCACAAACAGGACTGGTGCACCCCAAGGAGAAACACTAGGTCTGATAAAACCTTTATCCAAAAAATCTTGTAACTGCTCCTTCAACTCTCTCAACTCTGCAGGAGCCATACAATAGGGTGGCATAGATATAGGAGTAGTACCTGGAACCACATCTATACAGAACTCAATCTCTCTATGAGGTGGTAAACCTGGCAACTCCTCGGGAAAAACATCAGGAAACTCACAAGCAACCGGAACATCTGTGAGTGACAACTTCTCCACTGACGTATCCCTAACCAATACCAAAAACCCCTGACAACCTTTCCTCAACAACTTCCTAGCTGTAATAGCAGAAATAAGATTCTGAGGTGCTGAACTCCTATCACCAACAAATTTAAATTCTACTTCACCAGGAATTCTGAAAATCACCTCCTTATTCCTGCAATCTACCACGACAAAGTGCTGAGATAACCAATCCATTCCCAAAATAACATCAAACTCCATCACATCCAACAAAATCAAATCAGCGGATAATTCTCTATCTCCCACGAGAACTGGACAACCAGAAAGAACAATATCGGTGTCCAAAGAATCGCTCAGAGGAGTGGCAACAGACAAAGGAAAAGCCATCCTCGAAGCTTGCCAACAAGATTTAGAAGCAAAAATAGGAGAAACAAACGAATGCGTGGCACCCGGATCAAACAAAACCCATGCATCCAGGTAACAAACAGAAAGAATACCTGCCACGACTGCATTAGATGCCTGAGCATCCTACTGAGTCAGATGGAAGACTCTGGCCTGACCTCGACCTCCCTGCTGACTGGTAGAAGCCTGGCCAACACCTCTGGCACCTCCTCTAGTACCTCTACCACGACTCTGCTGTGGAACAAACTGAGTAGAACTCTGATGCTGGGCTGGTGGCAACTGAAATGGCATGGGTGCTGCACTAGCAATCGATTGTTGGGGGAATCGCGGAATCTGTTACTGCTGATATCCGGAATAAGGACACGATCTGGCAAAATGTCCTATCTGCCCGCATCTGAAACATGTCAGTGGTGTCAGATAACACGGTCCCTGATGGACTCTACCACAAGTCTGACAAACACTGGCCGCTGATCCAGAACTACGACCACTGCTACTGCTCGAAGCACCTGACCCAAATCTGAACGATCTACGCTGACCTCCACGGCCATGTCTACTGCTCCGATGCACTCGCTGCTGCTGTCTCTGACTCTGCTGAGTCGAACCTCGCTGCTGACTACTCGAACCAACATGAAAACTCGAATATGGAGTAGCCTGCGATCCACTCGACTGAACTCCCAACTGGTAGTAATCAGGCATCGCTCCCTGCCTAACTAATCTCAGCTCAATCTCCTTAGCTAGCTCAATCACAGACTCCAGAGTAAGACTTGCTGTGGGCATACCAGCAAAAGCTGAACCCAAACCAGTAACATACGTAGTAACAGCGAAATACTGATCTCGCATCAGATCCTCAGCATATCTACCCAGATGAAGAAACTCTCGGGTATACTCCTCTACTGATCGATCTCCACGAGAAATACTGGTCAATCGAAGACGATAGCTCAAACGAAGAGGCTCTGGACAAAATCTCCTCATGAATCGCTCTCAAAACTGAGCCCAGGTCATCGTCATCATAAAGGGCTGGATCATCTGAATGAACCAATCTAGAGGTGGTCCCTCAACAGACAACTTAACGATCATAATCCGCTGGTACTCGGTATGAGCAGTCCGAGTCCTAGTCTCAATCGCATGCAGAAAGTCTAAAGGATCAGAAGTACCATCAAAAGCAATCCTGCCAACTCTGGCATAGAACAAAGCTGCCTCAGGGTCAGACATACCCTGCTGATAGGCAGGCTGAACAACTGGAGGAACAGGAACATCAAACTCAGGCTCAACAGGCTCCTCGTCCTGTAACTCTCTCTGCCTACGGCGACCTGCCGCTCCTCGAGGTCTACCTCTGCCACGACCTCTACGTCTAACTGGCTGCTCAGGAGGTAAAACCTCATCCTGAAAAGACTCATCATCCTCGGCCTCAACAACCGGTGGAGCGACACGCGCTCGCCTCCTCATTCTGAAAAGACAAACGGAAAGATTCAGACAAAACAGACAACGGAGGAATAACGCTGAAAACTACAGCAAGGAATACTCATCAAGACATACTCGAACCTAATACACTGCAGTAGTCCAACAGAAAACACAACTTTAAAACTAGGGCCACAACTCACATAACTAAGCCCTGACACAGAACTCCACTCTGATACGAACTTCGCTCTGATACCAACTTTGTCACGACCCAAAACAGGGGCCATGACCGGCGCTAGGGAACGGGAATTCTTTCGAATCCGAAACCCGTAGCAAGCCTAAAAATAAAAAAAAAACATGCCATAATAACAATAAAAATATAATATGCAGCGGAAAATAAAAATCATAATATCATTTTTCCATATCAACTGGATTTAATTCAAAACTCATCTTATCACATAGATGTATATAATCTTTAATACAAATCCAGTTTCAATATAATACATCTCTTTAAAATAAAGTACATGAAATCCAATACTTTAATTTACAACTACTGCAGTGTCTAGATAAAATAAATAAGACTCAAGTACACAATTTACATAAAGAAGCTGGGGCAGAAGAAATCCGGTGTATCGACCTGCTACTGAGGTCTGAGGAAGTTGACTCTCCTGAAAAATAGTCAACGGAGGGGAGTCAGACCTCACTGAGTGAATTACTATAATATATATACATACACACTAAGTGATAATGCATACAATCAACAGTATATATATATCTAATATATATACAGGCAACTACACACAAATGCAGAAAAATCATTTTTATATATTTTACTGAAAAATCCCAATTTATGAAGGATCACATAGAACCCTAGAATATCGCAACCTCAGAAAATAGTGTTAAACAACACTCTGGCCATACAGGCTCACTTATTCCAAATATATCCACTTAATCCATTTAGACAGTAGACTGGCCCCGAGACACTAAGTCAACCGAGCTCCAGCAGTCCGACTGCCAGTGTGATTGGCCCCGAGACACTTGGTCAACCGAGCTCCAGCAATCACACCCACAACCACATCTCACACATGTCAATAATCATAATCAAATCAATATCCAAAAATAGTTAGTAATATAGCCTAAAGCTATAGGCGTACCGGTACGTACTCGGTCCTAGTGCTGCCCACTAGGTAGCACGTTCTATTGATATCCTTCATTAATAAATAATAAAACATTCATTCACAAATATAAATGATGCATGAATATAAATGAAATAACAATATAAACCATATATATACCAAAAATATACCAAACATAAACCGGTATATTTTGAGTATATATATGTCAAATAAATCCAATCAAATCATGAATTAAACTAAAAATATATTTAAAAACATTTTAGATATATTTTATTAATAAAACATGTATATAATTTATTATATACCAAAAATATACCAAAAATACACTTGAATATAAATCACATTATTTATGCATATTCAGTCAAAATAAAACATGCATTTTCTAAATCATGCATCCTAAGCATATATATATAATATAGTAACTCACCTAATGCGCTCCACGAGACAGGTCCGACGGGCCTGGTCCACTAGCCCTCGGTCTCGGCGCAACTAAACAAGCAATAAATAACCGACATTAGAATAAACCTAACAGAAATCCTAGAATTCAATCTAGAGTATTAAACACAGAATCGAAAATTAGGGTTCGACTGGATATCACGTTTTACGAGAATTCTACCGAAAATCCGGCAGAACCTCCCCTGTAAAACGGACATCTCTCTACTCAAAAGAGTAGAGCCGACCCTGCAAAGAAACACACTTCGAAAAACGAGCTCAACACAATCAAAATCCCACGGTCGGACTCCAAACTACAGTCCACCGACCGGGGTCCACAAGCACAGAATGATTCCAGATATACCGAACATATCCTTAAATCACAGAAATACATTTTATAGGTAAAAATTACATAATTGACCTTGAAACACTATAAAAACCGATTAAAACTCATTTTATTAGAAAAACCGTATATTATATATATAATTGAAAATAATTCCCGAAAAATAGTTTTAATTAGTTAAAAATACCAAATATTTTTTAGAAATCATTTTTATACCTTAAATAAATATTAAAACCAATTAAATTACATTTTTAGACAATTTAGGGTAAAATTACCAAAATACCCCTATATATATAAATATACCTAAATTACTTCAAAAATTCACCAAAAATCATACAATTACCCAAAATTAATTTTCTCAACATATTTATCAATAATATCAATATTTAAACTCAATTAACCAATTAAATTCAATTTAAAACACAATTAACCTAATTTCTCAAAATCACATAAACTTTAATAATTCAAAATAAATACTTAGAAATTCATAAAAATTCCAAATAAATTCCTATAATTCATTTCAACACCTAACTCAACCATAAACTCAAATTTCATAATTTAAATAATTAATTTCCGAAAATTAGAAAATAATATTAAAATATTCAAAAATACCCAAAAATCCAAAAAATCTCTAAAAATTCTACAAAAATTCACACATGAAGATTAAGCTACCAGGAACAACATTTGTGAAGGAAGTTTCCATGAATCATCCAATTCGAAGCTCAAAAAAATCGAAAACCCTAATAGGCCGAAATTTACAAATCGAAAACTAAGCAATTCTAGACCATTTTAGCTCAAACCAAAGCTAGAATCACACTCACCGGAGCTCAAGGAGAAGAAAGAGACTGGCGGTGTCAAAAACGGTGGCCGGAAGAGGGAGAAACGACGGTAGCTCGACTTTCGGCCTCTTAAGCAAATTCCGACCAAACTCGTCGGGAAAGGGGGCTGCTGGCGGCGGGGAACGGCTGGAGACGGAGGTGGCTCACCGAGAGGCACACCGACGGTGAAGGAACGGTAGTTGCAGACGGTGGAGGTGGGTGGTGGTCGTCGGGCGCGGGAAGGAGAAGAAGAAGAAGAAGAAGAAGAAGAAAGCTCGGGGGCAGTTTGGTAATTTTCCAAAATTTTTTGATTTTGATGTATATATGTATATATATATACTTTATACTTTATATTAAAATAATATTAAATTACACACATCAAATATACACCACACACATAAAAATATTAATATTTTAATAATTTATACTAAATATAATTAATTAAATAACAATTTAAACAATTAAATACTTAATAAAATATTAGGGAATTAATAAACCCTAATTAAATAAATATACACACACCGACTTTATTTAATAATTTAAAAATATGTATGAGTTCATGCAAGTCCGTAAATACATCTAAAATAATTAATAATAAATTGTTTACGTGAAAATTTTCCCGAAAATGCAAGTCCCGGGAAAATTTTACGTAAAACACTGAAAATAATACACAATAATTAAAATAGGTTTTAAATACATATTAACTCGTAAAAATATTGCATATATATTCAAAATTATTGACACTGCATATCCTGGTACAGTGTAAAAATATTTTAAAAACACGGGATATTACAAGAACCTCCCCTGCAAAATGGACATCTCTCTACTCAACGAGTAGAGCCGGCCCTGCAAAGAAACACACTTCGAAAAATAGACACGGAATCACATCCACAACCCCTTGGTTGGACTCCAAACTACAATTTATCGACTGGGGTCCACAATCACAAAATAATATAAAAAATACCAAAAATACCCTTATATCATAGAAATACATTTTATAAGTAGAAATTACATAATTAACCTTAAAACACAGTAAAAACCAATAAAACTCATTTATTTAGAAAAATCGTATATTATATATATAATTTGAAAATAATTCACGAAAAATAGTTTTAATTAATTAAAAATACTAAATAATTTGTAGAAATCATTTTAATACCCTAAATAACTATTAAAACCAATTTAATTACATTTTTAGCCAATTTAGGTTAAAATTACCAAAATACCCCTATATATATAAATATACTAAAATTAATCCAAAAATTCACCAAAAATAATATAATTGCACAAAATTAATTTTATCAACATATATGTCAATAATATCAATAAATAAACTCAATTAAATAATTAATTTCAATTAAAAACACAATTTTTCCAAAATTACATAAAATAATTAAATTCAAAATAAATACATAGAAATTCATAAAAATTCCAAATAAATTTCTATAATACATTTCAACACCTATAATTACCATAAAACACAATTTCATAATTTATTTAATTAATTTTTGAAAATTAGAAAATAATAATAAAATATTCAAAAATACCCAAAAATTCTACAAAAATTCACACGTGTAGATTAAGCTAAGGGAACAACATTTGTGAAGGAATTTCTCATGAATCAATCAATTCTAAGTTCAAAAAAATCAAGAACCCTAAAATGGCCAAATTACCAAAATCGAAACATAAGCAAATTAAGACCATTTTAAGTGAAACAAAGCTTGGAATCACACTCACCAGAGCTCAAGGAGAAGAAAGAGACTGGTGGTGTTGAAAATGGTGGCTGAAAACGCTGTGAACGACGGTGAGAATGAATTCGGCTTCTCCGGCCAAAACGAGCTTCCTGACGTCGGAAATGGACTTTGCTAGCGGCAGAACAGCTGGAGGAAGGAGGTGGCACGCCGGGAGGCACACCGACGGCAAGAAAATGGCGTGATGGATGGTGGTTTGGTGAGAAGGGCGATCGGAGATGGTGAAGAGGAGTCGGGGGTAGATTGGTAATTTGCCAAAAAAATTTGATTCTAGCTTATATCATGTATATATATATCTATATGTATTATTACACTATATATTATAATATTATAAATTCCACACACATTAAATATACTCCACACACATATAAATTAATATTTTAAAAATTTAATACACCTAAAAATAATTAAATAATATTAAAACTAATTAATAAATAATAAAATATTAGGGTAATTAATTAAACCTTAGTTAAATAAATAAATACACATATATACGTTATTTAGTACTTTAAAAATATATATGAGTTCATGCAAGTTTGTAAAATTGTTTAAAATAATTAATAATAAATAATTTACGTATCAATTTTCCCGAAAATGCAAGTCCCGGGAAAATTTTATGTAAAGTGCTTAAAATAATATAAAACAATTAAAAATCAATTTTAATTAAATAGCAACTCATGAAATATCATAAATATATACAAAAATTATTAACAATGTATATCCCGATGCAGTATTAAAATATTTAAAAAAAACACGGGATATTACACTTAATCTTCCTAGAAATATTTTTGTTTTAATTTTTGGAATTTATTTTAATTTTGGTGAATTTTTTTATTATGTTAATACTATTTAATGAATTTTTGTAAATAAATTAATTAAATTGTGAATTTAGTTAAGTTATTGTTATTATATATTTTTATTAATTTTGGTGTTGAGAAATTATTTTTTTGGGATTTTATATAATTTTTATGAATATTTTTAGTTTATGTAAATATTGGATAATTGAGTTAAATGAGTATTTTGATAGAATTTAAAGTCTAATTGTGTGTTTTAGTTGATATTAAATTGTTATTTGATGATAAAATAATTTTTATGAATTTATATAATTTTTTTTATGGAATTTTATATAATTTATGTGTATTTTGAATTATTAGATTAAATATGTACTTTTGTTGAAATTAATGGTTAAATATAAGTTTTAGTTGATATTAGTATTTTATATGTTGATTAAATAATTTTTATGATTTTGTATAATTTTTGAGGAAATTATTTAGTATATTGGATATTTGGTATTATAGGGTTAAATATGTTATTTTGTTAAGATTATAGTTAAACATTATGTTTTAGTTGGTTTTATAATTATTTAAGGTATTAAAATGATTTTTACAAATTATTTACTATTTTTTTAAACTAATTTTATTATATAAGTAAAATATTTAAGTAATTAAATGTGAATTTTATTATGTTATGTTGAATAATTGAAAATTTTGAAGTTTTATTAATATTATATAATATTTGAGGTTTTATTAGTTAATTGTGATAATTTTAGAATATTATGTAAATAATAAATGTATTTATTATTTTGAGGCTAAATGTGTATTTTATTATTTTTGTGATGCTAAATTGTGATTTTAAATATTATTTACAATTTATGTTAATTTAATTGTAAAATGGAGATTTTAGTCCATTTATGAATTTTATTATCAAATATTATTTAAATTTGACTTTTATATTTTAGTTGGAAAATAAAGGTTTTTAAATATTTTATTTGATTTTATTTATGATTTTATTATTTTACTATTAATATTGTTGATTTGTGAATTGTGAACCTCGGTTGGGGATTTGTGGAGTTTGGAGTCCCAACCCAAGGTGTTGAGTATTTGGTGATTTTAGAAGTGTGTTTTCTGTGCAGGATCGGCTCTACTTTTGTAGGGAGATGTCCGTTTTACAAAGGAAACTCTGCCAAAATTTTGGTAGATTTCTCGTAAAATGTGACAACCGATCCGAGTCTAGTTTTGAATTTTTAATTGAGTCTTTCCATAGTAATTCTAAAAGCATAGAGTTAGAAATTTATTCTGATGGTTATTATTATTTTATTTTTCTAGTTTTGTTGAGACCGAGGCCTAACGAAGCAAGCCCGCTGAGTCTGTCTCGTGGAGTGCAAATCAATGAGTTATTATACTATTTATATATATATATATATATGCATTGCATATAGGATGCATGACTTAGAATTTTGAGTTTATTTTTTTTTGTATATCTTGATATATATATTTGCATATTTTCTGTATACATTTCTTATATCATTGGTATATTAGAGTTTATTTTTTGTATATGCATGGTAGATAATTAGGTTTATTTTTAGTATAGTTTGGATACATGTCAAACTAAATTCATGTTTTAAATGAATATTTATTCATAATTGTTGTATTAAATGATTAATATACCTTAGGTATATTTTAGGTATATTCCTAAATAAATGCATGCCATTTTATTGATTTATACTTAGTTTATTTTAAGTATATATATTTTTTGTATATATATATGGTTTATTTTGCTAGTATGAATGTCATTCTACATTATTTATTTTCTGGATGTATGATTTATTTAAGCGAAGGATATCAATAGAACGTGCTTCCTAGTGGACAGCACTAGGGCCGTGTACGTATCGGTGATAAAGAATAAGGTTGAGTGAGAGTTAATTTTGGGTGATTATAATTGATTTAATTGATTTGACTAAGATTAATGGTATGTTAGATAGTGTGATTACAGGGCCAATCACACTGACAGTCAGACTGCTGAAGCTCGGTTGACTTAGTGTCTCGGGGCCAGTCTACTGTCCATAAGTGAATTGAATGATCTATTGGGTTGATTGAGATGTGAGGTGATATACAGTGTGAATGCTGGAGCTCGGTTGACCAAGTGTCTCGGGGCCAATCACACTGACAGTCAAACTGCTAGAGCTCGGTTGACTTAGTGTCTCAGGGCCAGTCTACTGTCCAGATTGGAATAAGTGTTCTATTTGGAATCAAGTGAGCCTGCATGGCTAGAGTGATGATGGGGTTATTAAGGTTGTTATTATTAGGGTTCTATAGATCCTTCATGAATTTAATTGAATGTTTTCCTACATTCTGTATATTTATAAAAGCAGAGTTTGGCATTCGTGTGAAATGTGTGTATATACATATATATATATATATATATATATATATATAAGAATGCCTGATTGTTATGGCTTAGTTTGCATGTATATATAGTATAATAATTCACTCAATGAGGTCTGACCCCCCCTCAATTTTTTTTTTCAAGAGATCCCATATCGTCAGACCTTAGTTGTAGAGTTCCTCACCGGTGTTCTTCAGTCCCGGCTATTTTATGAAAATGTACATTATGAACTCTGATTTGTATTCTAGAAACTGTAGTAGTAGTGTTATGTTATAATTTAATATTAATTATTTTGACTAGTTTTACGAATTTGCATGAACTCATACATAATTTTTAAAGTGCTAAAATAAAATGTATATATGTGTATTTATTTAATTAATTAGAGCTTAATTAATTTCCTTAATTTTTTTTGTATTAATTAATTAATTTTAAGTGTATAAATTATTAAATATATTAAAATATTTGTGTGGTGAGTATTATTTGTGTGTGGGAATATATATAATATTATTATATAAGGTGGACATATATATATACATATATACACAATTTTTAATCAAAAAAACAAAAACAAAAGCAAAAGTTTGTAGAAATTACAGTTTTGCCATTTTCTGTACCTTCTTCTTCCCAACACGTTTTCTTCCATTTTTGGCCTTTTCCAGCTAGTTTTCTTTGTTGTCACTATGCCCCTCAACCTTCCTCCTCCACCTCTAGCCATTTCCACCACCTGAAGCTCCCTTTTTCGGTGTGTTTTGGCTAGAAAATCAAGTAGAGGCTGAATTTCATCTCAACTCCAATCAAGCCATTTCTGGCCACTGTTTTCAACATCGCCAGTCTCTATCTTCTCCTTGCACTCTGGTGAGTGTGATTCCAAGCTTTGTTTCACTTGATTTCGTCTAGAATTGCTTAGGTTTCAATTTCTTCATTGAAGCTTTTTTAGCTTCAATTTGATTGATTCATGAAAAATTCCTTCACAAACTTTGTTCTTGGAAGCTTAATCTACATGCTTTAATTTTTTTAGAATTTTTGACATTTATTTTAATTTTTGTGAATTTTTTATTATTTTATTAATATTTTCTAATTTTTGAAAATTAATTAATTAAATTATGAAATTGTGTTTTATGGTGATTATAGGAGTTGAAATGAATTATAGAAATTTATTTGTAATATTTGTGAATTTTTATATATTTATTTGGAATTTATTAAGTTTATGTAATTTTGAAAAATAGGGTTAATTATGTGTTTAATTGAAATAAATTGGTTAATTGAGTATATTTATTGATATTATGGAAATATATGTTGAGAAGATTATTTTTGAGTAATTATACTATTTTTGGTGAATTTTTGGATTTATTGTAGTAAATTTATATATATAGGGGTATTTTGGTAATCTTACACTAAATTGGCTAAAAATGTAATTAAATTGGTTTTAATAGTTATTTAGGGTATAAAAATGATTTCTACAAATTATTTAGTATTTTTAACTAATTAAAACTATTTTTTGTAAATTATTTTCAAATTATATATATAATATACGATTTTTCTAAATAAATGAGTTTTTATCGATTTTTAACGTGTTTTAGGGTTAATTACATAATTTGGATTTATAAAATGTATTTTTATTATATAGGGGCATTTTTGGTATTTGATAATTATTCTGTGAATTGTGAACCTCGGTCAGTGAATTGTAGTTTGAAGTCCGACCAAGGGATTATGGTTGTGAATTTGGTGTTATTCCGAAGTGTGTTTTCTTTGCAAGATCGGCTCTACTCTTTGAGTAGAGAGATGTCCATTTTACAGGGGACATTTTGCTGAATTTTTGGTAGAATTCTTGTAAAACGTGATGTCCGGTCAAATTCGTATTCTAATTTTGTGTCTAAAATTCTAAATCGAGTCTTTAGAATTTTCGTTAAATTTATTCTGATTTCATGTTGTCATTTGTTTGTCTAGCTATGCCGAGACCGAGGCTAATGGATCAGGCTCGCTAAGTTTGTCTCGTGGAGTGCTAATATGTGAGTTATTATACTGTATATATATGCATTGCATATAGGATGCATGACTTAAGAATTTTATTTTCATTATATGTTTAAACAGTAATTTAATTATAATATGATTTGGTATATTTTTGGTTTATTTTTAGTAAATCTTGATATATAAATATTTGTATATTTTCTATATACATTTAATATATCACTGGTATATTTAGAGTTTATTTTTGATATATGTATGTTAGATATTTAGGTTTATGTTTGTTATAATTTAATATTTATACATGATTTAAATGTGCATTGAACCATAATTATTTTATTAAATGATTAGTATAATCTAGGTTTATTCTTAAATAATTGCATGCTATATTATAAAACTACACTTAAATTATTTTTAAGTTTATTTTTGGTATATTTTGATTTATTTCCAAATAAATACATGTTTTATTATTAAATTAAACCTAACACATTAGTGGTATATTTAGGGTTTATTTTTGATATATGCATGCTAGATAATTAGGTTTATTTTTAGTATATTTGTGAATATATGTTAAACCTAAACACATATTTAAATGAATATTTATATATAAATGTTTTACTAAATGATTTGTGTACTTAGGGTATATCTTTTGTATATTTAAGTATATTTTTAAGAAAATGCATGTTATATTGTTGTTACTCATTTAATTTTTTTTTTTTACCATATTAATGATTTATCTTTAGTTTATTTCATATTTTATTTGACATATATATATATATATATATACCCGAAATATACTGAATGTATTTTAGGTATATTTTTGGTATATATATATGATTGATTTTATTATAATCAATATCGTTCCACATTAATTATTTTCAGAATAAATGATTTTTGTAAATGAAGGATATCAATAGAACGTGCTTCCTAGTGGGTAGCACTAAGACCGTGTACGTACCGGTACGATAGATAAGGGTTGAGTGAGAAATAATTATGGTGATTATAATTGATTTGATGGATTTGACTAAGATTAATGGTATGTTAGATAGTGTGATTGCAGGGCCAATCACACTAACAGTCAGACTGTTAGAGCTCGATTGACTTAGTGTCTCGGGGCCAATCTATTGTCCATAAGTGGATTGAATGATCTATTGGGTTGATTGAGATGTGAGGTTATAGATAGTGTGATTGCTGGAGCTCAGTTGACCAAGTGTCTCGGGGCCAATCACACTGACAGTCAGACTGCTGGAGCTCGGTCAACTTAGTGTCTTGGGGCCAGTCTGTTGTCTAGATTGGAATAAGTGTTCTATTTGGAATCAAGTGAGTCTGTATGGCTAAAGTGATGATGGGATTGTTTGAGGTTGCTATTATTAGGGTTCTATGGATCCTTCATGAATTAAAACAAACGTTTTCTACATTTAGTATATTTATAAAGGCAGAGTTTGGCATTCATGTGAAATGTATGTATATACATATATATATATAAGAATGCCTGATTGTTCTGGTTTAGTTTGCATGTATATATAGTATAATAATTCACTCAGTGAGGTATGATCCCCCCTCGATTATTTTTTTTCAGGAGATCCCATATCGTTAGACCTTAGTTATAGAGTTCCTCGCCGGTGTTCTTCAGTCCCGACTATTTTATGCAAATGTATATTCTGAACTCTGATTTATATTCTAGAAACTGCAGTAGTTATATTATTGTATTTGAGGAGCATTATTTTTTTTGGATATTAAATACTCTGAGAATTTGTATTTGAACATTGTACGAATATGTATACATTTATGAAAGGATTTGGAGAATTTATTTTATATATTGATTCGAAAAATTTTAATTATATCATACTTTTTATTTATTTATTATATGATTTTATTTTCTTAGGCTTGCTACGGGTTCCAGATTCGAAAGAATTCTCGTTCCCTAGCGCCGGTAATGACTCCTAGTTTGGGTCATGACACAGAGGCAAAGCCAGCTGATATGCAACCATACCAAATCTCTTCATATCATTCTTCAGAGACACCTTCAAAAAACACAAGCTCCAATATGAAACTCCATATCTCTGTGTCTAGAATCTGCATAGCTTTTCTACCTGCTATCTGTGGTCTTTAATCTGCTATGATCACAGTAACTTTCTTCGCTATATACTGGACAATCTCAAGTCCAAATAAGACTTTCCTCCATACAAGCCTCACGTGGTGTCATTTCAATACTGCCATGGTAGCTGTTATTATAAGCGAACTCCACAAGTAGTAAATAATCAATCTAGTTACCTCCCAGATCCAAAACACACATCTTTAATATTTCTTTTAGTGTTGGGATTGTCCTCTCAGACTGACCATCTGTCTGAGGATGAAAAGCAGTACTAAAATACAACCAGGTGCCTATCACTTCTAACAACTTTTGTCAAAATCAGGAGGTAAATGTTGTACCTCTACCATATAATAGACATAGGTATCCTACGCAGGCACACAACGTGCTTCATATATAGCTTAGCCAACTTAGCTACTAAATAAGTGGCTTTCACTAGTTAGCAATGTGCAGACTTGGTCAACTTGTCCATAATTACTTAGATGGAATCGTATTCATCCTTGGAACGAGGTAAACCAACCACAAAATTCATAGCACTCCTATCCCACTAGTACTGATCCTTATTACTGTGGTACATCTTGGATGTACACTGTAAAATCTCTTTTCTCTAATTCCAATATCAACCCTATTTAATTAACTTGTGCATCCCTTACCAAAAGGTCATTCTATAATGAAATGCCATGATGACATGTTATGATAAATGTTATGATGAAATGCAGGAATGAAATGTTGGGATGAAATGCTATAATGAGATGCTATAATGATATGATGAAATGTTGTAATGATGTCAGATCTTATCCTCTAAAGCTCATGTAACCTTTGGATTAACAGTCTTCTTCAGTAATTGGAAATTGTTCTAACAAACATCTGGCCACATAAGCTTCACATTCTTCTGAGTTAGACGGGTCATAGGAGCTGCAAATTCTAGAGAATTCTGCTTAGATCTCCTATAATACATAGATAAACCCATAAAATCATAAATCTTAGCAACTGTAGTTGATATAGGCTATTCAGACACTACCTTGACCTCAAATCAATCTTAGAAAGGAACTGTGCACCTTGAAGTTGATCAAATAGATTATTTATCCTTGGGAGAGGATACTCGTTCAGTTCTATGTAATCAATATACAGTCTAGTGTACTGTCCTTCTTCTTCACTAACAGGACTAGTGCATCCTAAAGAGAACGCTGGGTCTGACAAAACCCTTGTCTAACAGATCTTGTAATTGGTCCTCAACTTTGCAAGTGCCATTCTGTACAGCTGTGTCAAAATAGGTATTATATCAGGAACCACATCGATATAGAATTAAATCTCTGTGAGGTGGTAAACCTAGTAACTCATCAAGAAAAACATTATGAAACTCAAAAGCAATTGGAACATATGTGAGAAATAACTTCTCCACTGAAGTATCCCTGACTAGAGCCAAGTATTCTTGACAACCCTTCCTCAGCATCTTCCTAGCAGTGATAATGGAGATAATATTATGAGGTGCAGAACTCTTGCCACCAACAAATCTAAATTCTTCTTCATCAGGAATTCTTAAATTCACCTCTTTACTCTAACAATCAACCACTGCATAGTGCTAAAACAAACAATCCATTCTCCACATTACACCAAAATCCATTACACCCAAAGGACTGAATTCATGAATAATTCTCTGAATTTCAATTCTCAGTTTAGATGCCAATATACATAAAACTTAATCCTGTAACATACAGTTTTACCAGTCTCCTCTTATACTGTATGTCTACAACATGACGTGATAGATTAAAGAGTTTACAGGCATTCTTCTCAACTAACTGCTCTTCTCTTACTCTATGTAATAATAGTCACAGGTAATTATCCCTCGTTATAAATGGATGGAAATATCTTAAAACTCACTCCTTAACCCCAACTGTGAACTACAGTCGGAACTGATAACTTCGCCATCAAAAGTACAAAAGTGATTCATCTTCATTAGACATCTTCCAATTCCTTTACCAGAGCATACTTAAACAACTGTCAGACTTAGCTAAATGCCATCAAGCTCTCATTAATCTCGGCTATTCCAGCCCTAAATGTTGCATGTTCGAGTTCAAAAGGGCTACTTGTACTACTTACAATAACTACCTCGACCTTTGAGTTACAGTTGCTTTTGACCTACCCCTATACTAGATAGGTGTAGTAGGGCTGAAACTATAACCACAACTTCAATTTGAAAAGACCAATTATCAATATTGTCTCTGCAGAAGAAATAGTTCACATTCACCATACTAAAAAGACATGGAAAATCAATAGGATTCAAAATAGAGAATATACGCAGAATTGATGTATCTCGAGTTCTTAGCTGAAATAGAAATTACATTTATTGTACAATCAAAGGTATCAACACTGCACCCTGTGAATCTCCTATTGCAGAAGTAACATCATCGCAATGCTAAGCCACCAGCTCCTCATTCAGTTATTTCCACTGTTAATAGTGATCATCAGGCCTTCTGAGTCCATCTCTACCCCTATGCCTAACAGGTTGCATAAGGGGTAGAACCTCATGCTCAAAAGACTATCTATCATTGACCTCATCGACCGATGGAGCGACTCACGCTCATGACAAACAGAAAAGAACAAAAACAAAATAAGTAATTCAAATAGTCATAAACATCAACAAGCACCCTAACGGTTACACGAAATTCCTAATGCAACGAAGACTTTTCAAAGACATGATCGAACCTAATTTAACTGTAGTAGTTCTAAAGAAAACACAACTCGACAACCTAGGTCCACATCTCTAAACCTAGGCTCTGATACTAACTTTGTCATGACCCAAACTAGGAGTCATGATCGGCACTAGGGAATAAGAATTCTTTCGAATCTGGAACCCGTAGCATGCCTTAGAAAATAAAATCATACAGTAAATAAATAAAAAGTACAACAGAATTAAAATTATTTGAATCAATAGAATAAATAAATACTCCAAATCCTTTCATAAATAAATATATTCATACAATGTTTAAATACAACTCTCTGAGTATTTAACATCAAAACAAAATAATACTCTTTCGATACATTAACACTACTACTACTATAGTTTCTAGAATACAATTCATAGTTCAAATTATACATGTACATAAAATAGCCAGGATGGAAGAATGCTAGCGAAGAACTCTACTACTAAGGTCTGACGATATAGGATCTCCTGAAAAAAATAATTGAGGGGGATCAGACCTCACTGAGTGAATTATTATACTATATATACATGCAATCTAAAACATATCCAATCATGCATTCACACACACACACACACACACACACACACACACACACACATATATATATATATATATTCATGCATTCCACACATATGCTAACTCTGCTTATATAAATATACTAAATGCAGAAAACATTTAGTTTCATTCATGAAGGATCCATAGAACCCTAATAATCGCAACCTCAATCAACCACACCATCACTCTAGCCATACAAGCTCACTTTATTCCAAATAGAACACTTATTCCAATTTGGATAGTAGACTGGCCCCGAGACACTAAGTCAATCGAGCTCCCGCAGTCTGGCTGATAGTGTGATTAGCCCCAAGACACTTGGTCAACCGAGCTCCAGCAATCACACTATCTATCACCTCACATCTCAATCAAATCAATAGATCATTTATTCCATTATGGACAGTAGACTAGCCCTGAGACACTAAGTCAACCGAGCTCCAACAGTCTGACTATTAGTGTGATTAGCCCCTTAATAACACTATTAATCACACCATTGATCTTAATAAAATAAATTAAATCAATTATAACCACCATAATTGATTCTCACTCAACCCTGATCTATCGCACCGGTATGTACACGATCCTAATGCTGCCCACTAGGTAGCACGTTCTATTGATATCCTTCATTTACATTAAATCATTCATAATAGTAAAATAAAACATATATATACCAGAAATATACCTAAAATAAAATAAGTATATTTAGTGTATATATATGTCAGATAAATTCAAATTAATTATAAAATATACCAAAAATAAACCAATAGTATACTATAATCATGCAAGTAAAAATAAATAAAAATGTCACAACCCAAACTAAGAGTCATGACTGGCGCTAGGGAACGGGAATTCTTTTGAATCCGGAACCCATAGCAAGCCTTAGAAAATAAAATTGTGCAATGAATAAATAGAAAGTATGGCAGAATTAAAATTTTTTGAATCAATATATAAAATAAATACTCCAAATCCTTTCATAAATAAATATATATATACAATGTTTAGATACAACTCTCTGAGTATTAAATATCAAAAAAAAATAATACTCTTATGATACAATAACACTACTACTACAGTTTCTAGAATACAAATCAGAGTTCAAAATATACATTTACATAAAATAGCCAGGACAGAAGAACACCGGCGAGGAACTTTACTACTAAGGCCTGACGATATAGGATCTCCTAAAAAAAATAATTGAGGGGGGTTAGACCTCACTGAGTGAATTATTATACTATATATACATGCAATCTAAACCATAACAATCAGGCATTCTTATGTATATATTTATATACATGCATTTCACACAAATGTCAGACTCTGCTTTTATAAATATAATGGATGCAGAAAACATTTATTTTAATACATGAAGGATCAAATAGAACACTATTAATCGTAATCTCAATCCATCATATCATCATTCTAGCCATATAGGCTCACTTAAATCCAAATAGATCACTTATTCCGTTATGGATAGTAGATGTCACAACCCAAAACGGGGGCCATGATCGGCACTAGGGAATGAGAATTCTTTCGAATTCGAAACCTGTAGCAAGCCTTAAAATAAAATAAAACATGCAATAATAAAAACATACAAAATCATAAATAAGATAAAGTAAATATCCACCAATGGATTTAAATAAACAACTCATCTCATATATAGTAATCTTTTAAATACAAATCTCAATTCAAATATTTAAAATACATATTTCTTACAAACATGATGTAATACATAAGTCTCACAATTGTCTACAACTACTACAGTGTCTAGATTATAAAAATAAAGCTCAGGTAAGCAGTTTACATAGTGAAGCCGGGGCGGAAGAAATCTGGCATTTGGGTCTACTATTGAGGTCTGAAGACGATGACTCTCCTAAAAAATAGTCAATAGAGGGGAGTCAGACCTCATTGAGTGAATTGTTATAATATATATACATGCATACTAAATGAAAATTCACACAGTCAATGGTATATATAATAAATATATATACAAGCAAATACACATAGATGCAACAAAATCATTTTTATATATTTTTACTGAAAATCACTATTTATGAAGGATCAAATAGAACCCTAGAAAATCGTAACCTCAAATAGTGTTAGACAACACTCTAGCCATACAGGCTCACTTATTCCAAATAAGTTCACTTGTTCCATTTGGACAGTAAACTGGCCCCGAGACACTAAGTCAACCGAGCTCCAGCAGTCTGACTGTTAGTGTGATTAGCCCCGAGACACTTGGTCAACCGAGCTCCCGCAATCACACTCCCAAATCGTATCATACATCAAATAAATCAATCCAATCAATATCCATAAATAGGTTAGTAATAAAGCCTAAATGCTATCAGCGTACCAGTACGTACTCGGTTGTCACGACCCAAAACAGGGGCCATGACCAGCGCTAGGGAACGAGAATTCTTTCGACTTCGGAACCTGTAGCAAGCCTAAAAAAAATAAAACATGCAATAGTAATAGCAATATTTAATGCAGCGAAAATAAAAAATCATAAATATCACAATAACATTTCCACCAACTGGATTTAAATTAAATACTTATCTCATATATATATATATATATATATATATATATAAACTCTTTTAATACAAATCCAGTTCAAATATATAATACAACTTCTCTTTAAATATTTAATGACTACTGCAGTGTCTAGATAAAACAAACCCAAGACTCAGAGAAGCAGTTTACATAAAGAAGCTGGGACAGAAGAAATTCAGCGTATAGGCCTGCTATTCAGAATGAGGAGGCGAGTGTGTGTCGCTCCACCGGTCATTGAGGCCGAGGATGATGAATCTTTTTAGGATGAGGTTTTACCTCATGAGCAGCCAGTTAGACGTAAAGGTCATGGCAGAGGTAGACCTCGAAGAGCGGTAGGTCGCTGTAGGTAGAGAGAGTTACAGGACGAGGAGCCTGTAGAGCCTGAGTTTGAGGATGTTCCTGTGCCTCTTGTTGTTCAGCCTGTTCAGCCTGCCTATCAGTAGGGTATCTATGACCCTGAGGCAGCTTTGTTCTATGCCTGATTTGGTAGGATTGCGTTTGATGGGACTTTCGATCCGCTAGACTTTCTACACGTGATTGAGACTCAGACTTGGACTACTCACACTGAGTACCAGTGGATTATGATCGTCGAGCTGTCTGTCGAGGGACCAACTCTAGATTGGTTTATTCAGATGATCCAGCCTTATATGATGATGATGACCTGGGCTCAGTTTTGAGAGTGATTTATGAGGAGATTCTGTCCAGAGCCTCTCCATATAAGCTATCGTCTCCAGTTGACCAGCATTTCTCATGGGGATCGATTAGTAGAGGAGTACACCCGAGAGTTTCTTCGGTTGGGTAGATATGCAGAGGATCTGATGCGAGACCAGTATTTTGCAGTCACTACCATGTCATCGGATTGGGTTCAGTATTTGCTGGTATGCCTACAGCAGGCCTTACTGTGGAGTCTGTGATTGAGTTGGCCAAGGAGATTGAGCTGATGCTAATTAGGCAGGGAGCGATGCCTGATTATTACCAACTAGGAGTTCAGTCGAGTGGATTGCAGACTACACCATATTCGAGTTTTCATGTTGGTTCGAGTAGTCAGCAGTGAGGTCCAACTCAGCAGAGTCAGAGGCAGCAGCAGCGAGTGCATCAGAGCAGTAGACATGGCCGTGGAGGTCAGCGTAGATTATTCAGATTTGGGTCAGGTGCTTTGAGCAGCAGCAGTGGTCATAGTTCTGAATCAGCTGCCAGTGTTTGCCAGACCTGCGGTAGAGTCCATCAGGGACCATGTTATCTGACACCGCTGACATGCTTCAGATGCGGGCAGACAGGACATTTTACCAAATTATGTCCTTACTCCAGGTATCAGTAGCCACAGATTTCATGATTCCCACAGCAGTCGATTGCTAGTGTTGCACCAGTGCCATTTCAGTTACCTCCAGCCCAGCATCAGAGTTCCACTCAGCTTGTTCCACAGTAGGGTCATGGTAGAGGTACTAGAGGAGGTGCCAGAGGTGTTGGCTAGGCTTCTACCAGTCAGCAGGGAGGTTGGGGACAGGCTAGAGTCTTCCATCTCACTCAGCAGGATACTCAGGCATCTAATGCAGTCGTGGCAGGTATTGTTTCTATCTGTTACCTGGATGCATGGGTTTTGTTTGATCCGAGTGCCACACATTCGTTTGTTTCTCCTGTTTTTGCTATTAAATCTTATTGGCAAGCTTCGAGGATGGCTTTTCCTTTATCTGTTGCCACTCCTCTAAGTGATTCCTTGGACACCGATATTATTTTTTCTAGTTGTCCAGCTCTCGTGGGAGGTAGAGAATTACCCACTGATTTGATTCTGTTGGATGTGATGGAGTTTGATGTTATTCTGGGAATGGACTGGTTATCTCAGTACTATGCTATGGTAGATTGCAGGAATAAAGAGGTGACTTTCAGAATTCCTAATGAAGAAGAGTTTAAGTTTGTGGGTGATAGGAGTTCAGCACCTCAGAATCTTATTTCTGCTATTACGGCTAGGAAGTTGTTGAGGAAAGGATGTCAGGGATATTTGGCATTGGTCAGGGATACTTCAGTGGAGAAGTTGTCACTCACAGATGTTCATGTTGCTTGTGAGTTTCCTGATGTTTTTCCTGAGGAGTTGCCAGGTTTACCACCTCACAGAGAGATTGAATTCTGTATAGATGTGGTTCCAGGTACTACTCCTATATCTATGCCACCCTACAGAATGGCTCCTACAGAGTTGAAAGAGTTGAAGGAGCAGTTGCAAGAGTTGTTGGATAAGGGTTTTATCAGACCCAGTGTTTCTCCTTGGGGTGCACCAGTCCTGTTTGTGAAGAAGAAGGATGGTAACCTGAGACTATGCATTGACTATAGAGAGCTGAATAAGGTGACAGTGAAGAACAAGTATCCTCTCCCAAGGATAGATGACTTGTTTGATCTGCTACAGGGTGCACAGTTCTTTTCTAAGATTGACTTGAGGTCGGGTTATCATCAGCTGTGGATTAGTGAAGCCGATGTTCCTAAGACGGCATTCTGCACTCGATATGGCCATTATGAGTTTCTGGTGATGTCTTTTGGTTTGACTAATGCACCAGCAGCTTTTATGGACCTGATGAACAGGGTATTCAAACCACATGTGGATCAGTTTGTGGTAGTCTTCATCGATGATATACTAGTTTATTCAAGGAGTATGGAGGATCATGTATATCACTTGAGGATTGTACTACAAACACTGAGAGATCATTAGCTTTATGCTAAATTCTTGAAGCGTGATTTCTGGATGGAGAGTGTTTCTTTTCTTGGACACGTGGTATCTAAAGAAGGTATCCAAGTTAATCCATAGAAGATTGAAGCAGTGTCTGAATGGCCTAGACCAACTTCTGTTATTGAGATTCAGATTTTTCTGGGTTTAGCTGGGCATTATAGGTGGTTTGTGCAAGATTTTTCCTAAATTACAGCCCCTATGACTCACTTGACTCAGAAGAATGTTAGATTCGCGTGGACAGTTTCTTGTGAGAACAATTTTCAGTTGTTGAAAGAGAAGTTGACCACAGCACCAGTGTTAGGTTTGCCTAATAGTGTGGACAAGTTCATTGTTTATTATGATGCCTTGAGAGTTGGCCTTGGTTATGTGCTGATGCAGAATGGTAGGGTGATAGCCTATGCTTCAAGGCAGTTGAAGAAACATGAGCAGAACTATCCTACACATGACCTAGAGATGGCTGCAGTGATCTTTGCTCTGAAGATCTGGAGACATTATCTGTACGGGGTGACTTATGAGATATTGACTGATCACAAGAGCCTTAAGTACATTTTCCAGCATAGAGATCTGAATATGAGGCAGAGAAGATGGTTAGAATTGTTGAAGGATTATGACTGTGAGGTTTTGTATCATCCGGGTAAAGCTAATGTGGTAACAGATGCCTTGAGTAGAAAGTCCTCAAGCAGTCTTGCTCACATCAGTGTTGAGAGGAGACTGTTGATCCAGGAGTTGCATTTGATGATGGATCAAGGTCTGATGATGAAGATCAGTAGGTCAGGTGGACTGCTAGCTCAATTTAAGGTGCGATCTGTACTGAGGGATAGGATTAAAGTAGCTCAGAGCTGAGATCCTATTTTAGAAAAGCTTACAGAGAATGTCAGAGCAGGGAAGTTCACTGATTTCACACTCGATGATGATGGTGTGTTGTGGATCAGTGGTAGATTATGTGTTCTTGATGTGGATGAGTTGAGAGAAGAGATCCTAGAGGAAGCACATTCTATAGCCTATAGCATTCATTCGGGTGTCACTAAGATGTACCACAGTATCAGAGACTTATACTGGTGGGATGGACTGAAGAAGGATGTCGCTGATTATGTTGCTAAGTGTCTGACGTGTCAGCAAGTGAAAGCTGATCATTAGAAGCCTTCTAGGAAGCTTCAGCCTCTTCCTATTCCTGAGTGGAAGTGGGAAAGGATAGCTATGGATTTTGTGGTAGGTTTACCTCATTCTAAGGATGGATACGATTCCATCTGGGTAATTGTAGACAGGTTGACGAAGTCTGCACATTTCTTACCTGTGAAAGCCACTTATTTTGTAGCTAGATTGGCGAAGCTATATGTGAAGCATATCGTATGCCTTTATGGAGTACCTGTGTCCATTGTGTCAGACAGAGGTTCAGTGTTTACTTCTCATTTTTGGCAGAAGTTACAGGAAGCGATGGGCACTAGATTAGACTTCAGTACTGCTTTTCATCCTCAGACGGATGGTCAGTCTGAGAGGACAATCCAGACACTGGAAGATATTGTAATATCCCGTGTTTTTAAATATTTTAACACTGTATCGGGATATGTAGTGTTAATAATTTTTGTATATACATTACGATATTTTTACGAGTTTATATTTATTTAAAACCTATTTTAATTATTGTGCCTTATTTACAGTGCTTTACATAAAATTTTCCCGAGACTTTTATTTTCGGGGAAATTTTCATGTAAATAATTTATTATTAATTATATTAAATATATTTTCGGACTTGCATGAACTCATACATATTTTTAAATTACTAAATAAAGCCTATGTGTATAAATATTTATTTAATTAGGGTTTAATATATTACCCTAATATTTTATTAATTAATTAATTATTTTATTGTTATTTAATTATTTTTAATTAATGTTAAATTTTAAAATATTAAATTATATGTGTGTGGTGTATATTTAATGTGTGTAATTTAATATTAGTTTAATATATAGTATAAAGTATATATATATACATATAATACATCAAAAACCAAAATTTTTAGAAAATTACCGAATTGCCCCCGATCCCTCTCTTCTTCCCCGATCACTTCCTCACCACTGTCCACCATTTTTCACGCCGTTCCCTTGCCGTTGGTGTGCCGTCCGGTGTGCCACCACCTTCCCCAGCCTCTTTCGCCGCCTGTAGCAGCAGATTCCGGTGCCTGGAAGCCATTTTTGGCCGGAGAAGCCGAAAGTCGAGCTAACGTCGTTCACGATGATTCCGGCCACCATTTTCAACACCGCCAGTCTCATTCTTCTCCTTGAGCTCCGGTGAGTGTGATTCTAGCTTTGGTTTGAGCTTAAATGGTCTTGATTTGCTTAGGTTTCGAATTTTTGATTTCGGCCATATTAGGGTTTTTGATTTTTTTTCAGCTTCAAATTGATTGATTCATGAAAACTCCCTTCACAAATGTTGTTCCTAGTAGCTTAATCTACATGTATGAATTTTTTTGGAATTTTTGGAGATTAATTTGATTTTTGGGTATTTTTGAATATTTTAATATTATTTTCTACTTTTCGAAAATTAATTAATTAAATTATGAAATTGTGTTTTATGGTTAAATTAGGTGTTGAAATGAATTATAGGAATTTATTTGGAATTTTTATGAATTTCTATGTATTTATTTTGAATTATTGAAGTTTATGTAATTTTGGGAAATTAGGGTTAATTATGTTTTTAATTGAAATTAATTGGTTAATTGAGTTTAATTACTGATATTATTGATAAATATGTTGAGAAAATTAATTTTTGATAATTATACTATTTTTGGTGAATTTTTGAAGTAATTTTAGTATATTTATATATATAGGGGTATTTTGGTAATTTTATATAAAATTGGATAAAAATGTAATTTAATTGGTTTTAATAGTTATTTAGGGTATAAAAATTATTTCTACAAATTATTTGGTATTTTTAACTAATTAAAACTATTTTTCGTGAATTATTTTCAATTATATATATAATATACGATTTTTCTAATAAAATGAGTTTTTATCGGTTTTTACAGTGTTTTAAGGTTAATTATGTAATTTCTACCTATAAAATGTATTTCTATGTTATAAGGGTAGTTTTGGTATTTCTAAAATTATTCTGTGTTTGTGGACCCCAGTCGGTAGACTGTAGTTTGGAGTTCGACCGAGGGGTTGTGGTTGAGTGTTGAGCTTGTTTTTTGAAGTGTGTTTCTTTGCAAGTTCAGCTCTACTCTTTGAGTAGAGAGATGCCCATTTTACAGGGGAGGTTCTGCCGAATTTTTGGTAGAATTCTCGTAAAACGTGATATCCGGTCAAACCCTAATCTCAATTCTGTGTTAAATATTCTAGATCGAATTCTAGGATTTCTGTTAGGGTTATTCTGATTTTTGTCGTTATTGTTTGTTTAGTTACGCCGAGACCGAGGCCTAGTGGACCAGGCCCGTCGGATCCATCTCGTGGAGCGCACTAGTGTGAGTTACTATTTTATATATATGTGCTTTAGGATGCATGATTTAGAAATATATGTTTTATTTTGATTAAAATGCATAGATAATGTGATTTGTATTTAAGTATATTTTTAGTTTATTTTTGGTATATATTAAATTATATGCATGTTTTATTAATGAACTATATTTAAAATGTTTTCAAATATATTTCTAGCTTAATTTATAATTTGATTGGATTCATTTGACGTATATATACTCGAAATATACCTGGTTTACTTTTGGTATATTTCTGGTATATATATGGTTTAAATTGTTATTTTATTTAAATTCATGCATCAATTATTTGTGAATGGATGTTTTATATTTATTAATGAAGGATATCAATAGAACGTGCTACCTAGTGGGCAGCACTAGGATCGAGTACGTACTGATGCCCTTATAGCATTTAGGCTATATTACTAACCTATTTGTGGTTATTGATTGGAATATGATTATTTGATGTGTGAGATGTGATTTGGGTGTGATTGCTGGAGCTCGGTTGACTAAGTGTCTCGGGGCCAATCACATTGGCAGTCAGACTGCTGGAGCTCGGTTGACTTAGTGTCTCGGGGCCAGTCTACTATCTAAATGGATTAAGTGAATATTTTGGAATAAGTGAGCCTGTATGGCTAGAGTGTTGTCTAACAATGTTTGAGGTTTCGATATCATAGGGTTCTATTTGATCCTTCATAAACTGTGATTTTCAATAAAATATATCAAAATGATTTTTACTACAGCTGTGTGAATTTGCCTGTATATATACATATTAGATATATATTATTGATTGTATGCATTATCATTTAGTGTGCATGTATATATATTATAGTAATTCACTCAGTGAGGTCTGACTCCCCTCCGTTGACTAATTTTTCAGGAGAGTCAACATCTTCAGACCTCAGTAGTAGGCCTATACGCTGGATTTCTTCCGCCCCGGCTTCTTTGTGTAAACTGCTTTTCTGAGTCTTGAGTCTTATTTTTTTTTATAATCTAGACACTACAGTAGTTGTAAATTAAATTATGGGATTTTATGTATTTTATTTATGTGAGATATTGTATTATATGTGAACTGGATTTGTATTAAGAGTTTTATATATATATGAGATGAGTATTTGATTTAAATCCAGTTGGTGAAAATAATATTGTGATATTTATGATTTTTATTTTCGCTGCATTATATATATGGTTATTACCATTGCATGTTTATTTTATTTTATTTTTAGGCTTGCTACGGGTTCCGGATTCAAAAGAATTCCCGTTCCCTAGTGCCGGTCATGGCCCCTGTTTTGGGTCGTGAGAAAGTTGGTATTAGAGCGGAGTTCTGTGTCAGGGCTTAGTTATGTGAGTTATGGCCCTAGTTTTCAGAGTTGTGTTTTCTGTTGAACTACTGCAGTGAATTAGGTTCGAGTATGTCTTGATAAGTATTCCTTGCTTTAGTTTTCTGCATTATTCCTTTGTTGTATGTTTTGTCTGAATCTTTCCATTTGTCTTTTCAGAATAAGAAGGCAAGCGCTTGTCGCTCCACTAGTCGTTGAGGCTGAGGATGATGAGTCTTTTCAGGATGAGGTTTTACCTCCTGAACAGCCAGTTAGACATAGAGGTCATGGCAGAGGTAGACCTCGAGGAGCGACAGGTCACCGTAGGCAGAGAGAGTTACAGGACGAGGAGCCTGTTGAGCCTGAGTTTGATGTTCCTGTTCCTCTAGTTGTTTAGCCTGTTCAACCTGCCTATCAGTAGGGTATATCTGACCTTGAGGTAGCTTTGTTCTATGCCCGAGTTGGTAGGATTGCTTTTGATGGTACTTCCAATCCATTAGACTTTCTGCACGCAATTGAGACTAGGACTCGGACTGCTCATACCGAGTACCAGTGGATCATGATCATCGAGTTTTCTGTCGAGGGACCAGCCCTAGATTGCTTCATTTAGATGATTCAGCCTTATATGATGACGATGACCTGGGCTCAGTTTTGAGAGTGATTTTTGAGGAGATTCTGTCCAGAGCCGCTTCGTATGAGCTATCGTCTCCGATTGACCAGTATTTCTCATGGAGATCGATCTGTAGAGGAGTACACCCGAGAGTTTCTTCATCTGGGTAGATATGTTGAGGATCTGATGCAAGACCAGTACTTCGCTGTCACTGCATACGTTACTGGTTTGGGTTCTGCTTTTGTTGGTATGCCTATAGCAGGCCTTACTCTGGAATCTATGATTGAGTTGGCCAAGGAGATTGAGCTGAGGCTAGTTAGGCAGGGAACGATGCCTGATTATTACCAGCTGGGAGTTTAGTCGAGTGGATTGCAGGCTACTTCATATTCAAGTTTTCATGTTGGTTCGAGTAGTCAGCAGCGAGGTCCGACTCAACAGAGTTAGAGACAGCAGTAGTGAATGCATCGGAGCAGTAGACATGGCCGTGGAGGTTAGCGTAGATCGTTCAGATTTGGGTCAAGTGCTTCGAGCAGCAGTAGTGGTCGTAGTTCTGGATCAGCGGCCAGTGTTTGTCAGACTTGCGATAGAGTCCATCAGGGACCATGTTATCTGACACCGCTAACATGCTTCAGATGCGGGTAGATAGGACATTTTTCCAGATCGTGTTCTTATTCCGGGTATCAGCAGCAGTAGATTCCATGATTCCCATAATAGTCGATTGCTAGTGCTGCACCCGTGCCATTTCAGTTACCACCAGCTCAGCATCAGAGTTCCACACAGCTTGTTCCACAGTAGAGTCATAGTAGAGGAACTAGAGGAGGTACCAGAGGTGTTGGCCAGGCTTCTACCAGTCAGCAGGGAGGTCGAGGTTAGGCTAGAGTTTTCCATCTCACTCAGCAGGATGCTCAGGCATCTAATGCAGTCGTGGCAGGTATTGTTTCTGTTTGTTACCTAGATGCATGGATTTTGTTTGATCCGGGTGCCACGCATTCGTTTGTTTCTCCCGTTTTTGCTTCTAAATCTTGTTGGCAAGCTTCGAGGATGGCTTTTCCTTTGTCTGTTGCCACTCCTCTAAGCGATTCCTTGGACACTGATATTATTCTTTCTAGTTGTCCAGTTCTCATGGGAGGTAGAGAATTACCCGCTGATTTGATCTTGTTGGATGTGATGGAGTTTGATGTTATTTTGGGAATGGATTGGTTATCTCAACACTATGCCGTGGTAGATTGCAGGAATAAAGAGGTGACTTTTAGAATTCCTGATGAAGTAGATTTTAAGTTTGTTGGTGATAAGAGTTCAGCACCTCAGAATCTTTTTTCTACTATTACGGCTAGGAAGTTGTTGAGGAAAGGTTGTCAGGGATATTTGGCATTGGTCAAGGATACTTCAGTGGAGAAGTTGTCACTCACAGATGTTCCTGTTGCTTGTGAGTTTCCTGATGTTTTTCCCGAGGAGTTGCCAAGTTTACCACCTCACAGAGAGATTGAGTTCTGTATAGATGTGGTTCCAGGTACTACTCCTATATCTATGCCACCCTATAGAATGGCTCCTGCAGAGTTGAAGGAGCAGTTGCAAGAGTTATTGGATAAAGGTTTCATCAGACCTAGTGTTTCTCCTTGGGGTGCACCAGTCCTGTTTTTGAAGAAGAAGGATGGTACCCTGAGACTGTGCATTGACTACAGAGAGATGAATAAGGTGACAGTGAAGAATAAGTATCCTCTCCCAAGGATAAATGACTTATTTGATCAGCTACAGGGTGCACAGTTCTTTTCTAAGATTGACTTGAGGTCGGGTTATCATCAGCTGCGGATTAGTGAAGCCGATGTTCCTAAAACAGCATTCCGCACACGATATGGCCATTATGAGTTTCTGGTGATGTCTTTTGGTTTGACTAATGCACCAACAGCTTTTATGGACCTGATGAACAGGGTATTCAGACCGTATGTGGATCAATTTGTGGTAGTCTTCATTGATGATATACTGGTATATTCAAGGAGTATAGAGGAGCATGTATATCATTTGAGGATTATACTACAGACACTGAGAGATCATCAGCTTTATGCTAAATTCTCGAAGTGTGATTTCAGGATGGAAAGTGTTTCTTTTCTTGGACACCTGGTGTCTAAAGAAGGTATTCAGGTTGATCCACAGAAGATTGAGGCAGTGTCTGAGCGGCCTAGACCGACTTCTGTTACTGAGATTTGGAGTTTTCTGGGTTTAGCCAGGTATTATAGGTGATTTGTGCAGAATTTTTCTAGAATAGCAGCCCCTATGACTCGCTTGACTTAGAAGAATGTTAGATTCGAGTGGTTAAAAGCTTGTGAGAACAGTTTCCAGTTGTTGAAGGAGAAATTAACCACAGCGCCAGTGTTAGCTTTGCCTAATAGTGTGGATAAGTTCACAGTTTATTGTGATGCCTCTAGAATTAGTCTTGGTTGTGTGTTGATGCAAAATGGAAGGGTGATAGCCTATGCTTCGAGGCAGTTGAAAAAGCATGAGCAGAATTATCCTACACATGACCTTGAGATGGTTGCAATGATCTTTGCTTTCAAGATTTGGAGACATTATTTGTACGGGGTGACTTGTGAGATATTTACTGATCACAAGAGCCTTAAGTACATTTTCCAGCAGAGAGATCTAAATCTGAGGCAGAGGAGATGGTTAAAATTGTTGAAAGATTATGATTGTGAGATTCTATATCATCCGGGTAAAGCTAATGTGGTAGCAGATGCCTTGAGTAGAAAGTCCTCAGGCAGTCTTGCTCACATCAGTGTTGAGAGGAGACCATTGATCCAGGAATTGCATCTGTTGGTGGATCAAGGTCTGATGATGAAGATTAGTAGATCAGGTGGATTGCTAGCTTAGTTTAAAATACGATCTGTACTGAGGGATAGGATTAAAGCAGCTCAGAGCCGAGATCCTATTCTAGAAGAGCTTGCAGAGAATGTCAGAGCAGGGAAGTTCACTAATTTCACACTCGATGATGATGGTGTGTTTTGGATCAGTGGTAGATTGTGTGTTCCTGACGTGGATAATTTGAGAGAGGAGATTTTAGAGGAAGCAAATTCTACAGCTTATAGCGTACATCCAGGTGTTACTTAGATGTACCCCAGTATCAGAGATTTATACTGGTGGGACGGATTGAAGAAGGATGTCTTTGATTATGTGGCTAAGTGTCTGACATATCAACAAGTGAAAGTCGAACATCAGAAGCCTTCTGGGAAGCTTCAGCCTCTTCCTATTCCCGAGTGGAAGTGGGAAAGGATAGCTACGGATTTTGTGGTAGGTTTACCTCGTTCGAAGGATGGATACGATTCCATCTGGGTGATTATAGACAGGTTGACGAAGTCTACACATTTCTTGCCTATGAAAGCCACTTATTCAGTTGCTAGATTGGCGAAACTGTATGTGAAGCATATCGTATGCCTTCATGGAGTACCTGTGTCCATTGTGTCAGATAGAGGTTCAGTGTTTACTTCTCATTTTTGGCAGAAGTTGTAAGAAGCGATGGGCACTAGGTTGGATTTCAGTACTGCTTTTCATCCTTAGATAGATGGTCAATCTGAGAGGATGATCTAGACACTGGAAGATATGTTGAGGATGTGTGTCTTGGATTTGGGAGGTAGCTGGGATGATCATTTGCCACTCGTTGAGTTTGCATATAATAACAACTACCATAGCAGTGTTGGTATGGCACCGTATGAGGCGTTGTATGGAAGGAAGTGTAGATCCCCTCTGAGTTGGGATGAGATTGGTGAGAGAGCTTTGACTGGACCTGAGATGGTTCAGGATGCTGCAGAGAAAGTCACCATGATCAAGCAAAGATTAGAGATCGCAGTTAGTAGACAGAAGAGTTATGCGGATCCTAAGCGTAGAGATGTGGAGTTTCAGGTTGGAGATTTCATTTTTCTGAAGATATCTCCGATGAAGGGTGTGATGAGATTTGGCATGAAGGGTAAGCTAGCACCGAGATATAATGGACCGTTTGAGACTCTGGAGAGAGTTGGCATTGTTGCATATCGGTTGGATTTGCCTCCGAGTATGTCACAGGTGCATCTAGTATTTCATATCTCGATGCTGAGGAAGTATATCTCAGATCCTTCACACGTGTTGCAGCCCGACAGTGTAAAAGTGAGTGAAGATTTGACGTTTGTGGAAGAACCTGTGGCGATCGTAGACTATCAAGTTCGACAGTTGCGGTCGAAGCAGATTCTGATGGTCATGGTTCTATGGCGTAGCGACATAGTTGAGGAACATACGTCGGAGACTGAAGCTGAGATGCGAGCTTCTTACCTGTATCTCTTTCCTTCTTGATCTTGTTTTCTGGAATTCGGGGACGAATTCTTGTAAGGGGGGAAGACTGTAATATCCCGTGTTTTTAAATATTTTAACACTATATCGGGATATGCAGTGTTAATAATTTTTGTATATACATTACGATATTTTTATGAGTTGATATTTATTTAAAACCTATTTTAATTATTGTGTCTTATTTACAGTGCTTTACGTAAAATTTTCCCGAGACTTTTATTTTCGAGAAAATTTTCACGTAAATAATTTATTATTAATTATATTAAATATATTTTCGGACTTGCATGAACTCATACATATTTTTAAATTACTAAATAAAGCCTATGTGTATAAATATTTATTTAATTAGGGTTTAATATATTACCCTAATATTTTATTAATTAATTAATTATTTTATTGTTATTTAATTATTTTTAATTAATGTTAAATTTTAAAATATTAAATTATATGTGTGTTGTGTATATTTAATGTGTGTAATTTAATATTATTTTAATAAATAGTATAAAGTATATATATATACATATAATACATCAAAAACCAAAAATTTTAGAAAATTACCGAATTGCCCCCGATCCCTCTCTTCTTCCCCGATCACTTCCTCACCGCCGTCCGCCGTCTGTCATGCTGTTCCCATGCCGTTGGTGTGTCGTCCGATGTGCCACCACCTTCCCCAGCCTCTTTCGCCACCTGCAGCAGCAGATTCCGACGCCTGGAAGCCATTTTTGGCCGGAGAAGCCGAAAGTCGAGCTAACGTCGTTCACGACGATTTCGGCCACCATTTTCAACACCGCTGATCTCTTTCTTCTGCTTGAGCTCCGGTGAGTGTGATTCTAGCTTTGGTTTGAGCTTAAATGGTCTTAATTTGCTTAGGTTTCGAATTTTTGATTTCGGCCATATTAGGGTTTTTGATTTTTTTGAGCTTTAAATTGATTGATTCATGAAAACTTCCTTCACAAATGTTGTTTCTAGTAGCTTAATATACATGTATGATTTTTTTTGGAATTTTTGGAGATTAATTTGATTTTTGGATATTTTTGAATATTTTAATATTATTTTCTAATTTTCGAAAATTAATTAATTAAATTATTAAATTGTGTCTTATGGTTAAATTAGGTGTTTAAATGAATTATAGGAATTTATTTGGAATTTTTATGAATTTCTATGTATTTATTTTGAATTATTGAAGTTTATGTAATTTTGGGAAATTAGGGTTAATTATTTTTTTAATTGAAATTAATTGGTTAATTGAGTTTAATTATTGATATTATTGATAAATATATTGATAAAATTAATTTTTGATAATTATACTATTTTTGGTGAATTTTTGAAGTAATTTTAGTATATTTATATATATAGGGGTATTTTGGTAATTTTATATAAAACTGGATAAAAATGTAATTTAATTGGTTTTAATAGTTATTTAGGGTATAAAAATGATTTCTACAAATTATTTGGTTTTTTTTAACTAATTAAAACTATTTTTCGTGAATTATTTTCAATTATATATATAATAAACGATTTTTCTAATAAAATGAGTTTTTATCGGTTTTTACAGTGTTTTAAGGTTAATTATGTAATTTCTACCTATAAAATGTATTTCTATGTTATAAGGGTAGTTTTGGTATTTCTAAAATTATTCTGTGTTTATGGACCCCGGTCAATAAACTGTAGTTTGGAGTCCGACCGAGGGGTTATGGTTGAGTGTTGAGCTTGTTTTTCGAAGTGTGTTTCTTTGCAAGGTCGGCTCTACTCTTTGAGTAGAGAGATGTCCATTTTACAGGGGAGCTTCTGTCGAATTTTTGGTAGAATTCTCGTAAAACATGATATCCGGTCGAACCCTAATCTCAATTCTATGTTAAATATTCTAGATCGAATTCTAGGATTTCTGTTAGGGTTATTTTGATTTTTATCGTTATTGTTTGTTTAGTTGTGCTGAGACCGAGGCCTAGTGGACCAGGCCCGTCGGATCCATCTCGTGGAGCGCACTAGTGTGAGTTACTATTTTATATATATGTGCTTTAGAATGCATGATTTAGAAATATATGTTTTATTTTGATTAAAATGCATAGATAATGTGATTTGTATTTAAGTATATTTTTAGTTTATTTTTGGTATATATTAAATTATATGCATGTTTTATTAATGAACTGTATTTAAAATGTTTTCAAATATATTTCTAGCTTAATTTATAATTTGATTGGATTCATTTGACGTATATATACTCGAAATATACCTGGTTTACTTTTGGTATATTTCTGGTATATATATGGTTTATATTGTTATTTTATTTAAATTCATGCATCAATTATTTGTGAATGGATGTTTTATATTTATTAATGAAGGATATCAATAGAACGTGCTACCTAGTGGGCAGCACTAGGATCGAGTACGTACCGGTGCACTTATAGCATTTAGGCTATATTACTAACCTATTTGTGGTTATTGATTGGAATATGATTATTTGATGTGTGAGATGTGATTTGGGTGTGATTGCTGGAGCTCGGTTGACCAAGTGTCTCGCGGCCAATCAGACTGGCAGTCAGACTGCTGGAGCTCGGTTGACTTAGTGTCTCGGGGCCAGTCTACTGTCTAAATGGATTAAGTGAATATTTTGGAATAAGTGAGCCTGTATGGCTAGAGTGTTGTCTAACACTATTTGAGGTTTCGATATCATAGGGATCTATTTGATCCTTCATAAACTGTGATTTTCAATAAAATATATCAAAATGATTTTTACTGCATCTGTGTGAATTTGTCTGTATATATACATATTAGATATATACTATTGATTGTATGCATTATCATTTAGTGTGCATGTATATATATTATAGTAATTCACTCAGTGAGGTCTGACTCCCCTTCGTTGACTAATTTTTCAGAAGAGTCAACATCTTTAGACCTCAGTAGCAGGCCTATACGCCGGATTTCTTTCACCCCGGCTTCTTTGTGTAAACTGCTTTTCTGAGTCTTGAGTCTTATTTTTTTTATAATCTAGACACTACAGTAGTTGTAAATTAAATTATGGGATTTTATGTATTTTATTTATGTGAGATATTGTATTATATGTGAACTGGATTTGTATTAAGAGTTTTATATATATATGAGATGAGTATTTGATTTAAATCCAGTTGGTGAAAATAATATTGTGATATTTATGATTTTTATTTTCGCTGCATTATATATATGGTTATTACCATTGCATGTTTATTTTATTTTATTTTTGGGCTTGCTACGGGTTTCGGATTCGAAAGAATTCCCGTTCCCTAGCGCCGGTCATGGCCCCTGTTTTGGGTCGTGAGAAAATTGGTATTAGAGCGGAGTTCTGTGTCAGGGCTTAGTTATGTGAGTTGTGGCCCTAGTTTTCAGAGTTGTGTTTTCTGTTGAACTACTGCAATGAATTAGGTTCGAGTATGTCTTGATAAGTATTCCTTGCTTTAGTTTTCTGCATTATTCCTCCGTTGTCTATTTTGTCTGAATCTTTCCGTTTGTCTTCTCAGAATGAGGAGGCGAGCGCGTGTCGCTCCATCGGTCGTTGAGGCTGAGGATGATGAGTCTTTTCAGGATGAGGTTTTACCTCCTGAACAGCCAGTTAGACGTAGAGGTCATGGCAGAGGTAGACCTCGAGGAGTGGCAGGTCGCCGTAGGCAGAGAGAGTTACAGGACGAGGAGCCTATTAAGCCTGAGTTTGATGTTCCTGTTCCTCCAGTTGTTCTGCCTGTTCAGCCTGCCTATCAGTAGGGTATGTCGGACCTTGAGGCAGCTTTGTTCTATGCCCGAGTTGGCAGGATTGCTTTTGATGGTACTTCCAATCCGTTAGACTTTCTGCACGCAATTGAGACTAGGACTCGGACTGCTCATACCGAGTACCAGCGGATCATGATTATCGAGTTGTCTATCAAGGGACCAGCCCTAGATTGCTTCATTTAGATGATTCAGCCTTATATGATGACGATGACCTGGGCTCAGTTTTGAGAGCGATTTTTGAGGAGATTCTGTCCAGAGCCGCTTCGTATGAGCTATCATCTCCGATTGACCAGTATTTCTTATGAAGATCGATCTGTAGAGGAGTACACCCGAGAGTTTCTTCGTTTGGGTAGATATGTTGAGGATCTGATGCGAGACCAGTGCTTCGCTGTCACTACAAACGTTACTGGTTTGGGTTCTGATTTTACTGGTATGCCTACAGCAGGCCTTACTCTGGAATCTGTGATTGAGTTGGCCAAGGAGATTGAGCTGAGGCTAGTTAGGCAAGGAGCGATGCCTGATTATTACCGGCTGGGAGTTCAGTCGAGTGGATTGCAGGCTACTCTGTATTCAAGTTTTCATGTTGGTTCAAGTAGTCAGCAGCGAGGTCCGACTCAGCAGAGTCAGAGACAGCAGCAGCGAGTGCATCAGAGCAGTAGACATGGCCGTGGAGGTCAGCGTAGATCATTCAGATTTGGGTCAAGTGCTTCGAGCAACAGCAGTGGTCGTAGTTCTGGATCAGCAGCCAGTGTTTGTCAGACTTACGGTAGAGTCCATCAGGGACCATGTTATCTGACACCGCTGACATGCTTCAGATGCGGGTAGACAGGACATTTTGCCAGATCATGTTCTTATTCCGGGTATCAACAGTAGTAGATTCCATGATTCCCACAGCAGTCGATTGCTAGTGCTGCACCCGTGCCATTTCAATTACCACCAGCTCAGCATCAGAGTTCCACACAGCTTGTTCCACGGTAGAGTCGTGGTAGAGGTACTAAAGGTGGTGCCAGAGGTATTGGCCAGGCTTCTACCAGTTAGCAGGGAGGTCGAGGTTAGGCCAGAGTTTTCCATCTCACTCAACAGGATGCTCAGGCATCTAATGCAGTCGTGGCAGGTATTATTTTTGTTTGTTACCTGGATGCATGGGTTTTGTTTGATCCGGGTGCCACGCATTCATTTGTTTCTCTCGTTTTTGCTTCTAAATCTTATTGTCAAGCTTTGAGGATGGCTTTTCCTTTGTCTGTTGCCACTCCTCTGAGCGACTCCTTGGACACCAATATTATTCTTTCTAGTTGTCCAGTTCTCGTGGGAGGTAGAGAATTACCCGTTGATTTGATCTTATTGGATGTGATGGAGTTTGATGTTATTTTGGGAATGGATTGGTTATCTCAACACTATGCCGTGGTAGATTGTAGGAATAAAGAGGTGACTTTCAGAATTCCTGATGAAGTAGATTTTAAGTTTGTTGGTGATAGGAGTTCAGCACCTCAGAATCTTATTTATGCTATTACGGCTAGGAAGTTATTGAGGAAAGGTTGTCAGGGATATTTGGCATTGGTCAGGGATACTTCAGTGGAGAAGTTGTCACTCACAGATGTTCCTGTTGCTTGTGAATTTCCTGATGTTTTTCCCGAGGAGTTGCCAAGTTTACCACGTCACAGAGAGATTGAGTTTTGTATAGATGTGGTTCAAGGTACTACTTCTATATCTATGCCACCCCATAGAATGGCTCCTGCAGAGTTGAAAGAGTTGAAGGAGTAGTTGCAAGAGTTATTGGATAAAGGTTTCACCAGACCTAGTGTTTCTCCTTGGGGTGCACCAGTCCTGTTTATGAAGAAGAAGGATGGTACCCTGAGACTGTGCATTGACTACAAAGAGATGAATAAGGTGACAGTGAAGAACAAGTATCCTCTCCCAAGGATAGATGACTTGTTTGATCAGCTATAGGGTGCACAGTTCTTTTTTAAGATTGACTTGAGGTCGGGTTATCATCAGTTGCAGATTAGTGAAGCCGATGTTCCTAAAATAGCATTCCGCACGCGATATGGCCATTATGAGTTTCTGGTGATGTCTTTTGGTTTGACTAATGCACCAGCAGCTTTTATGGACCTGATGAACAGGGTATTCAGACCGTATGTGGATCAATTTATGGTAGTCTTCATTGATTATATACTGGTATATTCAAGGAGTATGGAGGAGCATGTATATCATTTGAGGATTGTACTACAGACACTGAGAGATCATCAGCTTTATGCTAAATTCTTGAAGTGTGATTTCTGGATGGAAAGTGTTTCTTTTCTTGGACACCTGGTGTCTAAAGAAGGTATTCAGGTTGATCCACAGAAGATTGAGGCAGTGTCTGAGTGGCCTAGACCGACTTCTGTTACTGAGATTTGGAGTTTTCTAGGTTTAGCCGGGTATTATAGGCAGTTTGTGCAGGATTTTTCTAGAATAGCAGCCCCTATGACTCGCTTGACTCAGAAGAATGTTAGATTCGAGTGGTTAGAAGCTTGTGAGAACAGTTTCCAGTTGTTGAAGGAGAAATTAACCACAGCGCCATTGTTAGCTTTGCCTAATAGTGTGGATAATTTCACAGTTTATTGTGATGCGTCTAGAATTGGTCTTGGTTGTGTATTGATGCAGAATGGAAGGGTGATAGCCTATGCTTCGAGGCAGTTGAAGAAGCATGAGCAGAACTATCCTACACATGACCTTGAGATGGTTGCAATGATCTTTGCTTTGAAGATTTGGAGACATTATTTGTACGGGGTGACTTGTGAGATATTTACTGATCATAAGAGCCTTAAGTACATTTTCCAACAGAGAGATCTGAATCTGAGGCAAAGGAGATGGTTAGAATTGTTGAAAGATTATGATTGTGAGATTCTATATCATTCGGGTAAAGCTAATGTGGTAGCAAATGCCTTGAGTAGAAAGTCCTCAGGCAGTCTTGCTCACATCAGTGTTGAGAGGAGACCATTGATCTAGGAATTGCATCTGTTGGTGGATCAAGGTCTGATGATGAAGATTAGTATATCAGGTGGACTGCTAGCTCAGTTTAAAGTACGATCTGTACTGAGGGATAGGATTAAAGCAGCTCAGAGCCGAGATCCTATTCTAGAAGAGCTTGCAGAGAATGTCAGAGTAGGGAAGTTCACTGATTTCACACTCGATGATGATGGTGTGTTGTGGATCAGTGGTAGATTGTGTGTTCCTGACGTGGATAATTTGAGAGAGGAGATTTTAGAGGAAGTACATTCTACAGCTTATAGCGTACATCCAGGTGTTACTAAGATGTACCACAGTATCAGAGATTTATACTGGTGGGACGGATTGAAGCAGGATGTCTCTGATTATGTGGCTAAGTGTCTGACGTGTCAACAAGTTAAAGTCGAACATCAGAAGCCTTCTGGGAAGCTTCAGCCTCTTCCTATTCCCGAGTGGAAGTGGGAAAGGATAGCTATGTATTTTGTGGTAGGTTTACCTCGTTCGAAGGATGGATACGATTCCATCTGGGTGATTGTAGACAGGTTGACGAAGTCTGCACATTTCTTGCCTGTGAAAGCCACTTATTCAGTTGCTAGATTGGCGAAACTGTATGTGAAGCATATCGTATGCCTTTATGGAGTACCTGTGTCCATTGTGTCAGATAGAGGTTTAATGTTTACTTCTCATTTTTGGTAGAAGTTACAAGAAGCGATGGGCACTAGGATGGATTTCAGTACTGCTTTTCATCCTCAGACAGATGGTCAATCTGAGAGGATGATCCAGACACTGGAAGATATGTTGAGGATGTGTGTCTTGGATTTGGGAGGTAGCTGGGATGATCATTTGCCACTCGTTGAGTTTGCATATAATAACAACTACCATCGCAGTATTGGTATGGCATCGTATGAGGCATTGTATGGAAGGAAGTGTAGATCCCCTCTGAGTTGGGATGAGATTGGTGAGAGAGCTTTGATTGGACCTGAGATGGTTCAGGATGCTGCAGAGAAAGTCGCTGTGATCAAGCGAAGATTAGAGATCGCAGTTAGTAGACAGAAGAGTTATACGGATCCTAGGCGCAGAGATGTGGAGTTTCAGGTTAGAGATTTCATTTTTCTGAAGATATCTTCGATGAAGGGTTTGATGAGATTTGGCATGAAGGGTAAGCTAGCACCGAGATATATTGGACCGTTTGAGATTCTGGAGAGAGTTGGCACTATTGCATATCGGTTGGATTTGCCTCCGAGTATGTCACAGGTGCATCCAGTATTTCATATCTCGATGCTGAGGAAGTATATCTCAGACCCTTCACACGTGTTGCAGCCCGACAGTGTAGAAGTGAGTGAAGATTTGACGTTTGTGGAAGAACCTGTGGCGATCATAGACTATCAAGTTCGACAGTTGCGGTCGAAGCAGATTCCGATGGTCAAGGTTCTATGGCGTAGCGACAGAGTTGAGGAACATACGTCGGAGACTGAAGCTGAGATGCGAGCTTCTTACCCGTATCTCTTTCCTTCTTGATCTTGTTTTCTGGAATTCGGGGACGAATTCTTGTAAGGGGGGAAGACTGTAATATCCCGTGTTTTTAAATATTTTAACACTGTATCGGGATATGCAGTGTTAATAATTTTTGTATTTACATTACGATATTTTTACGAGTTGATATTTATTTAAAACCTATTTTAATTATTGTGTCTTATTTACAGTGCTTTACGTAAAATTTTCCCGAGACTTTTATTTTCGAGGAAATTTTCACGTAAATAATTTATTATTAATTATATTAAATATATTTTTGGACTTGCATGAACTCATACGTATTTTTAAATTACTAAATAAAGCCTATGTGTATAAATATTTATTTAATTAGGGTTTAATATATTACCTTAATATTTTATTAATTAATTAATTATTTTATTATTATTTAATTATTTTTAATTAATGTTAAATTTTAAAATATTAAATTATATGTGTGTTGTGTATATTTAATGTGTGTAATTTAATATTATTTTAATATATAGTATAAAGTATATATATATATACATATAATACATCAAAAACCAAAAATTTTGGAAAATTACCGAATTGCCCCCGATCCCTCTCTTCTTCCCCGATCACTTCCTCACCGTCGTCCGCCGTCTGTCATGCCGTTCCCATGCCGTTGGTGTGCCATCCGGTGTGCCACCACCTTCCCCAGCCTCTTTCGCCGCTTGCAGCAGCAGATTCCGACGCCTGGAAGCCATTTTTGGCTGAAGAAGTCGAAAGTCGAGCTAACGTCGTTCACGATGATTCCGACCACCATTTTCAACACCGCCGGTCTCTTTCTTCTCCTTGAGCTCCGGTGAGTGTGATTCTAGCTTTGGTTTGAGCTTAAATGGTCTTGATTTGCTTAGGTTTTGAATTTTTGATTTCGGCCATATTAGGGTTTTTGATTTTTTTTTGAGCTTTAAATTGATTGATTCATGAAAAATCCCTTCACAAATGTTGTTCCTAGTAGCTTAATATACATGTATGATTTTTTGTGGAATTTTCGGAGATTAATTTGATTTTTGGATATTTTTAAATATTTTAATATTATTTTCTAATTTTCGAAAATTAATTAATTAAATTATGAAATTGTTTTTTATGGTTAAATTAGGTGTTGAAATGAATTATAGGAATTTATTTGGAATTTTTATGAATTTCTATGTATTTATTTTGAATTATTGAAGTTTATGTAATTTTGGGAAATTAGGGTTAATTATGTTTTTAATTGAAATTAATTGGTTAATTGAGTTTAATTATTGATATTATTGATAAATATGTTGAGAAAATTAATTTTTGATAATTATACTATTTTTGGTGAATTTTTGAAGTAATTTTAGTATATTTATATATATAGGGGTATTTTGGTAATTTTATATAAAATTGGATAAAAATGTAATTTAATTGGTTTTAATAGTTATTTATGGTATAAAAATGATTTCTACAAATTATTTGGTATTTTTAACTAATTAAAACTATTTTTCGTGAATTATTTTGAATTATATATATAATAAACGATTTTTCTAATAAAATGAGTTTTTATCGGTTTTTACAATGTTTTAAGGTTAATTATGTAATTTCTACCTATAAAATGTATTTCTATGTTATAAGGGTAGTTTTGGTATTTCTAAAATTATTCTGTGTTTGTGGACCCCGGTCGGTAGACTGTAGTTTGGAGTCCGACCGAGGGGTTGTGGTTGAGTGTTGAGCTTGTTTTTCGAAGTGTGTTTCTTTGCATGGTCGGCTCTACTCTTTGAGTAGAGAGATGTCCGTTTTACAGGGGAGGTTCTGCCGAATTTTTGGTAGAATTCTCGTAAAACATGATATCCGGTCGAACCCTAATCTCAATTCTGTGTTAAATATTCTAGATCGAATTCTAGGATTTCTGTTAGGGTTATTTTGATTTTTATCGTTATTGTTTGTTTAGTTGCGCCGAGATCGAGGCTTAGTGGACCAGGCCCGTCGGATCCATCTCGTGGAGCGCACTAGTGTGAGTTACTATTTTATATATATGTGCTTTAGGATGCATGATTTAGAAATATATGTTTTATTTTGATTAAAATGCATAGATAATGTGATTTGTATTTAAGTATATTTTTAGTTTATTTTTGGTATATATTAAATTATATGCATGTTTTATTAATGAACTGTATTTAAAATGTTTTCAAATATATTTCTAGCTTAATTTATAATTTGATTGGATTCATTTGATGTATATATACTCGAAATATACCTGGTTTACTTTTGGTATATTTCCGATATATATATGGTTTATATTGTTATTTTATTTAAATTCATGCATCAATTATTTGGGAATGGATGTTTTATATTTATTAATGAAGGATATCAATAGAACGTGCTACCTAGTGGGCAGCACTAGGATCGAGTACGTACCGGTGCGCTTATAGCATTTAGGCTATATTACTAACCTATTTGTGGTTATTGATTGGAATATGATTATTTGATGTGTGAGATGTGATTTGGGTGTTATTGCTAGAGCTCGATTGACCAAGTGTCTCGGGGCCAATCACACTGGCAATCAGACTGCTGGAGCTCGGTTGACTTAGTGTCTCGGGGCCAGTCTACTGTCTAAATGGATTAAGTGAATATTTTGGAATAAGTGAGCCTGTATGGCTAGAGTGTTGTCTAACACTATTTGAGGTTTCGATATCATAGGGTTCTATTTGATCCTTCATAAACTGTGATTTTCAATAAAATATATCAAAATGATTTTTACTACATCTGTGTGAATTTGCCTGTATATATACATATTAGATATATACTGTTGATTGTATGCATTATCATTTAGTGTGCATGTATATATATTATAGTAATTCACTCAGTGAGGTCTGACTCCCCTCCGTTGACTAATTTTTTAGGAGAGTCAACATCTTCAGACCTCAGTAGCAGGCCTATACGCCGGATTTCTTCCGCCCCGGCTTCTTTGTGTAAACTGCTTTTCTGAGTCTTGAGTCTTTTTTTTTATATAATCTAGACACTACAGTAGTTGTAAATTAAATTATGGGATTTTATGTATTTTATTTATGTGAGATATTGTATTATATGTGAACTGGATTTGTATTAAGAGTTTTATATATATATGAGATGAGTATTTGATTTAAATCCAGTTGGTGAAAGTAATATTGTGATATTTATGATTTTTATTTCCACTGCATTATATATATGGTTATTACCATTGCATGTTTATTTTATTTTATTTTTAGGCTTGCTACGGGTTTCGGATTCAAAAGAATTCCCGTTCCCTAGCGCCGGTCATGGCCCCTGTTTTGGGTCGTGACAGATATGTTGAGGATGTGTGTCCTGGATTTGGGAGGTAGCTAGGATGATCATTTGCCACTCGTAGAGTTTACATATAATAACAGCTACCATAGCAGTATTGGCATGGCGCCATATAAGGCGTTATATGGAAGGAAGTGTAGATCCCCTTTGAGTTGGGATGAGATTGGTGAAAGAGCTTTGACTGGACCTGAGATGGTTCAGGATGCTGTGGAGAAAGTCACCGTGATTAAGCACAGATTAGAGATCACAGTTAATAGACAGAAGAGTTATGCGGATCCTAGGCACAAAGATTGGAGTTTCAGGTTGGAGATTTTGTTTTTCTGAAGGTATCTCCGATGAAGGGTGTGATGAGATTTGGCAAGAAGGGTAAGTTAGCACCGAGATATATCGGACAGTTTGAGATTCTAGAGAGAGTTGGCACTATTGCATATCAGTTGGATTTGCCTCCAAGTATGTCACAAGTGCATCCGGTGTTTCATATCTCGATGCTGAGGAAGTATGTCTCAGACCCTTCACATGTGTTGTAGCCCGACAGTGTAAAAGTGAGTGAAGATTTGACGTTTGTGGAAGAACCTGTGGCGATCGTTGATTATCAAATTCGACAGTTGCGATCGAAGCAGATTCCGATGGTCAAGGTTCTGTGGTGTAGCAATAGAGTTGAGGAGCATACATGGTAGACTGAAGCGAGATGCGAGCTTCTTACCCGTATCTCTTCCCTTCCTGATCTTGTGATCATTTTCTTTTTGGAATTCGGGGACGAATTCTTGTAAGGGGGAAGACTGTAATATCCCGTGTTTTTAAATATTTTTATACTGCATCGGGATATGTAGTGTTAATAATTTTTGTATATATTTATGATATTTCATGAGATGTTATTTAATTAAAATTGATTTTTATTATTTATGATATTTAAGTATTTACGTAAAATTTTCTCGGGACTTGCATTTTCGGGGAAATTTTTACGTAAATAATTTACTATTAATTATTTTAATTAGATTTACGCATTGCATGAACTCTATATATTTTTAAAAATACTAAATAATGTATATGTGTGTATTTATTTAATTAGGGTTTAATTAATTACCCTAATAATTTACTATTTATTAATAGTTTTATTGTTATTTAATTATTTTATTTAGTATATAAATTATTAAAATATTAAATTATATGTGTGTGGTGGGTAATTTTTCTTAGTATTATATTAATATACTATATTATAAATTATTAAACTATTATTAATATATATATATATATATATATATATATATAATTCTTATTTCTTTTTCTTTCCTTTCTCTTCTATTTTGTTCTCCTTCCCCGACTTCCCTCCATTAACCCTCACCTCACCGCTACTACTTTCGATCATCGGTCGTCAGAGTGCCTCCCGTGTGCCACCATCTTCTCCAGTAGCTCCGCCATTCCGGTCGTCTTCCCCAGCGCCGATCAGCTTGTCTTCCACATTTTTGGCCGAAAGTTCCATTTTCTTCACACCTCACGATTCCGACCATCAAATTCCCTCATTATAGTGTTGTTGGACTCCCCTGAAGCCATAGAAGATGATTCCAAGCTTTGTTTAAGCTTAAAACTTGATTTGGTATGGTTTTTCTCAATTTTTCAATTTCGGCCATAATTGATTTTTGAATGTTTTTGAGCTCCAATTGATCGATTCATGAAAAGTCCCTTAACAAATGTTGATCCTAGTAGTTTAATCTACATGTGTGAATTTTTGTATAATTTTTAGGAATTATTTTGATTTTTGGGTATTTTTGAATATTTTATTATTATTTTCTAATTTTTGAAAATTAATTAATTAAATTATGAATTGTGTTTTATGATAAATATAGGTGTTGAAATGAATTATAGAAATTTATTTGGAATTTTTATGAATTTCTATTTATTTATTTTGAATTTGTTTAGGTTATGTAATTTTGGAAAATTAGGTTAATTGTGTTTTTAATTGAAATTAATTAGTTAATTGAGTTTATTTATTGATATTATTGATAATATGTTGAGAAAATAAATTTTGTGCAATTATATTATTTTTGTGAATTTTTGAGTAATTTTAGTATATTTATATATATAAGGGTATTTTGGTAATTTTACCCTAAATTGACTAAAATGTAATTAAATTGGTTTTAATAATTATTTAAGGTATAAAATGATTTTTACAAATGATTTAGTATTTTTAACTAATTAAAACTATTTTTCGTAAACTATTTTCAATTATATATATAATATACAATTTTTCTAATAAAATGAGTTTTTATCGGTTTTTTAATGTGTTTTAGGGTTAATTATGTAATTTCTACTTATAAAATGTATTTCTGCGATATAAGGGTATTTTTGGTATTTTCATAAATATTATGTGATTGTGGACCCGGTTGGTAGACTGTAGTTTGGAGTCCGACCGAGGGTTGTGGATGTGTTCTGTGTTCGTTTTTCAAGATGTGTTTCTTTGCAAGGCCGACTCTACTCTTTGAGTAGAGAGATATCCATTTTACAGGGGAGGTTCTGCTGAATTTTTGATAGAATTCTCGTAAAACGTGATATCCGGTCAAACCTTAATTTTGATTCTATGTCCAATATTCTAGATCGAGTTTCTAGATTTTCTGTTAGGTTTATTCTGATGTCTGTTATTTATTGTTTGTTTAGTTATGCCAAGATCGAGGCCTAGTGGACCAGGCCCGTCAGACCCATCTCGAGGAACGCACTAATGTGAGTTATTATTCTATATATATATGCATTTAGGGTGCATGATTTAGAAATGTATATTATTTTGATTAATTATGCATAAATAATTCATTTGGTATTTAAGTTTATCTTTAGTTTTATTTCGGTATTTTTTGGTATATTTTCAAATTATATGCATGTTTTGCTAATAAATTAGGTTTAAATGTTTTTGAATATATTTCTAGTTTATTTCGTAATCTATCTGGATTTCTTTGGCGTATATATACTCAAAATATACCTAGTTTATTTTTGGTATATTTCTAGTATATATGTGGTTTATGTTGCTATTTTATGTTAAATTCATGCATCATTTATTTTTATGAATGTATATGTTTATATTTTAATGAAGGATATCAATAGAACGTGCTACCTCGTGGGCAGCACTAGGACCGAGTACGTACCGGTACGCTTATAGCATTTAGGCTATATTACTAACCATTTGTGGATATTGATTGGATATGATTATTTGATGTTGGAGATATGATTTGGGAGTGTGATTGCTGGAGCTCAATTGACCAAGTGTCTCGGGGCCAATCACACTGACAGTCAGACTGCTGGAGCTCGGTTGACTTAGTGTCTCGGGGCCAGTCTACTGTCTAAATGGATCAAGTGATTATATTGGAATAAGTGAGCCTGTATGGCTAGAGTGTTGTCTAACACTGTTTTGAGGTTGCAATATTCTAGGTTCTATTTGATCCTTCATGAACTGTGATTTTCAATAAAAATATATAAAATGATGTTATTGCATTTGTGTGTATATGCTTGTATATATGCTTATTATATATATATTGTTGACTGTGTGCATCGGCATTTAGTATGCATGTATATATATTATAGTAATTCACTCAGTGAGGTTTGACTCCCCTCTGTTGACCATTTTTCAGGAGAGTCTTCTTCTTCAGACCTCATAGCAGGCTTGTACGCCGAATTTCTTCCACCCCGGCTTCTTTATGTAAACTGCTTATCTGAGTCTTGAGTTTTATTTTTATAATCTAGACACTACAGTAGTTGTAAATAAATTATGAGTTTTATGTATTATATTTGTGTGAGTTATGTATTTTAAGAATTTGAACTGAAACTTGTATCAAAGGATTTATCTATATATGAGATATGGATTTTTATTTTGATAATTATGATTTTATTTCCGCTACATTAAGTGTGGTTATTATTATTATTGTATGTTTTATTTTATTTTTAGGCTTGCTACGGGTTCCGGATTCGAAAGAATTCCCATTCCCTAGCGCCGGTCATGGCCCTTGTTTTGGGTCATGACAGCCTGACTGCTAGAGCTCGATTGACTTAGTGTCTCGGGGCCAGTCTGTTGTCCATATTGGAATAAGTGTTCTATTTGGATTCAAGTGAGCCTATATGGCTAGAGTGATGTTGGGATTGATTGTGGTTGCTATTATTAGGGTTCTATGAATCCTTCATGAATCAAATTAAACGTTTTCTGCATTTAGTATATTTATATAAGCAGAATTGGCATATGTGGAATAAACAGGAATTCTTTCGAATTCGGAACCCGTAGCAAACCTTAGAAAATAAAATGATACAATAAATAAATAAAAGTACGATCGAATTAAAATTTTTTTGAATCAATATATAAAATAAATACTCCAAATCCTTTTATAAATGAATACATATTCGTACAATGTTCAAATACAAATTCTCAGAGTATTTAATATCCAAACAAAATAATACACTTCCAAAAATTATAACAATACTACTGCAGTTTTTAGAATACAATTCAAAGTTTAGAATATACATTTGCATATAATAGTCGGGACTGAAGAACACCGGCGAGGAACTCTACAACTAAGGTCTGACGATATGGGATCTCTTGAAAAAAATAATTGAGGGGGGTCAGACTCACTGAGTGAATTATTATACTATACATACATGCAAACTAAACCATAACAATCAGCATTCTTATATATATATATATATATTATATATATAATATATATATATATATATATATATATAATATATATATATATATATATATATATATATATAACAATCACACATTTCACACGAATGCCAAACTCTACTTTTATAAATATACCACATATAGAAAACGTTTGATTAAATTCATGAAGGATCCATAGAACCCTAATAATAACAACCTCAACAACCCCATCATCACTCTAGCCATGTAGGCTCACTTGATTCCAAATAGAACACTTATTCCAATTTGGACAACAAACTGGCCCCGAGACACTAAGTCGACCGAGCTCCAGCAGTCTGGCTATTAGTGTGATTGGCCCCGAGACACTTGGTCAACCGAGCTCCAGCAATCACACTATCTATCACCTCACATCTCAATCAACCCAATAGATCATTCAATTCACTTATAGACAGTAGACTGGCCCTGAGTTAACCGAGCTCCAGCAGTCTGACTGTCAGTGTGATTGGCCCCGCAATCACACTATCTAACATACCATTAATCTTAGTCAAATCAATTAAATCAATTATAATCACACAATTTTAACTCTCACTCAATCCTTATCTATCGTACCGATACGTACACGGTCCTAGTGCTGCCCACTAGGAAGCACGTTGTATTGATATCCTTCACTCAGAATAAATCATTCATTCGGAAAATATTTAATGTAGAACAATATTCATAATAGTAAAACCAACCCCATATATATATATATATACCAAAAATATACCTAAAATATACCCAGTATATTTCAGGTATATATATATAAATGTGTGTGTCAAATAAAATATGAAATAAACTAAAGATAAATCATTAATATAGTTAAAAAAAATTTAAATGAGTAACAATAATATAACATGCATTATCTTAAAAATATACTTAAATATGCAAAAGATATACTCTAAGTACACAAATCATTTAATAAAACATTTATGTATAAATATTCATTTAAATATGTGTTTGTGTTTAACATATATTCACAAATATACTAAAAACAAACTTAATTATCTAGCATCCATATATCGAAAATAAACCCTAAATATACCACTAATGTGCTAGGTTTAATTTAATAATAAAACATTTATTTATTCATAAATAAATAAAAAATATACCAAAAATAAACTTAAAAATAATTTAAGTGTAGGTTTATAATTTAACATGCAATTATTTAAGAATAAACCTAAAATCTACTAAAACTATACCTAAGGTATACTAATCATTTAATAAAATAATTATGTCTAAGTGTACATTTTAAAACATGTGTATATTACTCAAATGTATTAAACCTAAACCTAATTGTTTAATGTGCATATATCAAACTAACATGCATAATTATTTAATATGCATATATATAAAAAAGCAACCCTAGATATACCAAAAATATTATAACTTAAATCCCTTTTAAAACATACAATGAAAATGAAAAATTCTAAATAATGCACCCTATATGCAGTGCATATATATACAGTATAATAACTCACATGTTAGCGCTCCACAAGACAAACTCGGCGGGCCTTATCCATTAGGCCTCGGTCTCGGCGCAGCTAGACAAATAAATGACAACATGAATCAGAATAAATATAACAGAAATTCTAAAGACTCGATCTAGAATTTTAGACATAAAATTAGAATAGGAATTTGACCGGACATCACGTTTTACGAGAATTCTACCGAAAATCCAGCAGAACCTCCCCTGTAAAACGGACATCTCTCTACTCAAAGAGTAGAGCCGGTCCTGCAAAGAAATACACTTTAGAATAAACACAGAATTACAACCAAAATCCCTCGATTAGACTCCAAACTACAATTCACCGACCGAGGTTCACAATTCACAGAATAATTATAAAATACCGAAAATGCCCTTATATAATAAAAATACATTTTATAAATCCAAATTACGTAATTAACCCTAAAACATAGTAAAAATCAATAAAAACCCATTTATTTAGAAAAATAGTATATTATATATAATTTGAAAATAATTTATGAAAAATAGTTTTAATTAGTTAAAAATACTAAAAATTTGCAGAAATCATTTTTATACCCTAAGTAACTATTAAAACCAATTTAATTACATTTTTAGCCAATTTAGTGTAAAATTACCAAAATACCCCTATATATATAAATTTACTAAAATAAATCCAAAAATTCACCAAAAATAATATAATTACTGAAAATTAATTTCTCAACATATAATTCAATAATATCAATAAATACACTCAATTTACCAATTTATTTCAATTAAACACATAATTAACCCTATTTTTCAAAATTACATAAACTTAATAAATTCCAAATAAATACATAAAAATTCACAAAAATTAAAAATAAATTTCTATAATTCATTTCAACTCCTATAATCACCATAAAACACAATTTCATAATTTACTTAATTAATTTTCGAAAATTAGAAAATAATAATAAAATAATCAAAAATACACAAAAATTAAAATAAATTCCAAAAATTCTAAAAAAATTAAAGAATATAGATTAAGCTTCCAGGAACAAAGTTTGTGAAGGAATTTTTCATGAATCAATCAAATTAAAGCTAAAAAAGATTCGAAACCCAAAATGGCTGATTTGAAGAAATTGAAACCTAAGCAATTCTAGACCAAATCAAGTGAAACAAAGCTTGGAATCGCACTCACCAGAGCTCAATGAGAAGATAGAGATTGACAACATCAAATTTGGTGGCCGAAAAGTGCTTGGTCGGAGCTAAGTCGATTTTTGGCTTCTTGATGAAAATCCGGCCAAAACTCGCTGGAAAAGAGTGTTTCAGGTGGTGGAAATGGCTGGAGGTGGAGGAGGAAGGCTGAGGGGCATAGTAACCGTAAGAAAACCAGCTTGAAAGTGGCTGGAAATGGTGGAAATGGCATTGGGAAGAAGAAGATGCAGGAGGGGCAAAATCATAAATAAGGCAACTTTTTTTTTTGTTTGAAAAAATCGTGTATATATGTATATATATATATATATATATATATATATATATATATATCCACCTTATATATATTATAATAATATAATCCCACACACAAATAATACTCACCACACAAATATTTTAATATATTTAATAATTTATACACTTAAAATTAATTAATACAAAAATTAAATAATAAAATTAAGAAAATTAATTAAGCTCTAATTAATTTAAATAAATACACATATATACATTTTATTTTAGCACTTTAAAATTATATATGAGTTCATGCAAATTCATAAAACTAGTCAAAATAAATAGTATTAAATTATTTACGTGTCAATTTTCCCGAAAATACAATTCCCGGGAAAATTTTACGTAAAAAACTTAAAATAATATAAAATAATTAAAATTAGCTTTAAAAAAACAACAAACTCATAAAATATCATAAATATATATACAAAAATTATTAACACTGCATATTCCGATGCAGTATAAAAATATTTAAAAACTCGGGATATTACAATATATTTTAGATTGCATGTATATATAGTATAATAATTCACTCAGTGAGATCTGACCCCCTCAATTATTTTTTTTCAGGAGATCCCATATCGTTAGACCTTAGTTGTAGAGTTGCTCGCTGGTGTTCTTTAGTCTTGGCTATTTTATGCAAATGTATAATTTGAACTTTGATTTGTATTCTAGAAACTACAGTAGTAGTGTTATTGTATCGAAAGAGTAGTATTTTATTTTGATATTAAATACTTTGAGAAATTGTATTTGAAACTGTACGAATATGTATTCATTTATGAAAGGATTTGAAGTATTGATTTTATATATTGATTTGAAAATTTTTAATTTTGTCGTACTTTTTAATTATTTATTGCATGATTTCATTTTCTAAGGCTCGCTACGGGTTCCGGATTCGAAAGAATTCCCGTTCCCTAGCGCCGGTCATGACTCCTAGTTTGGGTCATGACATTTATTATGTAAACTGCTTACTTGATTTTATTTTATATTTTAGACACTGCAGTAGTTGTTTTAGTGAGCAATAAGTATTATATATGTTTGAGGTTTAAATTTTAAAGGTTTGAACCGAGAATTTGTATTAAAAGATTATATATATATGAGATGAGTTTATGTTATTAAATCAGTTGATGAGTTACATTATTACTTATGAGATTTTAATTTCCACTGTAAGATATTTTATTTATTCTATTATTATTACATGCTTTTATATTTTATTTTAAGGCTTGCTACGGGTTCTGGATTCGAAAGATTCTCGTTTCCTAGCACCGGTCATAACCGCTGTTTTGGGTCGTGACAAAGTTATAAAAAATAATTACTTTACCCGTAATTACTTAAAAAAAACCCTAATAATAATATAATATAAGTAAAATCGATATTTCTTGAAAAATATACCAATATTAATAAAAATTCATTTTATAAATCCAAATTACTTAATTAATCCATAAACATACTAAATGTTACTAAAAACCCATTTATTTACAAAAAAAATAATAATTATATATAATTTAAAAATAATTTCAAAAACTAGTATTAATTAGCTAAAAATAGTAAATAATTTATAAAAAATCATTTTATACTTCAAATAATTATTAAAACAAATTAAATTTAATATTTAACCAAAATTACTACCAAATTACCAAAATGCCCCTAATATACAAAAATACACATAAAATACTAATAATTTTCAAAAATTCAATAAAAATTATGTAATTACTCAAATTTATTTCCTGAACATATTATTCACTAAAATCAACAAATACACCTAATTAATCAATAATTTCTATAAAAATACATATTTAATCTATTAATTCCAAAATACACATAAATTATATAAAATTCCATTAAAATAATATAAATTCCTAAAAATTATTTTATCATCAAATAACATTTTAATATAAACTAAAACACACAATTAAACTTTAAATTCAACCAAATACTCATTTAACTCAATTATCCAATATTTAAATAAACTATAAATATTTCTTAAAAATTATATAAAATTCCCAAAAAATTAATTTCTCAACATCAAAATTAATAACAATACATAATAACAATAATTTAACAACTTTCATAATTTAATTAATTTATTTACAAAAATTCATTATATAATATTAAAATAATAAAAAATTCACCAAAATTAAAATAAATTCCAAAAATTATAACAAAAATACATTCATGAAGCTCAAGCTATAAGGATCATCATTTACAAAGAAAGATTGCTTGAATCAATAAAAATCAACCTAAAAAAAATCAAAACCCTAAAAAGCTCAAAAATAAAATTTCAAGAAAACACAACAATGAATGAATTTGAGCTAAAACAGAGGTTAAATTCTTGCTCATAAGTGCTCAAGGAGTTCATAGGCACTAAGAACATTAAGAAAAATGGCTTGGAAAATGAACGACGGCGAGAAGCTCCATCAACTGCTGCTGTCATTTCTGCTATTTTTGGTGAGCTGTTGGTTGTCGGACTGCACCAAGGAAGAAGAAGGGAGAAGGAGGAAGGAGATGGTGGCAGTCTGGCGAAGTGCGGCAAGAGGAACAATGGCGATTGTGGCTCAAACGTGCGCACGGGGAGAGGAGGAAGAAGACTGCGTTTTTTGGTATGTGTGTGTGTGTGTGTGTGTGTATATATATATATAAATTTATAATATAATGTTATATAATATAACAAAACTTTATATTATAATATAATATAACTTCATATTTGACAATTCTCTACCACACAAATATCTTATACACATATATATAACACATACACATGTAATATACATAACATAAATTAATAATAATATAAATCAAATAACATTAAATAATAATGATAATTCTAACAAAATAAATAATGAAATTTTTATAAAACAATTATAGAATTAATAATATTAAAATAACAATGCACTAAATTAAATATTGCTAAATAATACTATTTGAACATATAAATATACACAATCAAATTTAAATATCCAAATTAATAAGTTCAAAATAAAAATATTTACATAGAAAATTTGATTAAATATAAAATAATAATAATAGTAAATCACAAAATAGTAAAATAATTAAATATAACTTTTAAACTTTATTAACACTGCATATCTCATTATTTAATAAAATAATTTAAAAACCAGGGTTATCACAGTCTCCACTCCATCTAAGAATTCATCCCCGAATTCCAAGAAAAGAATAGACAAGAATCAAGGAGGAAAGAGATACAGGTAAGAAGCTCGTATCTCAACTTTAGTCTCCCAGGTAAGCTCTTTCACGTTGTTGCTTCGCCATAACATGTTGACCATCGGAAACTGGTTCGAACATAACTATCGAGCTTGATAATCTATAATCGCCACTGATTTCTTTTTGAATTTCATATCTTTGTTCACTACTACATTATTCGGCTGTAACATGTGGGAAGGGTCTGAAATACACTTTCTCAGCATCAAGACATGGAACACTAGATGCACTTAGAATAAATTTAGAGGCAAAGCCAACTGATGTGTAACCATACCAAGTCTCATCACACCATTCTTCGGGGACACCTTCAGAATTACAGTCTTCGATCTTAAACTCCATATCTTTACGTCCTTGATCTGCATAGCTCTTCTGCATGCTAGCTATGGTCTCTAATCTTTTTCTGATCACAATAACTTTCTTCGCTGCATTCTAGACAATCTCAGGTCTAAATAAGACTTTCCTCCATACAAGCCTCATGTGGTGTCATTGCAATACTGCCATGGTAGCTCTTATTATAAGCGAACTCCATAAGTAGCAAATAATCAATCCAACTACCTCCTAGATCCAAAACACACATCTCAAAATATCTTTTAGTGTCTAGATCATCTTCTCAGATTGACTATTTATCTGAGAATTAAAAGCAATACTAAAATCTAACATAGTGCCCATCGCTTCCTGTAACTTCTGCCAAAATCGAGAGGCAAATGTTGTACCTTTACCATATACAATAGACAAAAGTATTCCACACAGGCACACAACATGCTTCATGTATAGCTTAGCCAACTTAGCTACTAAATAAGTCGCTTTCATAGGCAAGAAATGTGCAGACTTAGTGTAATATCCCGTGTTTTCTTAAAATATTTTTACACTGTCCCGGGATATACAGTGTTAATAATTTTTGAATATATATTACGATATTTTTATGAGTTAAGATGTATTTAAAAACCTATTTTAAATACTGTGTATTATTTACAGTGTTTTACGTAAAATTTTCCCGGGACTATCATTTTCGGGGAAATTTTCACGTAAATATTTTAATATTAATTATTTTAAATATATTTTCGGACTTGCATGAACTCATGCGTATTTTTAAATTACTAAATAAAGCCTATGTGTGTGTATATTTATTTAATTAGGGTTTAATATATATTACCCTAACATTTTATTATTTGTTTATTTATTTATTATTATTTAATTATTTTATTTATTATTAAATTATTAAAATTATTTTATTATTATTTAATTATTTAATTAATTTTTTTCTCTTTTTCTTTTTTTCTTTTTCTTTTCTTTTTCTTTCCTTTCTTTTTTCTTTTTTCTTCTTCTTCTTCTTCTTCTCCAACGCCTGACCACCACGCCTCATCGTCTGCAACTCCGGTCACCTACCATTGGTGTGCCTCTCAGCTTGCCACCGCCGTTCCCAGCCGTCCCCCACCGCCAGCAGCTCCCTTCCCCGGCGCCGGCAGCCCTATTTTCCTCTTTTGGTCGAAAATCGTCCCTTTGCCGTTTCTCCCATTTTCGGCCATCGTTTTCGACACCACTAGTCTCTTTCTTCTCCTTGAGCTCTGGTGAGTGTGATTCTAGCTTTGGTTTGAGCTAAAATGGTTTAGATTTGCTTAGGTTTTGATTTTTCTATTTCGGTCACATTAGGGTTTTTGATTTTTTTGAGCTTCGAATTGATTGATTCATGAAAACTCCCTTCATAAATATTGTTCCTAGTAGCTCAATCTACATGTATGAATTTTTGTAGAATTTTTGGAGATTGTTTGGATTTTTGGGTATTTTTGAATATTTTAATATTATTTTCTAATTTTCGGAAATTAATTATTTAAATTATGAAATTGGAGTTTATTATTAAATTAGGTGTTGAAATGAATTATAGGAATTTATTTGGAATTTTTATGAATTTTTATGTATTTATTTTGAATTATTGAAGTTTATGTAAATTTGAAAAATTAGGTTAAATGTGTTTTTAATTGAATTTAATTGGTTAATTGAGTTTAATTATTGATATTATTGATAAATATGTTGAGAAAATTAATTTTGGATAATTGTATAATTTTTGGTGAATTTTTGAAGTAATTTAAGTATATTAATATATATAGGGGTATTTTGGTAATTTTATCCTAAATTGGCTAAAAATGTAATTTAATTGGTTTTAATAATTATTTAAGGTATAAAAATGATTTCTACAAATTATTTAGTATTTTTAACTAATTAAAACTATTTTTTGTGAATTATTTTTAATTATATATATAATATACGATTTTTCTAATAAAATGAGTTTTTATCGGTTTTTACAGTGTTTTAAGGTTAGTTATATAATTTCTACCTATAAAATGAAATTCTGTGTTATAAGGGTATTTTTGGTATTTTCATAATTATTCTGTGTTTGTGGACCCCGGTCGGTGGACTGTAGTTTGGAGTCCGACCGTGGGATTTTGATGGTGCCTTGTGTAGTTTTTCGAAGTGTATTTCCTTGCAGGGTCGGCTCTACTCTTTTGAGTAGAGAGATGTCCGTTTTACAGGGGAGGTTCTGCCAGATTTTTGGTAGAATTCTCGTAAAACGTGATATCCAATCGAACCCTGATATCGATTCTGTGTTTAATACTCTAGATCGAATTCTAGGATTTCTATTAGGTTTATTCTGATGTCTATTATTTATTGCTTGTTTAGTTGCACCGAGACTGAGGGCTAGTGGACCAGGCCCGTTGGACCCGTCTCGTGGAGCGCACTAGGTGAGTTACTATACTATATATATATGTTTAGGATGCATGATTTAGAAATGCATGTTTTGTGTTGATTAAATATGCATAAATAATTTGATTATTTCTTAAGTTATATTTTTGGTTTATTTTTAGTTTATTTTTGGTATATATTAAATTGTATACATGTTTTGTAAATAAATTATATTTAAAATGTTTTCAAATATATCTCTAGTTTATTTTGTAATTTAACTGGATTTATTTGACGTATATATACTCGAAATATACCTGGTTTACTTTTGGTATATTTCTAGTATATATATGGTTTATGTTGATATTTTATTGAACTTCATGCATCATTTATTTTTGTGAATGAATGTTTTATATTATTAATGATGAAGGATATCAATAGAACGTGCTACCTAGTGGGCAGCACTAGGACCGAGTACGTACCGGTACGCCTATAGTATTTAGGCTATAATAATAACTTATTTGTGGATATTGATTTGATGTGATTATTGATATGTGTGAGATATGGTTTGGAGGTGTGATTGTTGGAGCTCAGTTAACCAAGTGTCTCGGGGCCAATCACACTGGCAGTCAGACTGCTGGAGCTCGGTTGACTTAGTGTCTCGGGGCCAGTCTACTGTCTAAATGGATTAAGTGGATATATTTGGATTAAGTGAGCCTGTATGGCTAGAGTGTTGTCTAACACTATTTTTGAGGTTGCGATATTCTAGGGTTCTATGTGATCCTTCATAAACTGGGATTTTCAATAAAATATATAAAACTGATTTTCTGCATCTGTGTGAAATTGCCTGTATATATATTAGATATATATATACTGTTGATTGTATGCATTGTCACTTAGTGTGTATGTATATATATTATAGTAATTCACTCAGTGAGGTCTGACTCCCCTCCGTTGACTATTTTTCAGGAGAGTCAACATCTTCAGACCTTAGTAGCAGGTCGATACGTCGGATTTCTTCCGCCCCGGCTTCTTTGTGTAAATTATCTACTTGAGTCTTATTTATTTTATCTAGACACTGCAGTAGTTGTGAATGAAAGTATTGGATTTCATGTATTTTATTTTAAAGAGATGTATTATATTGAAACTGGATTTGTATTAAAGATTATATATATGTGATGAGATTTGATTCAAATCCAGTGATGAAAATGTTATTATTATATTTATGATTTTTATTTCCGCTACATATTATATGGTTATTGTTATTATTGCATGATTTATTTTATTTTTAGGCTTGCTACGGGTTCCGGATTCGAAAGAATTCCCGTTCCCTATCGCCGGTCATGGCCCCTATTTTGGGTCGTGACACTTGGTGAACCTATCCACAATCACCCAGATGGAATCGTATCCATCCTTGGAATGAGGTAAACCAACCACAAAATCCATAGCAACCCTTTCCCTCTTCCACTTAGGAATAGGAAGGGGCTGAAGCTTCCCAAAAGGCTTCTGATGTTTAGCTTTCACATGCTGGCAAATTAAACACTTAGAAATATAATCAGTCACTTCCTTCTTCAATCCAACTGTAATAGCCCTGATTTTTAAATTATTTTATTAAATAATGAGATATGCAGTATTAATAATTTTAAAGTTTAACCGTGTATTATTATTATTGTCATTAATTACTATTGTTAATAACGTATTTTATTTTAAGAGAATTTCTTGTGTAAATATTTATTTTTAGAAGTTTAGGGTTAATATTATTGGTGTTATTTTTAATATTATTATTTTTAAGTACCTTATTATTTATAATTTTTGTTGTTTGATATTGTTGTGAGCAATATATTATTATTAAATTATTTTACTAGTATTATTAATATTATTATTTGTCAAATTACATTATTTGCATTATTATTTCATTATTTTATGAGTATTGTTTATATTATTGATACTTATTTTTAAGTGTTATTTATGTATATATATTAATATATTTTATGTGTATATTTGTTAGTATATGTGTGTGCCTATATTAATATAAGTGTGTATATATGTGTATAATTTATTGTGTGGTAGAGATTTAATGTTGTAAAGTTATATTATATGTTTATAATATTAAGTATAACGTGTATATATATATAGAAAATGCAAAACAACCACCTCCTCCCCCTCTCTGTTCTGCCTCATTCCCGCACTGTCAGAGTGCTTCCCTCCCTTCCGACACCGGATGCCACCCAACCACCTTCTTTTCTCTTCTTCCTCGTCTTTTACGTCCCTGTCTGTATGTCAGAGTGTCACCGAAGGTTGCAAAACAACAGCAACAACGGGAAGCTTCTCCTCGCTGTCGCTCCGTCCTCCGACAGCCACAACTCAACCTCCCGGTGTCGTTCGACTCCTGGAGTTATGGTGAAGCCGATTCTAGGCTCGGATCAAGCTCAAACTCAATTTTTAGTAAGATTTTACTTGGTTTTTAGATTATGGTTATTTGAGTTTTTATTTTTTTTTAGTTAGAAATTGTTGATTTATTGATTTTTGTTTTTGAAAAATTTTTCTTGGTAGCTCAAAATTGATAAAAATAATTTTTGTTAATTTTTTTGAATTAGTTTAATTTATGGGTAATTTTGATTATTTTATTATTATTTAATTAATTTTCATTAATTAATTATTTTCATTATGAATTTGGTTAAATTAATGTTGTTATATATTGTTAGTAATTATAATGTTCAGAAATTAATTTTTGGAATTTATTATATAATTTTTATAAATATTTTTAGTTTATGTAATTTGAAATATTGAATTAAATGTGTATTTTTGGTTAAAATTAGAGTTAATAGTGTATTTTAGTTAATATTAGAATATTATTTGTTGAGAGATAATTTTTTTTGGATGTATATAATTTTTATGGAATTTTATGTATATTATGTGTATTTTGAATTATTAAGTTAAATAGGTAATTTTGAGGAAATTATTGATTAAATATGTGTTTTGATTGATATTAGTGTATTATATGATGATTAAATAATTTTAATGAGTTTCTATAATTTTTGAGAAAATCATTTAGTATATTTAAGTATATTGAATATTTTACATTATAGGGGTAAATGTGTAATTTTGTGTTAATTATAGTTAGATATTAGGTTTTAGTTGATTTTATAACCATTTAAGGTATTAAAATGATTTTTACAAATTAATTACTATTTTTTTAACTAATTAATTCTATTTTTCAAAAAAATTATTATCAAATAATACGTTATATATTATTTTGGAAATAAAATAGGTTTTTAAACTAATTTTATAATATAATTAAATTGTGAATTTTATTATGTTATGTTGAATAATTGCAAAATTGAATTTTTATTAATATTATAAAATGTTTGAAATCTTATTAGTTAAATTGTGAAAATTTTGGGAATATTATGTAAATAATAAGTGTATGTGTTATTTTGAGATTAAATGTGTGTTTTATTATTTTTGTGATGATAAATTGTGATTTTAAATGTCATTTGCAATTTATGTTAATTTAATTGTAAAATGGGAATTTTATTCCATTTATGAATTTCTATAATCAAATATTATTTAAATTAGACTTTTATGTTTTAATTAAAAAATAAAGGTTTTAAAATATTTTTATGGGTTTTCGATGATTTTATTATTTTACTGTTTAATATTGTTGTTTGTGTATTGTGAACCTCAGTTGAGGATTTGTGGAGTTTGGGGTTCCAACCCGAGGTGTTGTGCCTTGAGATTTTAAAAGTGTGTTTTCTGTGCAGGATTGGCCCTACTTTTGTAGGGAGATGTCCATTTTACAGAGGAGACTCTGCCAAAATTTTGGTAAATTTCTCGTAAAATGTGACAACCGATCCGGGACTATTTTTGAATTTTTGACGAGTCTTTCTATAGTAATCCTAGAAGCATAGAATTAGAAGTTTATTCTAATTGTTGATGTTATTTTATTTTTCTAGCTGCGTCGAGACCGAGGCCTAACGGACCAGGCCCACCGAGTCTGTCTCGTGGAGCGTGAATCAGTGAGTTATTATACTATATATATATGTATTTCATATAGAATGCATGACTTAGGATTTCTTTTTATTTTCATTATATTTTTTTTAAAGTAAATCTATTTATAATTGTTTGATTAAATTATTAGTATACTTTAGGTATATTTATAGTATATTTTAGGCTTATTCTTAAATAATTGCATGTCAGAATATTGATTTGTACTTAAATTATTCTTAAGTATATTTTTGGTAGAATTTGATATATTTCCAAATAAATGCATGTTTTAGTACATATACATATTTAAATGAATATTTATGCATAATCGTTTTATTAAATGATTTGTGCACTTAGGGCATATCTTTAGTATATGTAGGTACACTTTTAAGCAAATGCATGTTATACTATTAAAATGCATTTAAATTGTTTTTAGACATATTAATGGTTTATCTTTAATACATTTCATATTTTATTTGACATATATATATCCGAAATATACTTGGTTTATCTTGTGTATATTTTCAGTATATATATAGTTTATTTTCGGTATATATATTATAATTGATTTGAATTTATTTGACATATATACACACGAAACATACTTAGTTTGTTTAGGTATATTTTTAGTATATATGTGTTTTATTTTATCATTATGATTATTATTCCGAATTATTTATTATCCATATGAATAATTTTATTTTAAATGAAGGATATCAATAGAACGTGCTACCTAGTGGGCAGCATTAGGACCGTGTACGTACCGGTGCAATAGATAAGGGTTGAGTGAGAATTAATTGTGGTGATTATAATTGATTGACATTAATTTGATTGATTTGATCAAGATTGATGGTATGATTGATAATGTGATTGCGGGGCCAATCACATTGACAGTTAGACTGTTGGAGCTCGGTTGACTTAGTGTCTCGAGGCCAGTCTATTATCCATAATGGAATAGATGGTCTATTGATTTGATTGAGATGTGAGGTGATAGCTAGTGTGATTGCTGGAGCTCAGTTGACTAAGTGCCTCAGGGCCAATCACACTGACAGTAAGACTACGGGAGCTCGGTTGACTTAGTGTCTTGGGGCCAGTCTACTGTCCAGATTGGAATAAGTATTCTATTTGGAATCAAGTGAGCCTGTATGGCTAGAGTGATGATAGGATTGATTGAGGTTGTGATTATTAGGATTCTATGGATCCTTCATGAATTAAATTAAACGTTTTTTGCATTTAGTATATTTATATAAGCAGAGTTGGCATATGTGTGGAATGCGTGAATATACATACATACATACATATACATATATATGTATGTATGTATGTATATGTATATATATGTATATATGTATACATACATATATATCTATATATATATATATATATATATATATATATATATATATATATATATATATATATATATATATATATATATATAGTGTCTGGGGGCCAGTCTACTGTCTAGATTGGAATAAGTGTTCTATTTGGAATCAAGTGAGCCTGTACGGCTAGAGTGATGATGGGATTTATTGAGGTTGTGATTATTAGGGTTTTATGGATCCTTCATGAATTAAATTAAATGTTTTTTGCATTTAGTATATTTATATAAGCAGAGTTGGCATATGTGTGGAATGTGTGAATATACATACATACATACATACATACATACATACATACATATATATATATATATATATATATATATATATATATATATATATATATATATATATATATATATATATATATATATATATATATCTGTGTGTGTGTGTGTGTGTGTGAATGCATGATTTGGATATGTTTTAGATTGCATGTATATATAGTATAATAATTCACTCAGTGAGGTCTGACCCCCCCTCAAATTTTTTTTTCAGGAGATCCTATATCGTCAGACCTTAGTAGTAGAGTTCCTCACTGGTGTCCTTCCGCCCGGGCTATTTTATGTAAATGTATATATTTTGAACTCTAATTTGTATTCTAGAAACTGCAGTAGTAGTGTTATTGTATCAAAAGAGTATTATTTTAGTTTGATATTTAATACTCTGAGAGTTATATCCAAACATTGTATGAATATATTTATTTATGAAAGAATTTGAAGTATTTATTTTATATATATATTGATTTGAAAATTTTAATTCTATCATACTTTTTATTTACTTATTGCATGATTTTATTTTCTAAGGCTTGATATGGGTTAAGGATTCTAAAGGATTCTCGTTCCCTAGCGCCAATCATGGCCCCTATTTTAGGTCGTGACACCAACCCACTAGTATTGATCCTGAATACTGTGGTACATCTTGGTAACATCTAGATGTACACTGTAAGCTCTTTCCACAACTTCTATAGAATCTCTTTTCTCAAATTCTCAACATCAACCCTATTTAATTAACTTGTGCATCTCTTACCCGAAGATCATTCTATGATGAAATGCCATGATGAATGTTATGATGAAATGGTATGATAAGATGTTATGATGAGATGCTGGAATGAAATGTCGTGATAAAATGTTGTAATGATATGCTATGATGATATGATGAAATGTTGTAATGATGTCAGATTTTATCCTCTAAAACTCAAGTAGCCCTTGGATCAATGATCTTCTTCAGTAACTGAAAACTATTCTAACAAACATCTGCTCACACAAACTTCACATTCTTCTGAGTTAGGTGCATCATAGGAGTTACAATTCTAAAGAATTCTTCTCAGATCTCTTATAATACCTAACTAAACCTAGAAAATTACAATCTCAATAGCTGTAGTTAGTCTAGGTCAATTAGATACTGCTTCGATCTTTTGTGAATCAATTTAAAGACTATCTTTGGATGCGACATGTCCAAGAAAAACAACACTCTCCAACGAGAGATCACACTTTATAAATTCAGCATAAAGCTGACATTCTCTTAATGTCTATAGTACAGTCCTCAAGTGATAGTGCACCCCAAGGAGTGTAATATCCCGTGTTTTTAAAAATATTTTTACACTGTACCGGGATATACAGTGTCAATAATTTTTGTATTTTATATGATGTTTTTATGAGTTGATATGTATTTTAAACCTATTTTAATTACTGTCTATTATTTTCAGTATTTTACGTAAAATTTTCCCGGGACTTTCATTTTCGGGGAAATTTTCACGTAAACAATGTATTATTAATTATTTTAAATGTATTTACGGGTTTGCATGAACTCATACATATTTTTAAATTATTAAATAAAGCTTGTGTGTGTATATTTATTTAATTAGGGTTTATTATTACCCTAATATTCTATTATTTATTTATTATTATTTGATTATTTTATTTATTATTAAATTATTAAAATTTATTTTTTTTTTCTTTTTTCTTTTTTTTTTTCTTTCTTTTTCTTTTTCTTTTTCTTTCTTTTTCTTTTCTTTTCTCTTTCCTTTTCTTTCTTTTTCTTTTTCTTCTTCTTCTTCTTTCTTTTCCCGTGGATACCCGCCGGACCACCCACTATTCCTCACGTGGTTTCTCCCTCCTCCGGCCACCGTTTTCGACACCGCCGGTCTCTATCTTCTCCTTGAGCTCCGGTGAGTGTTATTCTAGCTTTGGTTTGAGCTAAAACGGTCTAGAATTGCTTAGGTTTTGAGTTGAATATTTCGGCCACTTTTGGTTTTCGATTTTTTTGAGCTTTGATTTGGATGATTCATGGAAACTTCCTTCACAAATGTTGTTCCTGGTAGCTTAATCTTCATGTATGAATTTTTGTGGAATTTTTGGAGGTTGTTTGGATTTTTGGGTATTTTTGAATATTTTAATATTATTTTCGAATTTTCGGAAATTAATTATTTAAATTATGAAATTGGAGTTTATGGTTGAATTAGGTGTTGAAATGAATTATAGGAATTTATTTGGAATTTTTATGAATTTCTAAGTATTTATTTTTAATTATTGAAGTTTAGGTGATTTTGTAAAATTAAGTTAATTGTGTTTTTATTTGAATTTAATTGGTTAATTGAGTTTAATTATTGATATTATTGATAAATATGTTGAGAAAATTAATTTTGGATAATTGTATGATTTTTAGTGAATTTTTGAAGTAAATTAGGTATATATATATATATAGGGGTGTTTTGGTAATTTTACCCTAAATTGTCTAAAAATGTAATTTAATTGGTTTTAATATTTATTTAAGGTATAAAAATGATTTCTACAAAATATTTGGTATTTTTAACTAATTAAAACTATTTTCTGGGAATTATTTTCAATTATATATATAATATACGATTTTTCAAATAAAATGAGTTTTAATCGATTTTTATAGTGTTTCAAGGTCAATTATGTAATTTTTATTTATAAAATGTATTTTTATGATTTAAGGATATTTTTGGTATATTTGAATATATTTTCTGTGTTTGTGGACCCCGGTCGACAGATTGTAGTCTGGAGTCCGACCGAGGGGTTGTGATTGTTTATGGTGTTATTTTTGAAGTGTATTTTCTTTGCAGGGTCGGCTCTACTCTTTTGAGTAGAGAGATGTCCGTTTTACAGGGGAGGTTCTGCCGAATTTCCGGTAGAATTCTCGTAAAACGTGATATCCAGTCGAACCCTAATTTCCAATTCTGTGTTGAATACTCTAGATTGAATTCTAGGATTTCTGTTAGGGTTATTCTGATATCGATTAATTATTTCTTGTTTAGTTGCGCCGAGACCGAGGGTTAGTGGACCAGGCCCGTCGGACCTGTCTCGTGGAGCGCATTAGGTGAGTTACTATATTATATATATATGCTTAGGATGCATGATTTAGAAAATGCATGTTTTATTTTGACTGAATATGCATAAATAACATGATTTATATTCAAGTATATTTTTGGTATATTTTTGGTATATAATAAATTATATACATGTTTTATTAATAAAATATATTTAAAATGTTTTTAAATATATTTTTAGTTTAATTCATGATTTGATTGAATTTATTTGACGTATATATACTCAAAATATACTTGGTTTATGTTTGGTATATTTTCGGTATATATATGGTTTATATTGTTGATTTATTTAAATTCATGCATCATGTATTTGTGAATGAATGTTTTATTATTTATTACTGAAGGATATCAATAGAACGTGCTACCTAGTGGGCAGCACTAGGACCGAGTACGTACCGGTACGCCTATAGTATTTAGGCTTTATTACTGACTATTTGTGGATATCGATTTGATTATGATTATTGATATGTGTGAGATGTGGTTTGGGTGTGATTGCTGGAGCTCGGTTGACCAAGTGTCTCGGGGCCAATCACACTGGCAGTCAGACTGCTGGAGCTCGGTTGACTTAGTGTCTCGGGGCCAGTCTACTGTCCATATGGATTAAGTGGATATATTTGGAATTAGTGAGCCTGTATGGCTAGAGTGTTGTTTAACACTATTTTTCTGAGGTTGCGATATTCTAGGGTTCTATGTGATCCTTCATAAAAGTTGATTTTCAGACAAAATATATAAAATGATTTTTCTGCATCTGTATGAACTTGCCTGTATATATACATATTACTCATATACTGTTGACTGTTTGCATTATCACTTAGAGTGTATGTATATATACTATAGTAATTCACTCAGTGAGGTCTGACTCCCCTCCGTTGACTATTTTTCAGGAGAGTCAACTTCCTCAGACCTCAGTAGCAGGTCGATACGCCGGATTTCTTCCGCCCCGGCTTCTTTACGTAAATTGTCTACTTGAGTCTTATTTATTTTATCTAGACACTGCAGTAGTTGTAAATTAAAGTATTGGATTTTATGTATTTGTTTTAAAGAGATGTATTATGTTAAAACTGGATTTGTATAAAGATTATACATTTATGAGATTATATATGCGATGTGATGAGTTTTGAATTATATCCAGTTGTTTATGGATGATATTGTAATATTTATGATTTTATTTTCCGCTGCATATTATATTTTTATGGTTATTATTGCATATTTATTTTATTTTTAGGCTTGCTACGGGTTCCGGATTCGAAAGAATTCCCGTTCCCTAGCGCCGGTCATGGCCCCTGTTTTGGGTCGTGACAAAGTTGGTATCAGAGCGAAGTTCGTTTCAGAGTGGAGTTCTGTGTCAGGGCTTAGTTATGTGAGTTGTGGCCCTAGTTTTAAAGTTGTGTTTTCTGTTGGACTACTGCAGTGTATTAGGTTCGAGTATGTCTTGATGAGTATTCCTTGCTGTAGTTTTCAGCGTTATTCCTCCGTTGTCTGTTTTGTCTGAATCTTTCCGTTTGTCTTTTCAGAATGAGGAGGCGAGCGCGTGTCGCTCCACCGGTCGTTGAGGCCGAGGATGATGAGTCTTTTCAGGACGAGGTTTTACCTCCTGAGCCGCCAGTTAGACGTAGAGGTCGTGGCAGGGGTAGACCTCGAGGAGCGGCAGGTCGCCGTAGGCTGAGAGAGTTACAGGATGAGGAGCCTGTTGAGCCTGATTTTGATGTTCCTGTTCCTCCAGTTGTTCAGCCTGTTCAGCCTGCCTATCAGCAGGGTATGTCTGACCCTGAGGCAGCTTTGTTCTATGCCAGAGTTGGCAGGATTGCTTTTGATGGTACTTCTGATCCTTTAGATTTTCTGCATGCGATTGAGACTAGGACTCGGACTGCTCATACCGAGTACCAGAGGATCATGATCGTTGAATTGTCTGTCGAAGGACCAGCCTTGGATTGGTTTATTCAGATGATCCAGCCTTATATGATGACGATGACATGGGCTCAGTTTCGAGAGCGATTCATGAGGAGATTTTGTCCAGAGCCTCTTCGTTTGAGCTATCGTCTTCGTCTGACCAGTATTTCTCGTGGAGATCGATCAGTAGAGGAGTATACCCGAGAGTTTCTTCGTCTGGGTAGATATGCTGAGGATCTGATGCGAGATCAGTATTTCGCGGTTACTACCTATGTTACTGGTTTGGGTTCAGCTTTTGCTGGTATGCCTACAGCAGGTCTTACTCTGGAGTCGGTGATTGAGCTAGCTAAGGAGATTGAGCTGAGATTAGTTAGGCAGGGAGCGATGCCTGATTATTACCAGTTGGGAGTTCAGTCGAGTGGATTGCAGGCTACTCCGTATTCGAGTTTTCATGTTGGTTCGAGTAGTCAGCAGCGAGGTTCGACTCAGCAGAGTCAGAGACAGCAGCAGCGAGTGCATCGGAGCAGTAGACATGGTCGTGGAGGTCAGCGTAGATCGTTCAGATTTGGGTCAGGTGCTTCGAGCAGCAGCAATGGTCGTAGTTCTGGATCAGCGACCAGTGTTTGTCAGACTTGTGGTAGAGTCCATCAGGTACCGTGTTATCTGACACCGTTGACATGCTTCAGATGCGGGCAGACAGGACATTTTGCCAGATCGTGTCCTTACCCCGGGTATCAGCAGCAGCAGATTCCGCGATTCCCACAGCAGTCGATTGCTAGTGCAGCACCCGTGCCATTTCAGTTACCACCAGCTCAGCATCAGAGTTCTACTCAGTTTGTTCCACAGCAGAGTCGTGGTAGAGGTACTAGAGGAAGTGCCAGAGGTGTTGGCCAGGCTTCTACCAGTCAGCAGGGAGGTCGAGGTCAGGCCAGAGTCTTCCATCTGACTCAGCAGGATGCTCAGGCATCTAATGCAGTCGTGGCAGGTATTCTTTCTGTTTGTTACCTGGATGCTTTGGTTTTGTTTGATTCGGGTGCCACGCATTCGTTTGTTTCTCCTATTTTTGCTTCTAAATCTTGTTGGCAAGCTTCGAGGATGGCTTTTCCTTTGTCTGTTGCCACTCCTCTGAGTGATTCTTTGGACACCGATATTGTTCTTTCTGGTTGTCCAGTTCTCGTGGGAGATAGAGAATTACCCGTTGATTTGATTTTGTTGGATGTGATGGAGTTTGATGTTATTTTGGGAATGGATTGGTTGTCTCAGCATTATGCCGTGGTTGATTGCAGGAATAAGGAGGTGATTTTCAGAATTCCTGGTGAAGAAGATTTTAAGTTTGTTGGTGACAGGAGTTCAGCACCTCAGAATCTTATTTCGGCTATTGCAGCTAGGAAGTTGTTGAGGAAAGGTTGTCAGGGGTTTTTGGCATTGGTTAGGGATACGTCAGTGGAGAAGTTGTCACTCACAGATGTTCCTATTGCTTGTGAGTTTCCTGATATTTTTCCCGAGGAGTTGCCAGGTTTACCACCTCATAGAGAGATTGAGTTCTGTATTGATGTGGTTCCAGGTATTACTCCTATATCTATGCCACCTTATCGTATGGCTCCTGCAGAGTTGAGAGAGTTGAAGGAGCAATTGCAAGAGTTATTGGATAAGGGTTTTATCAGACCTAGTGTTTCTCCTTGGGGTGCACCAGTCCTGTTTGTGAAGAAGAAGGATGGTACCCTGAGACTGTGCATTGACTACAGAGAGTTGAACAAGGTGACAGTGAAGAACAAGTATCCTCTCCCGAGGATAGATGATGTGTTTGATCAGCTCCAGGGTGCACAATTCTTTTCTAAGGTTGACTTGAGGTCGGGTTATCATCAGCTGCGGATTAGTGAATCCGATATTCCTAAGATAGCGTTCCGCACTCGATATGGCCATTATGAGTTTCTGGTGATGTCTTTTGGTTTGACTAATGCACCAGCAGCTTTTATGGACCTGATGAACAGAGTATTCCGACCGTATGTGGATCAGTTTGTGGTAGTCTTCATTGATGATATACTAGTATATTCGAGGAGTATGGAAGAGCATGTATATCACTTGAGGATTGTACTACAGACACTGAGAGATCATCAGCTTTATGCTAAATTCTCGAAGTGTGATTTCTGGATGGAGAGTGTTTCTTTTCTTGGACACGTAGTGTCTAAAGAAGGTATTCAGGTTGATCCACAGAAGGTTGAGGCAGTATCTGAGTGGCCTAGACCTACTTCAGTTACTGAGATTCGGAGTTTTCTGGGTTTAGCCGGGTATTATAGGCGGTTTGTGCAGGATTTTTCCAGGATAGCAGCCCCTATGACTCGCTTGACTCAGAAGAATGTTAGATTTGAGTGGTCAGAAGCTTGTGAGAATAGTTTTCAGTTGTTGAAGGAGAAGTTGACCACAGCGCCAGTATTAGCTTTGCCTAATAGTGTGGATAAGTTCACAGTTTACTGTGATGCCTCTAGAATTGGTCTTGGTTGTGTGTTGATGCAGGATGGAAGGGTGATAGCCTATGCTTCGAGGCAGTTGAAGAAGCATGAGCAGAACTATCCTACACATGATCTTGAGATGGCTGCAGTGATCTTTGCTTTGAAGATTTGGAGACATTATTTGTACGGGGTGACTTGTGAGATATTTACTGATCACAAGAGCCTTAAGTACATTTTCCAGCAGCGAGATTTGAATTTGAGGCAGAGAAGATGGTTGGAACTGTTGAAGGATTATGATTGCGAGATTCTTTACCATCCGGGTAAAGCTAATGTGGTAGCAGATGCCTTGAGTAGGAAGTCCTCAGGTAGTCTTGCTCACATTGGTGTGGAAAGGAGACCATTGATCCAGGAGTTGCATCTGATGGTGGATCAAGGTCTGATGATGAAGATCAGTAGATCAGGTGGACTGTTAGCTCAATTTAAAGTACGATCTGTGCTAAGGGATAGGATTAAAGCAGCTCAGAGCCGAGATCCTATTCTGGAAGAGCTTGCAGAGAATGTCAGAGCAGGGAAGTTCACTGATTTCACACTCGATGATGATGGTGTGTTGTGGATCAGTGGTAGATTGTGTGTTCCTGATGTGGATGATTTGAGAGAAGAGATTTTAGAGGAAGCACATTCTACAGCCTACAGCGTTCATCCTGGTGTTACTAAGATGTACCACAGTATCAGAGATTTATACTGGTGGGATGGATTGAAGAAGGATGTTGCTGATTATGTTGCTAAGTGCTTGACGTGTCAGCAAGTGAAAGCCGAACATCAGAAGCCTTCTGGGAAGCTTCAGCCTCTTCCTATTCCCGAGTGGAAGTGGGAAAGGATAGCTATGGATTTTGTAGTCGGTTTACCTCGTTCGAAGGATGGATACGATTCCATCTGGGTGATTGTAGACAGATTGACGAAGTCTGCACATTTCTTGCCTGTGAAAGCCACATATTCAGTTGCTAGATTGGCGAAGTTGTACGTGAAGCATATTGTATGCCTTCATGGAGTACCTGTGTCCATTGTGTCAGATAGAGGTTCAGTGTTTACTTCTCGTTTTTGGCAGAAGTTGCAGGAAGCGATGGGCACTAGGTTGGATTTCAGTACTGCTTTTCATCCTCAGACAGATGGTCAGTCTGGGAGGACGATCCAGACACTGGAAGATATGTTGAGGATGTGTGTCTTGGATTTGAGAGGTAGCTGGGATGATCATTTGTCGCTTGTTGAGTTTGCATATAATAACAGCTACCATAGCAGTATTGGCATGGCACCATAAGAGGCGTTGTATGGAAGGAAGTGTAGATCCCCGTTGTGTTGGGATGAGATCGGTGAGAGAGCTTTGACTGGACCAGAGATGGTTCAGGATGCTGCAGAGAAAGTCGCCGTGATCAAGCGGAGATTAGAGACCGCAGTTAGCAGACAGAAGAGTTATGCGGATCCTAGGCGCAGAGATGTGGAGTTTCAGGTTGGAGATTTCGTTTTTCTAAAAGTATCTCCGATGAAGGGTGTGATGAGATTTGGTAGGAAGGGTAAGTTAGCACCGAGATATATTGGACCGTTTGAGATTCTGGAGAGAATTGGCACTGTTGCATATCGGTTGGATTTGCCTCCGAGTATGTCACAGGTGCATCCAGTATTTCATATCTCGATGTTGAGGAAGTATATCTCAGATCCTTCGCACGTGTTGCAACCTGACAGTGTGGAAGTGAGTGAAGATTTGACGTTTATGGAAGAACCTGTGGCGATCGTTGATTTTCAAGTTCGACAGTTGCGATCGAAGCAGATTCCGATGGTCAAGATTTTGTGGCGTAGCGACAGAGTTGAAGAGCATACGTGGGAGACTGAAGCTGAGATGCGAGCTTCTTACCCGTATCTCTTTCCTTCCTGATTTTGTAATCTTGTTTTTAGAATTCGGGGACGAATTCCTGTAAGGGGGGAAGACTGTAATATCCCGTGTTTTTAAAAATATTTTTACACTGTACCGGGATATACAGTGTCAATAATTTTTGTATTTTATATGATGTTTTTATGAGTTGATATGTATTTTAAACCTATTTTAATTACTGTCTATTATTTTCAGTATTTTACGTAAAATTTTCCCGGGACTTTCATTTTCGGGGAAATTTTCACGTAAACAATGTATTATTAATTATTTTAAATGTATTTACGGGTTTGCATGAACTCATACATATTTTTAAATTATTAAATAAAGCTTGTGTGTGTATATTTATTTAATTAGGGTTTATTATTACCCTAATATTTTATTATTTATTTATTATTATTTGATTATTTTATTTATTATTAAATTATTAAAATTTATTTTTTTTTTCTTTTTTCTTTTTTTTTTTCTTTCTTTTTCTTTTTCTTTTTCTTTCTTTTTCTTTTCTTTTCTCTTTCCTTTTCTTTCTTTTTCTTTTTCTTCTTCTTCTTCTTTCTTTTCCCGTGGATACCCGCCGGACCACCCACTATTCCTCACGTGGTTTCTCCCTCCTCCGGCCACCGTTTTCGACACCGCCGGTCTCTATCTTCTCCTTGAGCTCCGGTGAGTGTTATTCTAGCTTTGGTTTGAGCTAAAACGGTCTAGAATTGCTTAGGTTTTGAGTTGAATATTTCGGCCACTTTTGGTTTTCGATTTTTTTGAGCTTTGATTTGGATGATTCATGGAAACTTCCTTCACAAATGTTGTTCCTAGTAGCTTAATCTTCATGTATGAATTTTTGTGGAATTTTTGGAGGTTGTTTGGATTTTTGGGTATTTTTGAATATTTTAATATTATTTTCGAATTTTCGGAAATTAATTATTTAAATTATGAAATTGGAGTTTATGGTTGAATTAGGTGTTGAAATGAATTATAGGAATTTATTTGGAATTTTTATGAATTTCTAAGTATTTATTTTTAATTATTGAAGTTTAGGTGATTTTGTAAAATTAAGTTAATTGTGTTTTTATTTGAATTTAATTGGTTAATTGAGTTTAATTATTGATATTATTGATAAATATGTTGAGAAAATTAATTTTGGATAATTGTATGATTTTTAGTGAATTTTTGAAGTAAATTAGGTATATATATATATATAGGGGTGTTTTGGTAATTTTACCCTAAATTGTCTAAAAATGTAATTTAATTGGTTTTAATATTTATTTAAGGTATAAAAATGATTTCTACAAAATATTTGGTATTTTTAACTAATTAAAACTATTTTCTGGGAATTATTTTCAATTATATATATAATATACGATTTTTCAAATAAAATGAGTTTTAATCGATTTTTATAGTGTTTCAAGGTCAATTATGTAATTTTTATTTATAAAATGTATTTTTATGATTTAAGGATATTTTTGGTATATTTGAATATATTTTCTGTGTTTGTGGACCCCGGTCGACAGATTGTAGTCTGGAGTCCGACCGAGGGGTTGTGATTGTTTATGGTGTTATTTTTGAAGTGTATTTTCTTTGCAGGGTCGGCTCTACTCTTTTGAGTAGAGAGATGTCCGTTTTACAGGGGAGGTTCTGCCGAATTTCCGGTAGAATTCTCGTAAAACGTGATATCCAGTCGAACCCTAATTTCCAATTCTGTGTTGAATACTCTAGATTGAATTCTAGGATTTCTGTTAGGGTTATTCTGATATCGATTAATTATTTCTTGTTTAGTTGCGCCGAGACCGAGGGTTAGTGGACCAGGCCCGTCGGACCTGTCTCGTGGAGCGCATTAGGTGAGTTACTATATTATATATATATGCTTAGGATGCATGATTTAGAAAATGCATGTTTTATTTTGACTGAATATGCATAAATAACATGATTTATATTCAAGTATATTTTTGGTATATTTTTGGTATATAATAAATTATATACATGTTTTATTAATAAAATATATTTAAAATGTTTTTAAATATATTTTTAGTTTAATTCATGATTTGATTGAATTTATTTGACGTATATATACTCAAAATATACTTGGTTTATGTTTGGTATATTTTCGGTATATATATGGTTTATATTGTTGATTTATTTAAATTCATGCATCATGTATTTGTGAATGAATGTTTTATTATTTATTACTGAAGGATATCAATAGAACGTGCTACCTAGTGGGCAGCACTAGGACCGAGTACGTACCGGTACGCCTATAGTATTTAGGCTTTATTACTGACTATTTGTGGATATCGATTTGATTATGATTATTGATATGTGTGAGATGTGGTTTGGGTGTGATTGCTGGAGCTCGGTTGACCAAGTGTCTCGGGGCCAATCACACTGGCAGTCAGACTGCTGGAGCTCGGTTGACTTAGTGTCTCGGGGCCAGTCTACTGTCCATATGGATTAAGTGGATATATTTGGAATTAGTGAGCCTGTATGGCTAGAGTGTTGTTTAACACTATTTTTCTGAGGTTGCGATATTCTAGGGTTCTATGTGATCCTTCATAAAAGTTGATTTTCAGACAAAATATATAAAATGATTTTTCTGCATCTGTATGAACTTGCCTGTATATATACATATTACTCATATACTGTTGACTGTTTGCATTATCACTTAGAGTGTATGTATATATACTATAGTAATTCACTCAGTGAGGTCTGACTCCCCTCCGTTGACTATTTTTCAGGAGAGTCAACTTCCTCAGACCTCAGTAGCAGGTCGATACGCCGGATTTCTTCCGCCCCGGCTTCTTTACGTAAATTGTCTACTTGAGTCTTATTTATTTTATCTAGACACTGCAGTAGTTGTAAATTAAAGTATTGGATTTTATGTATTTGTTTTAAAGAGATGTATTATGTTAAAACTGGATTTGTATAAAGATTATACATTTATGAGATTATATATGCGATGTGATGAGTTTTGAATTATATCCAGTTGTTTATGGATGATATTGTAATATTTATGATTTTATTTTCCGCTGCATATTATATTTTTATGGTTATTATTGCATATTTATTTTATTTTTAGGCTTGCTACGGGTTCCGGATTCGAAAGAATTCCCGTTCCCTAGCGCCGGTCATGGCCCCTGTTTTGGGTCGTGACAAGGAGAAACACAAGGTATGACAAAACCCTTGTCTAATAGATCTTGTAATTGCTTCTATAGCTCTACAAAAGCCATTCTGTAGGGCTATGTCGAAATAGGAGTTCTATCAGGAACCACATTGATACAGAATTCAATTTCTATGAGGTGGAAAACCTGGCAACTCATCAGGAAAAACATTAGGAAACTCACAGGCAATTGGAACATCTATGAGAGATAACTTCTCCACTGAAGTATCTCTGACTAGTGCCAAGTATTCCTGACAACCCTTCCTCAGCATCTTCCTAGCAGTGATAGTGGAGATAAGATTCTGAGGTACATAACTCATGCCACCAACAAATTTAAATTCTTCTTTATCAGGAATTCTGAAATTACCTCTTTACTTCGACAATCAATCACTATATAGTAATGAAACAAACAATCCATTCTCTATATCACATCAAGGTCAATTACACCTAAAAGACTGAAATCATCAATAACCCACTAAATTCCAGTTCTCAGTTTGTGTAATATCCCGAGTTTTTAAATAATTTTAAACTGCATCGGGATATGCAGTGTTAATAATTTTTATACATATTTATGATATTTTTATGAGTTTCTTATTTATTAAAGCTAATTTTAATTATTTTATATTATTATATGAGATTTATGTAAAATTTTCTCGGGAATTTTATTTTCAGGAAAATTAAGACGTAAATAATTTAACATTAATTATTTTAAATAGTTTTACAAATTTGCATGAAATCATATATAATTTTAAAGTGCTAAATAAAATGTATGTATGTACATTTATTTAAATTAAATTAGGGTTTAATTAATTAAATTAATTTTTATTATTTAGTTTTAATATTAATTAATTAATTATATATGTGTATATATTATTAAAATATATGTGTGGTGAGTATAAATGTGTGTGGGATTATATATTATTATAATATATTGTATAGATATATATATATATACATATATGCATAATTTATTATCAAAAATCAAAAGTTAGCAATATTTACGAAATTGCCATCCGGTCTTGTCCTTCATTCCCGATCGTCCCATCTCCATTTTCGACCACTGTAAGCTGATTTTCTTGTTGTCGGTGTGCCTCTCAGCCTTCCTCCTCCACCTCCAGCCATTCCCGATGTTTGAAGCCACCATTTTCGACGAGTTTTGGCCAGTTTTTCTTAAAGAAATCGAAACTTGCCATTAACTCCGATCACAATGATTCCGGTCACCAAACTCGACATCGCTGGTCTCTATCTTCCCATTGAGCTCCAGTGAGTGTGATTCCAAGCTTTTTTTCACTTAAAATGGTCTAGATTTCCCTAGGTTTTGACTTTTCATTTTCAGCCTATTAGGGTTCTTGAATTTTTTGAGTTTCAATTTGATTGATTCAGGCAAACTCCCTTCACAAACTTTGATCCTTGTAGCTTAATCTATACTCTGAAATTTTTATGGAATTTTTGGAATTTATTTTTATTTTTGGGAATTTTTTATTATTTTATTAATATTTTCTAATTTTCAAAAATTAATTAATTAAATTATGAAATAGTGTTTTATGGTAATTATAGGTGTTGAAATGCATTTTAGAAATTTATTGGTAATTTTTGTGAATTTTATATATTTATTTGGAATTTATTACGTTTATGTAATTTTTGAAAAATTAGGTTAAGTATGTGTTTAATTGAAATTAATTGGTTAATTGAGTATATTTATTGATATTATTGAGTTATATGTTGATAAAATTAATTTTGAGTAATTATACTATTTTTGGTGAATTTTTAATTAATTTTAGTGAATTTATATATATAGGGGTATTTTGGTAATTTGACACCAAGTTGGCTAAAAATGTAATTAAATTGGTTTTAATAGTTATTTAAGGTATAAAAATGATTTCTACAAATTATTTAGTATTTTTAACTAATTAAAACTATTTTTCATAAATTATTTTCAAATTATATATAATATACGATTTTTCTAAATAAATGGGTTTTTATCGATTTTTAGAAAGTTTTAGAGTTAATTATGTAATTTGGATTTATAAAATATATTTTGGTCAATATTTATGAATTTATTTAGAATTATCGACTTTTAATAATATTTTATTAAAATAAGGGTTTTTGTGTATTTATCGGTTAAATAAATATTTTTAGCGTTTGAATATTTAAATTTACTATATTTTGAGTATTGAAGGGTATTTTCGGTATTTTTGTAATTATTCTATGAATTGTGAACCTCGATCGGTGAATTATAGTTTGGAGTCCGACCGAGGGGTTGTGAATTGTGTTATTTTGAAGTGTATTTCTTTGCAGGACCGACTCTACTCTTTGAGTAGAGAGATGTCCATTTTATAGGGGAGGTTCTGCCGGATTTTTGGTAGAATTCTCATAAAACGTGATATCCGATCAAACTCTGATTCTAATTCTGTGTCTAGTATTCTAGATTGAGTTTCTAGGAATTTTCATTAGACTTATTCTGATTTTCTGCTATCATTTGTTTGTTTAGTTGCGCTGAGACCAAAGCCTAGTGGACCAGACTCGTCGAACCCATCTCGTGGAGCGCAATAACAGTGAGTTGTTATTATATATATATATATATATATATATATATATATATATATATATATATATATATATATATATATATATATATATATATATATATGTTTTAGGGTGCATGTTTTAGAAATGTATGATTTATTTTAGTAAAATATGCATAAATAATTTATTTATTACTTAGGTTTACTTTTGGTATATTTTCGGTATATTTTGGTATATTTTCAACTATATGCATGTTTTATTAATAAATTATTCTTAAATTGTTTTTATGTATATTCATAGTATATTTTTAGATTATTTTGTAATTTAATTGGATTTATTTGACATATATATACTCGAAATATACCTAGTTTATTTTTGGTATATTTCTAGTATATATATGGTTTATGTTGCTATTTTAATCAATTTCATGCATCATTTATTTATAAATGTATATTTTATATAATAAATGAAGGATATCAATAGAACGTGCTACCTAGTGGGCAGCACTAGGACCGAGTATGTACCGGTACGCTGATAGCATTTAGGCTTCATTACTAACCATTTGTGGATATTGATTGGATTTATTTATATGATGTGAGACGTGATTTGGGAGTGTGATCGCTGGAGCTCGGTAGACTTAGTGTCTCGGGGCCAATCACAACAACAGTCAGACTGTTGGAGCTCAGTTGACTTAGTGTCTCGGGGCCAGTCTATTGTCTAAATGGAACAAGTGAATATATTTGGAATAAGTGAGCCTGTATGGCTAGAGTGTTGTCTAACACTGTTTGAGGTTACGATTTTCTAGGGTTCTATTTGATCCTTCATAAATAGTGATTTTCAGTAAATATATAAAATGATTTTGCTGCATCTGTGTGTATTTGCCTGTATATATATTTATTATATATACTATTGACTGTGTGCATTGTCATTTAGTATGCATGTATATATATTATAACAATTCACTCAGTGAGGTTTGACTCCCCTTCGTTGACTATTTTTTCAGGAGAGTCTGTAATATCCCAAGTTTTTAAATATTTTTATACTGCATCGGGATATGCAGTGTTAATAATTTTTGTATATATTTATGATATTTTATGAGTTTGTTGTTTGTTTAAAGTTAATTTTAATTGTTTTACATTATTTTAAGTTCTTTCCATAAAATTTTCCCGGGAATTGTATTTTCAGGGAAATTGACACGTAAATAATTTAATATTAATTATTTTGACTAGTTTTACGAATTTGCATGAACTCATACATAATTTTTAAGTGCTAAAATAAAATGTATATATGTGTATTTATTTAAATTAATTAGGATTTAATTAATTACCTTAATTTTTATTATTTAGTTTTAATATTAATTAATTAATTTTAAGTGTATAAATTATTATATATATTAAATTATTTGTGTGGTGAGTATTATTTGTGTGTGGGAATATATATAATATTATAATATAAGTGTGGATATATATATATATATATATATATATATATATACATAATTTATTATCAAAATTATAAAGTTTGCATTATTTACCAAAATGCCATTATCTTCTTCATTTCTTTCCCGATCAGTTTTCCACCATTTTCGGCCACTGTGACCTCTATTTCTTGACGTCACTATGCCCCTCAGCCTTTCTCCTCCCTTGCCAGCCATTCCCGATGACTGAAATGCCCATTTCCGGTGTGTTTTGGCCAAATTTTTCAAGAGAGGCCGAAACTTTAAGTCAACTCCGATTAACATGATTCCAACCACCAAATTGGATGAATCCAGTTTCTATATTCTCCTTAATCTCTGGTGAGTGTGATTCCAAGCTTTGTTTCACTTAAAATGGTCTAGATTTTCCTAGGTTTCGATTTCTTCATTTCAGCCATTCAGGGTTTCAAATTTTTTTGAGCTTCAATTTGATTGATTCATAAAAAATTCCTTCACAAACTTTGTTCCTAGAAGCTCAATCTACATGCTGTAATTTTTTCTAGAATTTTTGGAATTTATTTTGATTTTTGGGTATTTTTAATTATTTTATTATTATTTTCTAATTTTCGAAAATTAATTAATTAAATTATGAAATTGTGTTTTATGGTGATTATAGGTGTTGAAATGAATTATAGAAATTTATTTGTAATTTTTGTGAATTTTTATATATTTATTTAGAATTTATAAATTTATGTAATTTTGAAAAATAGGGTTAATTATGTGTTTAATTGAAATAAATTGGTTAATTGAGTATATTTATTGATATTATTAAATTATATGTTGAGAAAATTAATTTTGTGCAATTATATTATTTTTGGTGAATTTTTGGATTTATTTTAATAAGTTTATATATATAGGGGTATTTTGATAATTTTACACTAAATTGGCTAAAAATGTAATTAAATTGGTTTTAATAGTTATTTAGGGTATAAAAATGATTTCTACAAATTATTTAATATTTTTAACTAATTAAAACTATTTTCGTAAATTAATTTCAAATTATATATATAATATAGATTTTTCTAAATAAATGAGTTTTTATCGATTTTTAACATGTTTTAGGGTTAATTAAGTAATTTGGATTTATAAAATGTATTTTTATTATCAAAGGGCATTTTTGGTATTTTGTAAATATTCTGTGAATTGTGGACCTCGGTCGATGAAATGTAGTTTGGAATCCAACCGAGGGATTGTGGTTGTGAATTCTGTGTCTATTTTCGAAGTGTATTTCTTTGTAGGATCGGCTCTACTCTTTGAGTAGAGAGATGTCCATTTTATAGGGGAGGTTCTGTCGGATTTTCGATAGAATTCTCATAAAACGTGATGTCTGGTCGAATTCTGATTCTAATTCTGTGTCTAGTATTATAGATCGAGTCTTTAGAACTTCTATTAGATTTATTCTGATTTTCTGCTATCATTTATTTGTTTAGTTGCGCCGAGACCGAGGCCTAGTGGACTAGGCCCGTCGGACCCATCTCGAGGAGCGCAATAAATAGTGAGTTGTTATTATATATATATATATATATATATATATGTATTTTAGGGTGCATGTTTTAGAAACGTATGGTTTATTTTGATAAATATGCATAAATGATTTAATTAGTATTTAAGTTTATTTTTGATATATTTTAAATTATATGCATGTTTTATTAATGATTTATGCTTAAAATGTTTTTAAATATATTTCTAGTTTATTTTGTAATTTAATTGGATTTATTTGATGTATATATACTCAAAATATACCTGATTTACTTTTGGTATGTTTCTAGTATATATATGGTTTATGTTGCTGTTTATTTCAAATTTATGCATCATTTATTTTAATGAATGTATGTTTTATATTTAAAATGAAGGATATCAATAGAATGTGCCGAGTATGTACCGGTACGCTAATAGCATTTAGGTTATATTACTAACCTATTTGTGGATTATTGATCGGATTGATTTGATTTGATGTGTGATGTGATTTGGGAGTGTGATTGCTGGAGCTTGGTTGACCAAGTGTCTCGGGGCCAATCACACTGACAGTCAGACTGCTGGAGCTCGATTGACTTAGTGTCTCGGGGCCAGTCTATTGTCCAAATGGAACAAGTGAATATATTTGGAATAAGTGAGATTGTATGGGCAGAGTGTTGTCTAACACTATTTGAGGTTGCGATTTGCTAGGGTTCTATTTGATCCTTCATAAATAGTGGTTTTCAATAAAAATATATAAAATGATTTTATTGCATCTATATGTATTTGCTTGTATACATACGTATTATAAATACTTTTGACTGTGTGCAATGTCATTTAGTATGCATGTATATATATTATAGCAATTCACTCAGTGAGGTCTGACTTTCCTCCGTTGACTATTTTTCAGGAGAGTCATCGTCTTCAGACCTTAGTAGCAGACCCATACGTCAAATTTCTTTCGCCCCGGCTTCACTATGTAAACTGTTTATCTGAGTTTTATTTTATAATCTAGACACTACAGTAGTTATATACAGTTGTGGGGTTATGTATTATGTTTGTGTGAGTTATGTACTTCAAATATTTGAACTGGATTTGTATTAAAAGTTTATTTATATATATGAGATGAGTTGTTGATTTAAATCCCGTGGTGAATTATTATTTAATTATTTATGATATTATTTCCGCTGCACAATTTATTATTTATGTTATTATTATTATTGCATGCTTTTATTTTATTTTTAGGCTTGCTACGGGTTCCAGATTTGAAAGAATTCCCGTTCCCTAACGTCAGTCATGGCTCCTGTTTTGGATCATGATAGAGTCATTGTCTTCAGACCTTAGTAGCAGACCCATACGCCGGATTTCTTCTGCCCCGGCTTCACTATGTAAACTGCTTACTTGAGTTTATTTTATAATCTAGACACTACAGTAGTTGTAAACAGTTATGGGGTTTGTGTATTATATTTGTGTGGGTTATGTATTTCAAATATTTGAACTGGAATTTGTATTAAAGGATTATTTATATATGAATTGAGTTATTTGATTTAATTTCACTTGGTGGATTAATATTTCAATATTTATGATTTTAGTTCCGCTGCAGAATACTTTATTTATGTTGTTATTATTATTATTGCATGTTTTATTTTATTTTAAGGCTTGCTACGGGTTTTGGATTCAAAAGAATTCTCATTCCCTAGCGCCGGTCATGCCCCCTGTTTTGGGTTGTGACAGTTTGGATGCCAATTTATGTCGAACTTAATCCTGCAACATACAGTTTTACCAGTCTCTTTTTATACTGTATCACGTCTATAACATGACGTGACAGATTGAAGAGTTTACAGGTATTCTTCTTAACTGACTGTTCTTCTCTTACTCTGCTCAATAATAGCCACAGGTAATTATCCTTCCTTGAAAATGGATGGAAATATCTTAGAAATCACTCATTAACTCAAATTATGTTCTAGAGTCAGAACATACAGCTTCACCATCAAGAGTACAAGAGTGCTTCATCTTCATTGGACATTTTCCAATTCCTTCGTCAAAGCATATTCAAACAACTGTCAAACTTAGCTAAATGCCATTAAAATCTCATTAATCTCTAATATCCTAGCCATAATTGCTGCTTGTTCAAGTTCAAAAGGAATGCTTGTACCGCTTACAATGACTACCTTAACCTTTGAGTTACAGTTGCCTCCGACCTACCCCTATACTAGATAGGTGTAGTAGGGCTAAAATTATAACCATAACTTGAACTTGAAAGGACTGATTACCAATATTGTCTCTGTAGAAGAAATAATTCACATTCACCACGCTGAAAAGATATGGAAACTCAACATGATTCAAAATATAGAATATACGCAGAATTGACATATCCCGAGTTCACTGCTAAAAAAGAATTACATCTTCTATATGATCGAAGGTATCGACACTACACCCTACGAATCTCCTATTGCAGAAGCAACATCATCGCAATGCTAAGCCATCAGCTCTTCATTCAGTTATTTCCACTGTCAACAGCGATTATCAAGCCATAATGCACCCTGCTGAACTCCTATCACCCACAAACTTAAATTCTTCTTCACCAGGAATTATGAAAGTCACCTCTTTACTCCGACAATCCATAATGACATAGTGCTGAGGTAACCAATCCATACCTAGACTGACATCAAATTCCATCACATTCAATAGAATCAAATCAGCAGATAATTCTCTACCTCTAATAAGAACTGGATAACCAGAAAGAACAACATTGGTGTCTAAAGAATCACTTAGAGGATTGGCAAAAAACAAAGGAAAAGCCATCCTCGAAGCTTACCAATAAGACTTGGAAGCAAAAATAGGAGAAACGAATGAATACGTGGCACCCGAATCAAATAGAACCCATGCATCCAGGTAGTAGACATAAACAATACCTGCCACAACTACATTGGATGCTTGAGCATCCTGCTGATTGAGATGGAAGACTCTGGTCTATCCTCGACCTCCCTGCTGGCTAGTAGAAGCCTGGCCAACACCTCTGGCACCTCCTCTGGTACCTCTACCACAACCCTATTGGGGAATAATCTGGGTAGAACTCTGATGCTGGGTTGAAGGCAACTAAAAAGGAATGAGTGCAGCAATAGCAATCGACTGCTGAGGAAATCATAGAATCTGCGACTGCTAATACCCAGAATAGGGACACGATTTAGCAAAATGTCCCGTCTGCCAGCATCTAAAACACGTCAGCGGTGTCATATAACATGGTCCCTAAAGGACTCTGTCGCAGGTCTGACATACACTGGTAGCTGACCCGAAACTACATCCACTGCTGCTGCTCGAAGCACCTAACCTAAGTCTGAACTGTCTACACTGACCTCCATGGCCATGTCTACTACTCTGATGTACCCGCTGTTGTTGTCTCTGAGTCTGCTTGGCTGGACCTCTCTGTTAACTACTCAAACCAATCTAAAAACTCAAGTATAGAGTAATATGGAATCCACTTGATTGAATACCCAGCTGGTAATAGTCAGGTATAGCTCCTTGCATGACCAACCTCAGCTCATTCTCCTTGGCCAACTTTATCACTGACTCTAGAGTAAGGCCTGCTGTAGGCATACCAGTAAATGCAGAACCTAATCCAGTGACATACGTGGTGACTGCGAAGTACTGGTCTCGTATAAGATCCTTTGCATATCTGCCAAGCTGGAGGAACTCTCGAGTATGCTCCTCAACAAATCTATCACCACGAGAAGTACTGGTCAATCGGAGTCGATAACTCGTGCGAAGTAGCTTTGGGCAGAATCTCATCATGAATCGCTCTTTGAACTGAGCTCAGGTCATCGTCATCATATACAACTGGATCATTTAAATAAACTAGCCCAGGGCTGGTCCCTCAATAGAAAGCTTGACTATCATAATCCGTTGGTACTCGGTGTGAGTAGTCTGAGTCCTAGTCTAGATCGCATGTAGAAAGTCTAGAGGGTTGGAAGTCCCATCAAAAGCAATCCTGCCAACTCTAGCATAGAACAGAGTTGCCTCAGGGTCAGACATACCCTGCTGATAGGTAGGCTGAACAGGTTGAACTACTGGACGTATAGGAACATCCTCATACTCAAGCTCTATAGGCTCCTTATCCTGTATCTCTCTCTGTCTACGGCGACCTGCCGCTCCTCGAGGTCTACCTCTGTAATATCCCGAGTTTTTAGATAATTTTAAATTGCATCAGGATATGCATTGTTAATAATTTATATATATATATATTTGATTATTTAATGAGTTTGTTATTTATTAAAGTCATTTTTAATTATTTTACATTATTTTAAGTTATTTACGCAAAATTTTCCTTGGAATTTTATTTTTGGGGAAATTAAGCTGTAAATAATTAAATATTAATTTTTTTAAAAGAGTTTTATGAATTTTCATGAGCTCATGCGTGATTTTAAAGTGTCAAATAAAATACATATACGTACATGCATTTAAATTAACTTAGGGTTTATTTAATTAAATTAAATTATATTATATAGTTTTAATATTAATTAATTAAATGTGTGTATTTACGTATATGTGTATATATATTATTATTAAAGTGTGTGGTGGACATTTATTGCGTGTGTTAATTTATATATTAAAATAATAAAGTGAGATATATATATACATATATTATTATTAACAAAAATAAAGTTTACATTAATTACCATTTTGCCATTTTCCTCTTCTTCCTCTTCTCGATCGATTTCTTCCATCTCCGGTTTCTATAACTCCTTCCTCTTCTCGTCGGTGTGCCCTCCGGTGTGCCACCACCATTTCTAGCAGCTCAACCACCCTCTCCGATGCCGATGAATGCTGCAAAAACCTAAGAAGCTGAAATTCACACTCAACTCCGATCGACGTGATTTCGGCCACCGTTTCTAGCCCCACCAGTCTCTATCTCTTCCTTAAGCTCAAGTGAGTGCATTTCCAAGCTTTGTTTCACTTAAAATGGTCTAGATTTCCCTATGTTTTGATTTTACAATTTCAGCCTACTAGGGTTTTTGAATTTTTTTGAGCTTTGATTTGGTTGATTCATGCAAAATTCCTTCACAAAAATATTGATCCTTGTAGCTTAATCTACCTCTGTGAATTTTTGTGGAATTTTTGGGAATCATTTTGATTTTTGTGAATTTTTTATTATTTTATTAATATTTTCTAATTTTCAAAAATTAATTAAATAAATTATGAAATTGTGTTTTATGGTGTTTATAGGTGTTGAAATGAATTTTATAAATTTATTTGTAATTTTTGTGAATTTTATATATTTATTTTGAATTTATTTAGTTTATGTAATTTTGGGAAAATTAGGTTAATTATGTGTTTTATTGAAATTAATTGGTTAATTGAGTATATTTATTGATATTATTGAATTATATGTTGACAAATTAATTTTTGAGTAATTATATTATTTTTGGCGAATTTTTTTAGTAATTTTAGTGAATTTACATAACTAGGGGTATTTTGGTAATTTGGCACTAAATTGGCTAAAAATATAATTAAATTGGTTTTACTAGTTATTTGAGGTATAAAAATGATTTCTACAAATTATTTAGTATTTATAACTAATTAAAACTATTTTTCGTAAATTATTTTCAAATTATATATAATATATGATTTTTCTAAATAAATGAGTTTTTATCAATTTTAACATGTTTTAGGGTTAATTATGTAATTTGAATTTATAAAATGTATTTTGGTTATTGAAGGGCATTTTTGGTATTTTCTGGAATTTTCATGTGTTCAATATTATTTCGTGAATTGTGGACCTCGGTCAATGAATTGTAGTTTGGAGTCCGACCGAGGGGAGTCAGACCTCACTGAGTGAATTGTTATAATATACATACATGCAAACTAAATGACAATGCACACAGTCAATAGTATATACAATAGATATATATACAAGCAATTACACACAGATGCAGCAAAAATCATTTTTATATATTTTTTGAAAATCGCCGTTTATGAAGGATCAAATAGAACCCTAGAAAATCGCAACCTCAAACAGTGTTAGACAACACTCTAGCCATACAAGCTCACTTAATCCAAATATATTCACTTGTTCCATTTGGACAGTAGACTGGCCCTGAGACACTAAGTCAACCAAGCTCCAGCAGTCTGACTGTTAGTATGATTGGCCCCAAGACACTTGGTCAACCGAGCTCCAGCAATCACACTCCCAAATCACATCTCACATCAAATCAATTTAATCCAATCAATATCCACAAATAGGTTAGTAATATAGCCTAAATGCTATCGACGTATCGGTACGTACTCGGTCCTAGTGTTGCCCACTAGGTAGCACATTATATTGATATCCTTCATTTATAATATAAAACATTCATTCATAAATAAATGATGCATGAATTTCAATAAAATAGCAATATAAACCATATATATACTAGAAATATTCCAAAAGTAAACCAAGTATATTTTGAGTATATATACGTCAAATAAATCCATTATAATTTCAAAATAAACTAGAAATATATTTAAAAACATCTTAGGTATAAATGTTTAATAAAACATGCATATAATTTAAAATATATCAAAATATACCAAAAATAAACCTAAGTACTAATTAAATCATTTATGCATATTTTATCAAAATAAACCATACATTTCTAAAACATGCACCCTAAAACATATATATATATATATATATATAAATATAATAACAACTCACTGTTATTGTGCTCCTCGAGATGGGTCCGATGGGCCTGGTCTATTAGACCTCGGTCTCGGCACAACTAAACAAACAAACGATAACACGACATTAGAATAAATCTAACGAAAATTCCTAGAAACTCGATCTAGAATACTAGACACAGAATTAGAATCAGAATTCGATCGGACATCATGTTTTACGAGAATTCTACCTAAAATCTAACAGAACCTTCCCTGTAAAATGGACATCTCTCTACTCAAAGAGTAGAGCCGGTCTTGCAAAGAAAACACACTTCGAAATAATACAAAATTCACAACCACAATCCCTCGGTCGGACTCTAAACTACAATTCACCTACCGAGGTCCACAATTCACAAAACAATTACAAAATACTAAAAATGCTCTTTAATAATAAAAATACATTTTATAAATCCAAATTACATATTTAACCCTAAAACATGTTAAAACCGATAAAAACTCATTTATTTAGAAAAATCGTATATAATATATAATTTGAAAATAATTTACGAAAAATAGTTTTAATCAGTTAAAAATACTAAATAATTTTTATACCTTAAATAACTAGTAAAACCAATTTAATTACATTTTTAACCAATTTAGTGTCAAATTACCAAAATACCCCTATATGTATAAATTCACTAAAATTAATAAAAAAATTCACGAAAAATAATATAATTACTCAAAACTAATTTTCTCAACATATAATTCAATAATATCAATAAATATACTCAATTAACCAATTAATTTCAATAAAACACATAATTAACCTAATTTTCCAAAATTACATAAACTTAAATAAATTCAAAATAAATATATAAAATTCACAAAAATTACAAATAAATTTCTAAAATTTATTTCAACACCTATAATTACCATAAAACATAATTTCATAATTTAATTAATTAATTTTCTAAAATTAGAAAATATTAATAAAATAATAAAAAATTCACAAAAATCAAAATAATTCCCAAAAATTCCAAAAAAAATTACCACATGTAAATTAAGCTACAAGGATCAAATTTTGTAAAGGGAGTTTTCTTAAATCAATCAAATTGAAGCTCAAAAAATTTGAGAACCCTAAATGGTCGAAATTATAAAATCAAAACCTAGGGAAATCTAGACCATTTTAAGTAAAACAAAGCTTGTAATCACACTCACCAGAGCTCAAGGAGAAGATAGAGACCAGTGGTGTCAAAAACGGTGGCCGAAAAGTGCTTGATCGACGGTGACTTCAAGTTTCGACAATTCTTGGGAAATTCGACCAAAACTCGTCGGAGAAGAAGGCTAGGGGCGGCGGGAATGGTTGAAAAGGGAGGTGGCACACCTGGAGGCACATCGACGGCAAAAAAATCAGCTTGAAATGGCCAGAATTGAAGATGGGGCGATTGGGAGGGAAGGAGATGACCGAATGGCAAAACTGTAATTTTGGCAAACTTTTGATTTTTGTTATATATATATATATATCCACACTTTATATTGTAATAATATATAATCCCACACACAAATAATACTCACCACACATATATTTTAATATATTTTAATAATTTATACACTTATAATTAATTAATTAATATTAAAACTAAATAATAAAAATTAAGTTAATTAATTAAACCCTAATTTAATTTAAATAAATACACATATATACATTTTATTTAGCACTTTAAAATTATGTATAAGTTCATGCAAATTTGTAAAACTAGTTAAAATAATTAATATTAAATTATTTACATTTTAATTTCCCCAAAAATAAAATTCTCGAAAAAATTTTACGTAAAACTCTTAAAATAATTAAAAATAATTAAAATTAGCTTTAATAAATATCAAACTCATAAAAATATTATAAATATGTACGAAAATTATTAACATTGCATATCCCGATGTAGTTTAAAATTATTTAAAAACTCGGGATATTACACAGGCTCACTTATTCCAAATAAATTCACTTATTCCATTTGGACAGTAGACTGGCCCTGAGACACTAAGTCAACCGAGCTCCAGCAGTCTGATTGTCAGTGTGATTGGCCTCGAGACACTTGGTCAACCGAGCTCTAGCAATCACACTCTCACTTCACATCTCACATCATTCAGATCAATCAACAAGTCATAATCCACCAATAGGTTAGTAATTTAACCTAAATTCTATCGTTGTACTGGTACGTACTCAGTCCTAGTGCTACTCACTAGGTAGCACGTTCTATTGATATGCTTCATTTAAAATAAACTCATACATTTATAAAATAAATGATGCATGATATTAATTGTCACGACCCAAAATAGGGGCCATGACCAGCACTAAGGAATGGGAATTCTTTCGAATCCAGAACCCGTAGCAAGCCTTAAAATAAAAAAAAACATGCAGTAATAGTAATAACATAAATAATATTATACAGTGGAAATAAAATCATAAATAATTAAATAATGATCCATTACGGGATTTAAACCAACAACTCATCTTACATATATAATAAACTTTTAATACAAACAAGTTCAAATCCTTAAAATATACAACTCACACAATATAGTACAAAACCCCTTTAACAATTTTACAACTACTGCAGTGTCTAGATTATAAAATAAAACTCAAGTAAGTGGATTACATAATGAAGCCAGGGCGGAAGAAATCCGGCGTACAGGTTTGCAACTGAGGTCTGAAGACGATGACTCTCTTGAAAAATAGTCAACAGAGGGGAGTCTGACCTCACTGAGTGAATTGTTATATATATATATATATATATATATATATATATATATATATATATATATATATATATATATATATATATATATATATATATATGCATACTAAATGACAATGCACACAGTCAATAGTATATATAATAAATATGTATAGAAATAATTACACACAGATGCAGCAAAATCATTTTTATATATTTTCTGAAAATCACTGTTTATGAAGGATCAAATAGAACCCTAGTAAATTGCAATCTCAAACAGTGTAAGACAACACTCTAGCCATACAAGCTCACTTAATCCAAATAAATTCACTTGTTCCATTTGGAAAGTAGACTGGCCCCGAGATACTAAGTCAACCGAGCTCCAACAGTCAAACTATCAGTGTGATTGGCCCCGAGACACTTGGTCAACTGAGCTCCAGCAATCACACTCCCAAATCATATCTCACACATCAATTAATCAAATCCAATTAATATCCACAAATAGGTTAGTGATATAGCCTAAGTGCTATCAGCGTACCGGTACATACTCAGTCCTAGTGCTGCCCACTAGGTAGCACGTTCTATTGATATCCTTCATTGAAATATAAAATATACATTCATAAAAATAAATGATGCATGAATTTGAAATAAACAACAACATAAACCATATATATACTAGAAATATTCCAAAAGTAAACAAGGTATATTTTGAGTATATGTACGTCAAATAAATCCAATATATTTGCAAAATAAACTAGAAATATATTTAAAAACATTTAAAGTATAAATGTTGAATAAAACATGCATATAATTCAAAAATACCAAAAATATACCAAAAATAAACCTAAGTACTAATTAAATCATTTATGCATATTTATTAAAATAAACCATACATTTCTAAAACATGAACCCTAAAACACACATATATATAAAATAACAATTCACAATTATTGCGCTCCTCGAGATGGGTCCAATGGGCCTGGTCCACTAGGCCTCGGTCTCAGCGTAACTAAACAAACAAATTGTCACGACCCAAAACAGGGGCCATGACCGGCGCTAGGGAACGGGAATTCTTTCGAATCCGGAACCCATAGCAAGCCTAAAAATAAAATAAAACATGCATTAATAATAATAATATCACAGTTAAATAAAATACAGTGCAGCAGAAATAAAAATCATAAATATCGCAATAACATTTCCACCAACTGGATTTAAATTAAATACTCATCTCATATATATATAAACTCTTTTAATACAAATCCAGTTCAAATATAATACAACATCTCTTTAATAATTTAATGACTACTGCAGTGTCTAGATAAAATAAAACTCAAGTGAGCAGTTTACATAAAGAAGCCGAGGCGAAAGAAATCCGGCGTACAAGCCTGCTACTGAGGTCTGAAGATGATGACTCTCCTGAAAAATAGTCAACGGAGGGGAGTCAGACCTCATTGAGTGAATTACTATAATATATATACATGCATACTAAATGACAATGCATACAATCAACAATATATATCTAATATGTATATATACAGGCAAATACACATAGATGCAATAAAATCATTTTATATATATTTCATTGAAAATCATCGTTTATGAAGGATCAAATAGAACCCTAGAAAATCGTAACCTCAAAACAGTGTTAGACAACACTCTAGCCATACAGGCTCACTTATTCCAATTATATTCACTTATTCCATTTGGACAGTAGACTGGCCCCGAGACACTAAGTCAACCGAGCTCCAGCAACCTGACTGTCAATGTGATTAGCCCCGAGACACTAGGTCAACCGAGCTCCAGCAATCACACCTCCAAACTATATCTCACACATTAAATAATTATATCTAATCAATATCCACAAATAGGTTAGTAATATAGCCTAAATGCTATAAGCGTACCGGTACGTACTTGGTCCTAGTGCTGCCCACTAGGTAGCACGTTCTATTGATATCCTTCATTAATAAATATAAAACATTCATTCACAAATAAATGATGCATGAATTTAAATAACATAACAATATAAACCATATATATACTGGAAATATACCAAAAGTAAACCAGGTATATTTCGAGTATATATATACGTCAAATAAATTCAATTAAATTACAAAATAAGCTAGAAATATATTTAAAAGCATTTTAAAACATAAATGGTTAATAAAGCATGCATATAATTCAAAATATACAGAAAATAAACCAAAATAAACTAAAAATAAACTTAGGTAATAATTGAATTATTCATGTATAAATAATCAAAATAAACATATTTTTCTAAATCATGCACCCTAAACATATATATTTAATGTAGTAACTCACACTTAGTGCGCTCCTCGAGACGGGTCCGACGGGCCTGATCCACTAGGCCTTGGTCTCGGTGCAACTAAACAAACAATAAATAACAGACATCAGAATAAACCTAATAGAAAATCCTAAAAACTCAATCTAGAATATTAGACACAGAATTGAAATTAGGGTTCGATTGGATATCACGTTTTACGAGAATTCTACCAAAAATTTGACAGAACCTCCCTTGTAAAACGGACATCTCTCTACTCAAAGAGTAGAGCCGACCCTGCAAAGAAACACACTTCGAAAAACAGGCTCAACCACTTATCCACAACCCCTCGGTCGGACTCCAAACTACTGTCTACCGACCGGGGTCCACAATCACATAACAATTTCAGAAATACCAAAAATACCCTTATAACATAGAAATTCATTTTATAAGTAGAAATTACATAATTAACCTTTAAAACACAGTAAAAACCGATAAAAACTCATTTTATTAGTAAAATCGTATATTATATATATAATTGAAAATAATTCATGAAAATTAGTTTTAATTAGTTAAAAATACTAAATAATTTGTAGAAATCATTTTTATACCTTAAATAACTATTAAAACCAATTAAATTACATTTTTAGCCAATTTAGGGTAAAATTACCAAAATACCCCTATATATATAAATATACTAAAATTACTTTAAAAATTCACCAAAAATAGTATAATTGCACAAAATTAATTTTCTCAACATATTTATCAATAATATCAATAATTAAACTCAATTAACCAATTAAATTCAATTAAAAACATAATTAACCTAATTTTCCCAAAATTACATAAATTTAAATAATTCAAAATAAATACTTAGAAATTCATAAAAATTCCAAATAAATTCCTATAATTCGTTTTAACACCTATATTTATCATAAAACACAATTTCATAATTTTTTTAATTAATTTCCGAAAATTAGAAAATAATATTAAAATATTTAAAAATATCCAAAAATCCAAATAATCTCCAAAAATTCTACAAAAATTCATACATGTAGATTAAGCTACTAGGATCAACATTTTTTAAGGTACTTTTCATGAATCAACAAGAAAAATTCAAAAAAAATCAAAAACCTAATTCGGCCAAATTGAGAAAAATCGAAAAATAAGAAATTCAAGGCCATTTAAGCTCAAACCAAAGCTAGAATCATGATTACCGTTGCTAGAGGAGTCCAAAGACACTGGAAATGTGAGGTTTGGTGGCCGGAGGAGGAAGAAACGGTGAAGCTTGGATTTCGGCCAAAAATGGTGGAAATGGAGCTAGCCGACGCCGGGGAAAGAGACTAGGGGCGACGGAGTAGCTGGATGGGAAGGGCGGAGCTGGCAGCGGCACACCGACGATAGGTGATCGGAAGTTGCAGCGGTGAGGGGGAGAAGGGTGTCACGACCCAAAACAGGGGCCATGACCGGCGCTAGGGAACGGGAATTCTTTCGAATCCGGAACCCGTAGCAAGCCTAAAAATAAAATAAAAATGCAATAATAACCATAAAAATATAATATGCAGCGGAAAATAAAATCATAAATATTTCAATATCATCCATAACAACTGGATATAATTCAAAACTCATCACATCACATATATAATCTCATAAATGTATAATCTTTATACAAATCCAGTTTTACTATAATACATCTCTTTAAAACAAATACATAAAATCCAATACTTTAATTTACAACTACTGCAGTGTCTAGATAAAATAAATAAGACTCAAGTAGACAATTTACATAAAGAAGCCGGGGCGGAAGAAATCCGGCGTATCGACCTGCTACTGAGGTCTGAGGAAGTTGACTCTCCTGAAAAATAGTCAACGGAGGGGAGTCAGACCTCACTGAGTGAATTACTATAGTATATATACATACACTCTAAGTGATAATGCATACAGTCAACAGTATATGAGTAATATGTATATATACAGGCAAGTTCATACAGATGCAGAAAAATCATTTTATATATTTTGTCTGAAAATCAACTTTTATGAAGGATCACATAGAACCCTAGAATATCGCAACCTCAGAAAAATAGTGTTAAACAACACTCTAGCCATACAGGCTCACTGATTCCAAATATATCCACTTAATCCATATGGACAGTAGACTGGCCCCGAGACACTAAGTCAACCGAGCTCCAGCAGTCTGACTGCCAGTGTGATTGGCCCCGAGACACTTGGTCAACCGAGCTCCAGCAATCACACCCAAACCACATCTCACATATATCAATAATCATAATCAATTCAATATCCACAAATAGTCAGTAATAAAGCCTAAATACTATAGGCGTACCGGTACGTACTCGGTCCTAGTGCTGCCCACTAGGTAGCACGTTCTATTGATATCCTTCAGTAATAAATAATAAAACATTCATTCACAAATACATGATGCATGAATTTAAATAAATCAACAATATAAACCATATATATACCGAAAATATACCAAACATAAACCAGGTATATTTTGAGTATATATACGTCAAATAAATTCAATCAAATCATGAATTAAACTAAAAATATATTTAAAAACATTTTAAATATATTTTATTAATAAAACATGTATATAATTTATTATATACCAAAAATATACCAAAAATATACTTGAATATAAATCATGCTATTTATGCACATTTAGTCAAAATAAAACATGCATTTTCTAAATCATGCATCCTAATCATATATATATAATATAGTAACTCACCTAATGCGCTCCACGAGACAGGTCCGACGGGCCTGGTCCACTAACCCTCGGTCTCAGCGCAACTAAACAAGAAATAATTAATCGACATCAGAATAACCCTAACAGAAATCCTAGAATTAAATCTAGAGTATTCAACACAGAATCGGAAATTAGGGTTCGACTGGATATCACGTTTTACGAGAATTCTACCAGAAATTCGGCAGAACCTCCCCTGTAAAATGGACATCTCTCTACTCAAAAGAGTAGAGCCGACCCTGCAAAGAAAGTACACTTCAAAAATAAACACCACAATCCATCACAACCCCTCGGTCGGACTCCAGACTACAATCTGTCGACCGGGGTCCACAAACACAGAATATATTCCAATATACCAAAAATATCCTTAAATCATAAAAATACATTTTATAGGTAAAAATTACAAAATAAATCTTGAAACACTATAAAAACCGATTAAAACTCATTTTATTTGAAAAACCGTATATTATATATATAATTGAAAATAATTCCCGAAAAATAGTTTTAATTAGTTAAAAATACTAAATATTTTGTAGAAATCATTTTTGTACCTTAAATAAATATTAAAACCAATTAAATTACATTTTTAGACAATTTAGGGTAAAATTACCAAAATACCCCTATATATATATATATACCTAAATTACTTCAAAAATTCACCAAAAATCATACAATTATCCAAAATTAATTTTCTCAACATATTTATCAATAATATCAATAATTAAACTCAATTAACCAATTAAATTCAATTTAAAACACAATTAACTTAATTTTACAAAATCACATAAACTTCAATAATTAAAAATAAATACTTAGAAATTCATAAAAATTCCAAATAAATTCCTATAATTCATTTCAACACCTAATTCAACCATAAACTCCAATTTCATAATTTAAATAATTAATTTCCGAAAATTAGAAAATAATATTAAAATATTCAAAAATACCCAAAAATCCAAAAAATCTCTAAAAATTCTGTAAAAATTCATACATGAAGATTAAACTACCAGGAACAACATTTGTGAAGGAAGTTTCCATGAATCATCCAAATTGAAGCTCAAAAAAATCAAAAACCAAAAGTGGCCGAAATATTCAAATCGAAACCTAAGCAATTCTAGACCATTTTAGCTCAAACCAAAGCTAGAATAACACTCACCGGAGCTCAAGGAGAAGATAGAGACCGGCGGTGTCGAAAACGGTGGCCGGAGGAGGGAGAAACGGCGGTGAGGAATGTGGCCGGCGCTCGCGGGAAGAAGAGAAGAAGAAGAAGAAGAAAAAGAAAAAGAAGAAAAGGAAAGAGAAAGGAAAAGAAAAAGAAAGAAAAAGGAAAAGAAAAATAAAATAAATTAAAATAATTAAATATTAATAAATAATTAATAATTAAAATAATAAATTTTAATAATTTAATAATAAATAAAATAATCAAATAATAATAAATAAATAATAAAATATTAGGGTAATAATAAACCCTAATTAAATAAATATACACACACAGGCTTTATTTAATAATTTAAAAATATGTATGAGTTCATGCAAGTCCGTAAATACATCTAAAATAATTAATAATAAATTGTTTACGTGAAAATTTCCCCGAAAATGCAAGTCCCGGGAAAATTTTACGTAAAACACTGTAAATAATATACCGTAATTAAAATAGGTTTTAAATACATATTAACTCATAAAAATATCACATATATATTCAAAATTATTGACACTGCATATCCCGGTACAGTGTAAAAATATTAAAAAAAAAAAAAACACGGGATATTACAAAGGGACGGGTTTCGGGAAGAAAGGAGAAAGAAGAAGAAAAGAAAAAGAAAAGAAAAGAAAAGAAAAAGAAAAAGAAAAAAGAAAAAGAAAAAAATAATATAAAAATATATATATTATAATATGGTGTATAAATAAAATACTTGGAAAAATTTGCACACCACATATTTAATATTCTAATAATTTATATACTACATGAAAATAATTAAATAACAATAAACCAAATAAATATATGATAAAATATTAGGGTAATACATTAAACCCTAATTAAATAAATATATACACACATAGGTTTTATTTAGTAATTTAAAAATATGTATGAGTTCATGCAAGTCCGTAATTCTATTTAAAATAATTAATAGTAAATTATTTACGTGAAAATTTCCCCAAAAATACAAGTCCTAGGAAAATTTTACGTAAAGCACTTAAATAATAATAAACAATTAAAATTAACTTTAATTAAATAGCAAACTCATAAAAAGTTTCATAAATATATACAAAAATTATTAACACTGCATATTCCGATGCAGTATAAAAATATTTAAAAATACGGGATATTACACAAATGACAACAGAAATCAGAATAAATCTAATAGAAGTTCTAAAGACTCGATCTATAATACTAGACACATAATTAAAATAGGAATTCGAGCGGACATCACGTTTTACGAGAATTTAACATAAAAATCCTGCAGAACCTCCACTGTAAAACGGACATCTCTCTACTCAAAGAGTATAGCCGGTCCTGTAAAGAAACACACTTCAAAAATAGACGCAGAATTCATAATCACAATCCCTCGGTCGGACTCCAAACTATAATTTACCTACCGAGGTCCACAATTCACAGAATATTCATAAAATACCAAAAATACCCTTATATAATAAAAATACATTTTATCAATCCAAATTACATAATTAACCCTAAAACATGTTAAAAACCAATAAAAACTCATTTATTTAGAAAAATTGTATATTATGTATATAATTTAAAAATAATTTATGAAAAATAGTTTTAATTAGTTAAAAGTACTAAATAATTTTTAGAAATCATTTTTATACCCTAAATAACTATTAAAACCAATTTAATTACATTTTTAGCCAATTTAGTGTAAAATTACCAAAATACCCCTATATATATATTTACTAAAATAAATCCAAAAATTCACCAAAAATAATATAATTACTCAAAATTAATTTTCTCAACATATAATTCAATAATATAAATAAATATACTCAATTTACCAATTAATTTCAACTAAACACATAATTAACCCTATTTTTCAAAATTACATAAACTTAATAAATTCCAAATAAATATATACAAATTTACAAAAATTACAAATAAATTTCTATAATTCATTTCAACACCTATAATTATCATAAAACAAAATTTCATAATTTAATTAATTTATTTTCGAAAATTAGAAATATTAATAAAATAATAAAAAATAGCCAAAAATCAAAATAAATTCCAAAAATTCTACAAAAATTACAGCATGTATATTGATCTTCTAGGATCAAAGTTTGTGAAGGAATTTTTCATGAATCAATCAAATTTAAGCTCAAAAAAAATTTGAAACCCTAAATGGCTGAAATTAAGAAATTGAAACCTAGGAAAATATAGACCATTTTAAGTGAAAAAAAGCTTGAAATCATACTCACCGGAGCTCAAGGAGAAGATAGAGACTGGCGGTGTCAATTTTGGGGGTCGGAATCATGTTGATCCGATTTTCGGCTTCTTTGAGAAAAATCGATCAAAACTCGTCGAAAAAGGGAGCTTCATGTGTCGGGAATGGCTGGCAAGGGAGGAGGAAAGAGGAGAGGCACACCGACGGCAAGAAAACCAGCTTGAATCAGCCGGAAATGAGAGAAACCGATCGGGAGGGAAGAAGATGAAGATAGTGGCAAAACTGTAAATAAAGCAAACTTCTGATTTTTGATAAATAATAATGTATATGTCACGACCCAAAACAGGGGCCATGACCGGCGCTAGGGAACGGGAATTCTTTCGAATCCGGAACCCGTAGCAAGCCTAAAAATAAAATAAAGCATGCCATAATAACAATAAAAATATAATATGCAGCGGAAATAAAAATCATAATATCATTTTTCCATATCAACTGGATTTAAACTAAATCTCATCATATAGATATATATAATCTTTAATACAAATCCAGTTTCAATATAATACATCTCTTTAAAATAAAATACATGAAATCCAACACTTATTTTCACAACTACTGCAGTGTCTAGATAAAATAAATGAGACTCAAGTAGACAGTTTACATAAAGAAGCCGGGGCGGAAGAAATCCGGCGTATCGACCTGCTACTGAGGTCTGAGGAAGTTGACTCTCCTGAAAAATAGTCAACGGAGGGGAGTCAGACCTCACTGAGTGAATTACTATAATATATATACATACACACTAAGTGATAATGCATACAATCAACAGTATATGTGTAATATGTATATACAGGCAAATTCATACAGATGCAGAAAAATCATTTTTATATATTTTGTCTGAAAATCAACTTTTATGAAGGATCACATAGAACCCTAGAATATCGCAACCTCAGAAAATAGTGTTAAACAACACTCTGGCCATACAGGCTCACTTATACCAAATATATCCACTTAATCCATATGGACAGTAGACTGGCCCCGAGACACTAAGTCAACCGAGCTTCAGCAGTCTGACTGCCAGTGTGATTGGCCCCGAGACACTTGGTCAACCGAGCTCCAGCAATCACACCCAAACCACATCTCACACATCAATAATCATAATCAAATCAATATCCACAAATAGTTAGTAATATAGCCTAAAGCTATAGGCGTACCGGTACGTACTCGGTCCTAGTGCTGCCCACTAGGTAGCACGTTCTATTGATATCCTTCATTAATAATATAAATCATTCATTCACAATAAATGATGCATGAATGTAAATGAAACAACAATATAAACCATATATATACCGAAAATATACCAAACATAAACCAGGTATATTTTGAGTATATATATGTCAAATAAATCTAATCAAATCATGAATTAAACTAAAAATATATTTAAAAACATTTTAAATATATTTTATTAACAAAACATGTATATAATTTATTATATACCAAAAATAAACCAAAAATATACTTAATATAAACTTAAGAAATAATCAAATTATTTATGCATATTTAATCAACATAAAACATGCATTTCTAAATCATGCATCCTAAGCATATATATATAAAATAGTAACTCACCTAATGCGCTCCACGAGACAGGTCCGACGGGCCTGGTCCACTAGCCCTCGGTCTCGGCGCAACTAAACAAGCAATAAATAACCGACATTAGAATAAACCTAACAGAAATCCTAGAATTCAATCTAGAGTATTAAACACAGAATCGAAAATTAGGGTTCGACTGGATATCACGTTTTACGAGAATTCTACCGAAAATCCGATAGAACCTCCCCTGTAAAACGGACATCTCTCTACTCAAAAGAGTAGAGCCGACCCTGCAAAGAAACACACTTCGAAAAATGAGCTCAACACAAGCAAAATCCCACGGTCGGACTCCAAACTACAGTCCACCGGCCGGGGTCCACAAACAAAGAATGATTCCAGATATACCGAAAATATCCTTAAATCACAGAAATACATTTTATAGGTAAAAATTACATAATTGACCTTGAAACACTATAAAAACCGATTAAAACTCATTTTATTAGAAAAACCGTATATTATATATATAATTGAAAATAATTCCCGAAAAATAGTTTTAATTAGTTAAAAATACTAAATATTTTGTAGAAATCATTTTTATACCTTAAATAAATATTAAAACCAATTAAATTACATTTTTAGACAATTTAGGGTAAAATTACCAAAATACCCCTATATATATAAATATACTTAAATTACTTCAAAAATTCACTAAAAATCATACAATTATCCAAAAATTAATTTTCTCAACATATTTATCAATAATATCAATAATTAAACTCAATTAACCAATTAAATTCAATTTAAAACACAATTAACCTAATTTTCCAAAATCACCTAAACTTCAATAATTAAAAATAAATACTTAGAAATTCATAAAAATTCCAAATAAATTCCTATAATTCATTTCAACACCCAATTCAACCATAAACTCCAATTTCATAATTTAAATAATTAATTTCCGAAAATTAGAAAATAATATTAAAATATTCAAAAATACCCAAAAATACAAAAAATCTCCAAAAATTCTACAAAAATTCATACATGTAGATTAAGCTACTAGGAACAACATTTGTGAAGGAAGTTTCCATGAATCAATTAATTCGAAGCTTAAAAAAATCGAAAACCCTAATAGGCCGAAATTTACAAATCGAAAACTAAGCAATTCTAGACCATTTTAGCTCAAACCAAAGCTAGAATCACACTCACCGGAGCTCAAGGAGAAGAAAGAGACTGGCGGTGTCGAAAACGGTGGCCGGAATCGGCGTGATCGACGGTGAGTTGATTTTCGGCTTCTCCGGCCAAAATCACTCTCCCGACGCCGGAAACGGCCTCCACAGGCGGCGAAACTGGTCGGGGAAGATGGTGGCACACCGGACGGCACACCCACGGTGAAGGAACGGCGTGACAGGTGGCGGAACGGCGATGGGGAATCGGTCGGAGAAGAAGAAGGAGTCGGGGGCCAAAATGTAATTTTGCAAACTTTTGTAATTTTTAACAAATATATGTATATATATATACTTTATACTATATATTAAAATAATATTAAATTACACACATCAAATATACACCACACACATAAAAATATTAATATTTTAATAATTTATACCAAATAAAATTAATTAAATAACAATTAAAACAATTAAATACTTAATAAAATATTAGGGTATAATAAACCCTAATTAAATACATATACACACACAGGCTTTATTTAATAATTTAAAAATATGTATGAGTTCATGCAAGTCCGTAAATACATCTAAAATAATTAATAATAAATTGTTTACGTGAAAATTTCCCCAAAAATGCAAGTCCCGGGAAAATTTTACGTAAAACACTGTAAATAATATACCGTAATTAAAATAGGTTTTAAATACATATTAACTCGTAAAAATATCACATATATATTCAAAATTATTGACACTGCATATCCCGGTACAGTGTAAAAAAATATTTTTAAAAACACGGGATATTACAGTCTTCCCCCCTTATAAGAATTCGTCCCCGAATTCCAGAAAACAAGATCAAGAAGGAAAGAGATACGGGTAAGAAGCTCGCATCTCAGCTTCAGTCTCCCACGTATGCTCTTCAACTCTGCCGCTACGCCACAAAACCTTGACCATCGGAATTTGCTTCGATCGCAACTGTCGAACTTGAAAATCAACGATCGCCACAGGTTCTTCCACAAAAGTCAAATCTTCATTCACTTCCACACTGTCGGGCTGCAACACGTGTGAAGGATCTGAGATATACTTCCTCAACATCGAGATATGAAATACTGGATGCACCTGTGACATACTCGGAGGCAAATCCAACCGATATGCAACAGTGCCAATTCTCTCCAGAATCTCAAACGGTCCAATATATCTCGGTGTTAACTTACCCTTCCTGCCAAATCTCATCACACCCTTCATCGGAGATACTTTCAGAAAAACGAAATCTCCAACCTGAAACTCCACATCTCTGCGCCTAGGATCCGCATAACTCTTCTGTCTGCTAACTGCAGTCTCTAATCTATGCTTGATCACGGCGACTTTCTCTGCAGCATCCTGAACCATCTCTGGTCCAGTCAAAGCTCTCTCACCAATCTCATCCCAACTCAACGGGGATCTACACTTCCTTCCATACAATGCCTCATATGGTGCCATACCAATACTGCTATGGTAGCTGTTATTATATGCAAACTCAACAAGCGACAAATGATCATCCCAGCTACCTCCCAAATCCAAGACACACATCCTCAACATATCTTCTAGTGTCTGGATCGTCCTCTCAGACTGACCGTCTGTCTGAGGATGAAAAGCAGTACTGAAATCCAACCTAGTGCCCATCGCTTCCTGCAACTTCTGCCAAAAACGAGAAGTAAACACCGAACCTCTATCTGACACAATGGACACAGGTACTCCATGAAGGCACACAATATGCTTCACGTAAAACTTCGCCAATCTAGCAACTGAATATGTGGCTTTCACAGGCAAGAAATGTGCAGACTTCGTCAACCTGTCTACAATCACCCAGATGGAATCGTATCCATCCTTCGAACGAGGTAAACCGACCACAAAATCCATAGCTATCCTTTCCCACTTCCACTCGGGAATAGGAAGAGGCTGAAGCTTCCCAGAAGGCTTCTGATGTTCGGCTTTCACTTGCTGACACGTCAAGCACTTAGCAACATAATCATCAACATCCTTCTTCAATCCATCCCACCAGTATAAATCTCTGATACTGTGGTACAACTTGGTAACACCCGGATGAACGCTGTAGGCTGTAGAATGTGCTTCCTCTAAAATCTCCTCTCTCAAGTCATCCACATCAGGAACACATAATCTACCACTGATCCACAACACACCATCATCATCGAGTGTGAAATCAGTGAACTTCTCTGCTCTGACATTCTCTGCAAGCTCTTCTAGAATAGGATCTCGGCTCTGAGCTGCTTTAATCCTATCCCTTAGCACAGATCGCACTTTAAACTGAGCTAACAGTCCACCCGATCTACTAATCTTCATCATCAGACCTTGATCCACCAACAAATGCAACTCCTAGATCAATGGTCTCCTCTCAACACCGATGTGAGCAAGACTACCTGAGGACTTCCTACTCAAGGCATTTGCTACCACATTAGCTTTACCCCCGGATGCTAAAGAATCTCGCAATCATAATCCTTCAACAATTCCAACCATCTTCTCTGCCTCAGATCAAATCTCGCTGCTGAAAAATGTACTTAAGGCTCTTGTGATCAGTAAATATCTCACAAGTCACCCCGTACAAATAATGTCTCTAAATCTTCAAAGCAAAGATCACTGCAGCCATCTCCAGATCATGTGTAGGATAGTTCTGCTCATGCTTTTCTAACTGCCTCGAAGCATAGGCTATCACCCTTCCATTCTGCATCAACACACAACCAAGACCAATCTAGAGGCATCACAGTAATCTAGAACTTATCCACACTATTAGGCAAAGCTAATACTGGCGCTGTGGTCAACTTCTCCTTCAACAACTGAAAACTATTCTCACAAGCTTCTGACCACTCGAATCTAACATTCTTCTGAGTCAAGCGAGTCATAGGGGCTGCAATCCTGGAAAAATCCTGCACAAACCGCCTATAATACCCGGCTAAACCCAGAAAACTCCGAATTCCGTAACCGAAGTAGGTCTAGGCCACTCAGATACTGCCTCAACCTTCTGTGGATCAACCTGAATACCTTCTTTAGACACTACGTGTCCAAGAAAAGAAACACTCTCCATCCAAAATCACACTTCGAGAATTAGCATAAAGCTGATGATCTCTCAGTGTCTGTAGTACAATCCTCAAATGATATACGTGCTCTTCCATACTCCTCGAATATACCAGTATATCATCAATGAAGACTACCACAAACTGATCCACATATGGTCTGAATACTCTGTTCATCAGGTCCATAAAAGCTGCTGGTGCATTAGTCAAACCAAAAGACATCACCAGAAACTCATAATGGCCATATCTAGTACGGAATGCTGTCTTAGGAATATTGGATTCACTGATCCGCAGCTGATGATAACCCGACCTCAAGTCGACCTTAGAAAAGAACTGTGCACCTTGTAACTGATCAAATAAATCATCAATCCTCGGGAGAGGATACTTGTTCTTCACTGTCACCTTGTTCAACTCTCTGTAGTCATGCACAGTCTCAGGGTACCATCCTTCCTTCTTCACAAACAAGACTGGTGCACCCCAAGGAGAAACACTAGGTCTGATAAAACCTTTCTCCAACAACTCTTGCAACTGCTCCTTCAACTCTCTCACTCTGCAGGAGCCATACGATAGGGTGGCATAGATATAGGAGTAGTACCTGGAACCACATCTATACAGAACTCACTCTCTCTGTGAGGTGGTAAACCTGGCAACTCCTCGGGAAAAACATCAGGAAACTCACAAGCAACCGGAACATCTGTGAGTGACAGCTTCTCCACTGACGTATCTCTAACCAATGCCAAAAACCCCTGACAACCTTTCCTCAAAAACTTCCTAGCAGAAATAGCATAAATAAGATTCTGAGGTGCTGACCTCCTATCACCAACAAACTTAAATTCTACTTCACCAGGATTCTGAAAATCACCTCCTTATTCCTGCAATCTACCACGGCAAAGTACTGAGATAACTAATCCATTCCCAAAATAACATCAAACTCCATCACATCCAACAAAATCAAATCGGCGGATAATTCTCTATCTCCCACGAGAACTGGACAACCAGAAAGAACAATATCGGTGTCCAAAGAATCGCTCAGAGGAGTGGCAACAGACAAAGGAAAAGCCATCCTCGAAGCTTGCCAACAAGATTTAGAAGCAAAAATAGGAGAAACAAACGAATGCGTGGCACCCGGATCAAACAAAACCAAAGCATCCAGGTAACAAACAGAAAGAATACCTGCCACGACTGCATTAGATGCCTGAGCATCCTGCTGAGTCAGATGAAAAACTCTGGCCTGACCTCGACTTCCCTGCTGACTGGTAGAAGCCTGGCCAACACCTCTGGCACCTCCTCTAGTACCTCTACCATGACTCTGCTGTGAAACAAACTGAGTAGAACTCTGATGCTGGGCTGGTGGCAACTGAAATGGCACGGTGCTGCACTAGCAATCGACTGCTGTGGGAATCGTGGAATCTGCTGCTGCTGATATCCGGAATAAGGACACGATCTGGCAAAATGTCCTGTCTGCCCGCATCTGAAACATGTCAGTGGTGTCAGATAACACGGTCCCTGATGGACTCTACCACAAGTCTGACAAACACTGGCCGCTGATCCGGAACTACGACCACTGCTGCTGCTCGACAGCACCTGATCCGAATCTGAATGATCTACGCTGACCTCCATGGCCATGTCTACTGCTCCGATGCACTCGCTGCTGCTGTCTCTGACTCTGCTGAGTCGAACCTCGCTGCTGACTACTCGAACCAACATGAAAACTCGAATATGGAGTAGCCTGCGATCCACTCGACTGAACTCCCAACTGGTAATAATCAGGCATCGCTCCCTGCCTAACGCTCAATCACAGACTCCAGAGTTAGACCTGATGTAGGCATACCAGCAAAAGCTGAACCCAAACCAGTAACATAAGTAGTAACCGCGAAATACTGATCTCGCATTAGATCCTCAGCATATCTACCCAAACGAAGAAACTCTCGGGTATACTCCTCTACAGATCGATCTCCACGAGAAATACTAGTCAGACAAAGATGATAGCTCAAACGAAGAGGCTCTGGACAAAATCTCCTCATGAATCGCTCTCGAAACTGAGCCCAGGTCATCGTCATCATAAAGGGCTGGATCATCTGAATGAACCAATCTAGAGCTGGTCCCTCAATAGACAACTCAACAATCATGATCCGCTGGTACTCGGTATGAGCAGTCCGAGTCCTAGTCTCAATCGCATGCAGAAAATCTAAAGGATCAGAAGTACCATCAAAAGCAATCCTGCCAACTCGGGCATAGAACAAAGCTGCCTCAGGGTCAGACATACCCTGCTGATAGGCAGGCTGAACAGGCTGAACAACTGGAGGAACAGGAACATCAAACTCAGGCTCAACAGGCTCCTCGTCCTGTAACTCTCTCTGCCTACGGCGACCTGCCGCTCCTCGAGGTCTACCTCTGCCACGACCTCTACGCCTAACTGGCGGCTCAGGAGGTAAAACCTCATCCTGAAAAGACTCATCATCCTCGGCCTCAACGACCGGTGGAGCGACACGCGCTCGCCTCCTCATTCTGAAAAGACAAACGGAAAGATTCAGACAAAACAGACAACGGAGGAATAACGCTGAAAACTACAGCAAGGAATACTCATCAAGACATACTCGAACCTAATACACTGCAGTAGTCCAACAGAAAACACAACTTTAAAACTAGGGCCACAACTCACATAACTAAGCCCTGACACAGAACTCCACTCTGAAATGAACTTCGCTCTGATACCAACTTTGTCACGACCCCAAAACAGGGGCCATGACCGGCGCTAGGGAACGGGAATTCTTTCGAATCCGGAACCCGTAGCAAGCCTAAAAATAAAATAAAGCATGCCATAATAACAATAAAAATATAATATGCAGCGGAAATAAAAATCATAATATCATTTTTCCATATCAACTGGATTTAAACTAAATCTCATCATATAGATATATATAATCTTTAATACAAATCCAGTTTCAATATAATACATCTCTTTAAAATAAAATACATGAAATCCAACACTTATTTTCACAACTACTGCAGTGTCTAGATAAAATAAATGGAGACTCAAGTAGACAGTTTACATAAAGAAGCCGGGGCGGAAGAAATCCGGCGTATCGACCTGCTACTGAGGTCTGAGGAAGTTGACTCTCCTGAAAAATAGTCAATGGAGGGGAGTCAGACCTCACTGATTGAATTACTATAATATATATACATACACACTAAGTGATAATGCATACAATCAACAGTATATGTGTAATATGTATATACAGGCAAATTCATACAGATGCAGAAAAATCATTTTTATATATTTTTGTCTGAAAATCAACTTTTATGAAGGATCACATAGAACCCTAGAATATCGCAACCTCAGAAAATAGTGTTAAACAACACTCTGGCCATACAGGCTCACTTATACCAAATATATCCACTTAATCCATATGGACAGTAGACTGGCCCCGAGACACTAAGTCAACCGAGCTCCAGCAGTCTGACTGCCAGTGTGATTGGCCCCGAGACACTTGGTCAACCGAGCTCCAGCAATCACACCCAAACCACATCTCACACATCAATAATCATAATCAAATCAATATCCATAAATAGTTAGTAATATAGCCTAAAGCTATAGGCGTACCGGTACGTACTCGGTCCTAGTGCTGCCCACTAGGTAGCACGTTCTATTGATATCCTTCATTAATAATATAAATCATTCATTCACAATAAATGATGCATGAATGTAAATGAAACCAACAATATAAACCATATATATACCGAAAATATACCAAACATAAACCAGGTATATTTTGAGTATATATATGTCAAATAAATCGAATCAAATCATGAATTAAACTAAAAATATATTTAAAAACATTTTAAATATATTTTATTAACAAAACATGTATATAATTTATTATAAACCAAAAATATACTTAATATAAACTTAAGAAATAATCAAATTATTTATGAATATTTAATCAACATAAAACATGCATTTCTAAATCATGCATCCTAAGCATATATATATATAAAATAGTAACTCACCTAATGCACTCCACGAGACAGGTCCGACGGGCCTGGTCCACTAGCCCTCGGTCTCGGCGCAACTAAACAAGCAATAAATAACCGACATTAGAATAAACCTAACAGAAATCCTAGAATTCAATCTAGAGTATTAAACACAGAATCGAAAATTAGGGTTCGACTGGATATCACGTTTTACGAGAATTCTACCGAAAATCCGTAGAACCTCCCCTGTAAAACGGACATCTCTCTACTCAAAAGAGTAGAGCCGACCCTGCAAAGAAACACACTTCGAAAAATGAGCTCAACACAAGCAAAATCCCACGGTCGGACTCCAAACTACAGTCCACCGGCCGGGGTCCACAAACAAAGAATGATTCCAGATATACCGAAAATATCCTTAAATCACAGAAATACATTTTATAGGTAAAAATTACATAATTGACCTTGAAACACTATAAAAACCGATTAAAACTCATTTTATTAGAAAAACCGTATATTATATATATATTGAAAATAATTCCCGAAAAATAGTTTTAATTAGTTAAAAATACTAAATATTTTGTAGAAATCATTTTTATACCTTAATAAATATTAAACCAATTAAATTACATTTTTAGACAATTTAGGGTAAAATTACCAAAATACCCCTATATATATAAATATACTTAAATTACTTCAAAAATTCACTAAAAATCATACAATTATCCAAAAATTAATTCTCTCAACATATTTATCAATAATATCAATAATTAAACTCAATTAACCAATTAAATTCAATTTAAAACACAATTAACCTAATTTTCCAAAATCACCTAAACTTCAATAATTAAAAATAAATACTTAGAAATTCATAAAAATTCCAAATAAATTCCAATAATTCATTTCAACACCCAATTCAACCATAAACTCCAATTTCATAATTTAAATAATTAATTTCCGAAAATTAGAAAATAATATTAAAATATTCAAAAATACCCAAAAATCTAAACAATCTCCAAAAATTCTACAAAAATTCATACATGTAGATTAAGCTACTAGGAACAACATTTGTGAAGGAAGCTTCAATGAATCAATTAATTCGAAGCTCAAAAAAATCGAAAACCCTAATAGGCCGAAATTTACAAATCGAAAACTAAGCAATTCTAGACCATTTTAGCTCAAACCAAAGCTAGAATCACACTCACCGGAGCTCAAGGAGAAGAAAGAGACCGGCGGTGTTGAAAACGGTGGTCGGAATCGGCGTGATCGACGGTGAGTTGATTTTCGGCTTCTCCCGGCCAAAATCACTCTCCCCGACGCCGGAAACGGCCTCCACAGGCGGCGAAACTGGTCGGGGAAGATGGTGGCACACCGGACGGCACACCCACGGTGAAGGAACGGCGTGACAGGTGGTGGAACGGCGATGGGGAATCGGTCGGAGAAGAAGAAGGAGTCGGGGGCCAAAATGTAATTTTGTAAACTTTTGTAATTTTTAACAAATATATGTATATATATATACTTTATACTATATATTAAAATAATATTAAATTACACACATCAAATATACACCACACACATAAAAATATTAATATTTTAATAATTTATACCAAATAAAATTAATTAAATAACAATTAAAACAATTAAATACTTATAAAATATTAGGGTATAATAAACCCTAATTAAATACATATACACACACAGGCTTTATTTAATAATTTAAAAATATGTATGAGTTCATGCAAGTCCGTAAATACATCTAAAATAATTAATAATAAATTGTTTACGTGAAAATTTCCCCAAAAATACAAGTCCCGGGAAAATTTTACGTAAAACACTGTAAATAATATACCGTAATTAAAATAGGTTTTAAATACATATTAACTCGTAAAAATATCACATATATATTCAAAATTATTGACACTGCATATCCCGGTACAGTGTAAAAAAATATTTTAAAAAACACGGGATATTACAGTCTTCCCCCCTTATAAGAATTCGTCCCCGAATTCCAGAAAACAAGATCAAGAAGGAAAGAGATACGGGTAAGAAGCTCGCATCTCAGCTTCAGTCTCCCACGTATGCTCTTCAACTCTGCCGCTACGCCACAAAACCTTGACCATCGGAATTTGCTTCGATCGCAACTGTCGAACTTGAAAATCAACGATCGCCACAGGTTCTTCCACAAAAGTCAAATCTTCATTCACTTCCACACTGTCGAGCTGCAACACGTGTGAAGGATCTGAGATATACTTCCTCAACATCGAGATATGAAATACTGGATGCACCTGTGACATACTCGGAGGCAAATCCAACCGATATGCAACAGTGCCAATTCTCTCCAGAATCTCAAACGGTCCAATATATCTCGGTGTTAACTTACCCTTCCTGCCAAATCTCATCACACCCTTCATCGGAGATACTTTCAGAAAAACGAAATCTCCAACCTGAAACTCCACATCTCTGCGCCTAGGATCCGCATAACTCTTCTGTCTGCTAACTGCGGTCTCTAATCTATGCTTGATCACGGCGACTTTCTCTGCAGCATCCTGAACCATCTCTGGTCCAGTCAAAGCTCTCTCACCAATCTCATCCCAACTCAACGGGGATCTACACTTCCTTCCATACAACGCCTCATATGGTGCCATACCAATACTGCTATGGTAGCTGTTATTTTATGCAAACTCAACAAGCGACAAATGATCATCCCAGCTACCTCCCAAATCCAAGACACACATCCTCAACATATCTTCTAGTGTCTGGATCGTCCTCTCAGACTGACCGTCTGTCGGAGGATGAAAAGCAGTACTGAAATCCAACCTAGTGCCCATCGCTTCCTGCAACTTCTGCCAAAAACGAGAAGTAAACACCGAACCTCTATCTGACACAATGGACACAGGTACTCCATGAAGGCACACAATATGCTTCACGTAAAACTTCGCTAATCTAGCAACTGAATATGTGGCTTTCACAGGCAAGAAATGTGCAGACTTCGTCAACCTGTCTACAATCACCCAGATGGAATCGTATCCATCCTTCGAACGAGGTAAACCGACCACAAAATCCATAGCTATCCTTTCCCACTTCCACTCGGGAATAGGAAGAGGCTGAAGCTTCCCAGAAGGCTTCTGATGTTCGGCTTTCACTTGCTGACACGTCAAGCACTTAGCAACATAATCAGCAACATCCTTCTTCAATCCATCCCACCAGTATAAATCTCTGATACTGTGGTACATCTTGGTAACACCCGGATGAACGCTGTAGGCTGTAGAATGTGCTTCCTCTAAAATCTCCTCTCTCAAGTCATCCACATCAGGAACACACAATCTACCACTGATCCACAACACACCATCATCATCGAGTGTGAAATTAGTGAACGTCTCTGCTCTGACATTCTCTGCAAGCTCTTCTAGAATAGGATCTCGGCTCTGAGCTGCTTTAATCCTATCCCTTAGCACAGATTACAATTTAAACTGAGCTAACAGTCCACCCGATCTACTAATCTTCATCATCAGACCTTGATCCACCAACAAATGCAACTCCTGGATCAATGGTCTCCTCTCAACACCGATGTGAGCAAGACTACCTGAGGACTTCCTACTCAAGGCATCTGCTACCACATTAGCTTTACCCGGATGGTAAAGAATCTCGCAATCATAATCCTTCAACAATTTCAACCATCTTCTCTGCCTCAGATTCAAATCTCGCTGCTGAAAAATGTACTTAAGGCTCTTGTGATCAGTAAATATCTCACAAGTCACCCCGTACAAATAATGTCTCTAAATCTTCAAAGCAAAGATCACTGCAGCCATCTCCAGATCATATGTAGGATAGTTCTGCTCATGCTTTTTCAACTGCCTCGAAGCATAGGCTATCACCCTTCCATTCTGCATCAACACATAACCAAGACCAATTCTAGAGGCATCACAGTAAACTGTGAACTTATCCACACTATTAGGCAAAGCTAATACTGGCGCTGTGGTCAACTTCTCCTTCAACAACTGAAAACTATTCTCACAAGCTTCTGACCACTCGAATCTAACATTCTTCTGAGTCAAGCGAGTCATAGGGGCTGCAATCCTGGAAAAATCCTGCACAAACCGCCTATAATACCCGGCTAAACCCAGAAAACTCCGAATCTCCGTAACCGAAGTAGGTCTAGGCCACTCAGATACTGCCTCAACCTTCTGTGGATCAACCTGAATACCTTCTTTAGACACTACGTGTCCAAGAAAAGAAACACTCTCCATCCAAAAATCACACTTCGAGAATTTAGCATAAAGCTGATGATCTCTCAGTGTCTGTAGTACAATCCTCAAATGATATACGTGCTCTTCCATACTCCTCGAATATACCAGTATATCATCAATGAAGACTACCACAAACTGATCCACATACGGTCTGAATACTCAGTTCATCAGGTCCATAAAAGCTGCTGGTGCATTAGTCAAACCAAAAGACATCACCAGAAACTCATAATGGCCATATCTAGTACGGAATGCTGTCTTAGGAATATTGGATTCACTGATCCGCAGCTGATGATAACCCGACCTCAAGTCGACCTTAGAAAAGAACTGTGCACCTTGTAACTGATCAAATAAATCATCAATCCTCGGGAGAGGATACTTGTTCTTCACTGTCACCTTGTTCAACTCTCTGTAGTCAATGCACAGTCTCAGGGTACCATCCTTCTTCTTCACAAACAAGACTGGTGCACCCCAAGGAGAAACACTAGGTCTGATAAAACCTTTCTCCAACAACTCTTGCAACTGCTCCTTCAACTCTCTCAACTCTGCAGGAGCCATACGATAGGGTGGCATAGATATAGGAGTAGTACCTGGAACCACATCTATACAGAACTCAATCTCTCTGTGAGGTGGTAAACCTGGCAACTCCTCGGGAAAAACATCAGGAAACTCACAAGCAACCGGAACATCTGTGAGTGACAGCTTCTCCACTGACGTATCCCTAACCAATGCCAAAAACCCCTGACAACCTTTCCTCAACAACTTCCTAGCAGAAATAGCAGAAATAAGATTCTGAGGTGCTGAACTCCTATCACCAACAAACTTAAATTCTACTTCACCAGGAATTCTGAAAATCACCTCCTTATTCCTGCAATCTACCACGGCAAAGTACTGAGATAACCAATCCATTCCCAAAATAACATCAAACTCCATCACATCCAACAAAATCAAATCGGCGGATAATTCTCTATCTCCCACGAGAACTGGACAACCAGAAAGAACAATATCGGTGTCCAAAGAATCGCTCAGAGGAGTGGCAACAGACAAAGGAAAAGCCATCCTCGAAGCTTGCCAACAAGATTTAGAAGCAAAAATAGGAGAAACAAACGAATGCGTGGCACCCGGATCAAACAAAACCAAAGCATCCAGGTAATAAACAGAAAGAATACCTGCCACGACTGCATTAGATGCCTGAGCATCCTGCTGAGTCAGATGAAAAACTCTGGCCTGACCTCGACCTCCCTGCTGACTGGTAGAAGCCTGGCCAACACCTCTGGCACCTCCTCTAGTACCTCTACCAAGACTCTGCTGTGAAACAAACTGAGTAGAACTCTGATGCTGGGCTGGTGGCAACTGAAATGGCACGGGTGCTGCACTAGCAATCGACTGCTGTGGGAATCGTGGAATCTGCTGCTGCTGATATCCGGAATAAGGACACGATCTGGCAAAATGTCCTGTCTGCCCGCATCTGAAACATGTCAGTGGTGTCAGATAACACGGTCCCTGATGGACTCTACCACAAGTCTGACAAACACTGGCCGCTGATCCGGAACTACGACCACTGCTGCTGCTCGAAGCACCTGATCCGAATCTGAATGATCTACGCTGACCTCCATGGCCATGCCTACTACTCCGATGCACTCGCTGCTGCTGTCTCTGACTCTGCTGAGTCGAACCTCGCTGTTGACTACTCGAACCAACATGAAAACTCGAATATGGAGTAGCCTGCGATCCACTCGACTGAACTCCCAACTGGTAATAATCAGGCATCGCTCCCTGCCTAACTAACCTCAGCTCGATCTCCTTAGCTAGCTCAATCACAGACACCAGAGTAAGACCTGATGTAGGCATACCAGCAAAAGCTGAACCCAAACCAGTAACATAAGTAGTAACCGTGAAATACTGATCTCGCATTAGATCCTCAGCATATCTACCCAAACGAAGAAACTCTTGGGTATACTCCTCTACAGATCGATCTCCACGAGAAATACTAGTCAGACGAAGACGATAGCTCAAACGAAGAGGCTCTGGACAAAATCTCCTCATGAATCGCTCTCGAAACTGAGCCCAGGTCATCGTCATCATAAAGGGCTGGATCATCTGAATGAACCAATCTAGAGCTGGTCCCTCAATAGACAACTCAACAATCATGATCCGCTGGTACTCGGTATGAGCAGTCCGAGTCCTAGTCTCAATCGCATCCAGAAAATCTAAAGGATCAGAAGTACCATCAAAAGCAATCCTGCCAACTCGGGCATAGAACAAAGCTGCCTCAGGGTCAGACATACCCTGCTGATAGGCAGGCTGAACAGGCTGAACAACTGGAGGAACAGGAACATCAAACTCAGGCTCAACAGGCTCCTCGTCCTGTAACTCTCTCTGCCTACGGCGACCTGCCGCTCCTCGAGGTCTACCTCTGCCACGACCTCTACGCCTAACTGGCGGCTCAGGAGGTAAAACCTCATCCTGAAAAGACTCATCATCCTCGGCCTCAACGACCGGTGGAGCGACACGCGCTCGCCTCCTCATTCTGAAAAGAAAAACGGAAAGATTCAGACAAAACATACAACGGAGGAATAACGCTGAAAACTACAGCAAGGAATACTCATCAAGACATACTCGAACCTAATACACTACAGTAGTCCAACAGAAAACACAACTTTAAAACTAGGGCCACAACTCACATAACTAAGCCCTGACACAGAACTCCACTCTGAAATGAACTTCGCTCTGATACCAACTTTGTCACGACCCAAAACAGGGGCCATGACCGGCGCTAGGGAACGGGAATTCTTTCGAATCCGGAACCCGTAGCAAGCCTAAAAATAAAATAAAGCATGCCATAATAACAATAAAAATATAATATGCAGCGGAAATAAAAATCATAATATCATTTTTCCATATCAACTGGATTTAAACTAAATCTCATCATATAGATATATATAATCTTTAATACAAATCCAGTTTCAATATAATACATCTCTTTAAAATAAAATACATGAAATCCAACACTTATTTTCACAACTACTGCAGTGTCTAGATAAAATAAATGGGACTCAAGTAGACAGTTTACATAAAGAAGCCGGGGCGGAAGAAATCCAGCGTATCGACCTGCTACTGAGGTCTGAGGAAGTTGACTCTCCTGAAAAATAGTCAACGGAGGGGAGTCAGACCTCACTGAGTGAATTACTATAATATATATACATACACACTAAGTGATAATGCATACAATCAACAGTATATGTGTAATATGTATATACAGGCAAATTCATACAGATGCAGAAAAATCATTTTTATATATTTTGTCTGAAAATCAACTTTTATGAAGGATCACATAGAACCCTAGAATATCGCAACCTCAGAAAATAGTGTTAAACAACACTCTGGCCATACAGGCTCACTTATACCAAATATATCCACTTAATCCATATGGACAGTAGACTGGCCCCGAGACACTAAGTCAACCGAGCTCCAGCAGTCTGACTGCCAGTGTGATTGGCCCCGAGACACTTGGTCAACCGAGCTCCAGCAATCACACCCAAACCACATCTCACACATCAATAATCATAATCAAATCAATATCCATAAATAGTTAGTAATATAGCCTAAAGCTATAGGCGTACCGGTACGTACTCGGTCCTAGTGCTGCCCACTAGGTAGCACGTTCTATTGATATCCTTCATTAATAATATAAATCATTCATTCACAATAAATGATGCATGAATGTAAATGAAACAACAATATAAACCATATATATACCGAAAATATACCAAACATAAACTAGGTATATTTTGAGTATATATATGTCAAATAAATCCAATCAAATCATGAATTAAACTAAAAATATATTTAAAAACATTTTAAATATATTTTATTAACAAAACATGTATATAATTTATTATATACCAAAAATAAACCAAAAATATACTTAATATAAACTTAAGAAATAATCAAATTATTTATGCATATTTAATCAACATAAAACATGCATTTCTAAATCATGCATCCTAAGCATATATATATAAAATAGTAACTCACCTAATGCGCTCCACGAGACAGGTCCGACGGGCCTGGTCCACTAGCCCTCGGTCTCAGCGCAACTAAACAAGCAATAAATAACCGACATTAGAATAAACCTAACAGAAATCCTAGAATTCAATCTAGAGTATTAAACACAGAATCGAAAATTAGGGTTCGACTGGATATCACGTTTTACGAGAATTCTACGGAAAATCCGGTAGAACCTCCCCTGTAAAACGGACATCTCTCTACTCAAAAGAGTAGAGCCGACCCTGCAAAGAAACACACTTCGAAAAATGAGCTCAACACAAGCAAAATCCCACGGTCGGACTCCAAACTACAGTCCACCGGCAGGGGTCCACAAACAAAGAATGATTCCAGATATACCGAAAATATCCTTAAATCACAGAAATACATTTTATAGGTAAAAATTACATAATTGACCTTGAAACACTATAAAAACCGATTAAAACTCATTTTATTAGAAAAACCGTATATTATATATATAATTGAAAATAATTCCCGAAAAATAGTTTTAATTAGTTAAAAATACTAAATATTTTGTAGAAATCATTTTTATACCTTAAATAAATATTAAAACCAATTAAATTACATTTTTAGACAATTTAGGGTAAAATTACCAAAATACCCCTATATATATAAATACACTTAAATTACTTCAAAAATTCACTAAAAATCATACAATTATCCAAAAATTAATTTTCTCAAAATATTTATCAATAATATCAATAATTAAACTCAATTAACCAATTAAATTCAATTTAAAACACAATTAACCTAATTTTCCAAAATCACCTAAACTTCAATAATTAAAAATAAATACTTAGAAATTCATAAAAATTCCAAATAAATTCCTATAATTCATTTCAACACCCAATTCAACCATAAACTCCAATTTCATAATTTAAATAATTAATTTCCGAAAATTAGAAAATAATATTAAAATATTCAAAAATACCCAAAAATCCAAAAAATCTCCAAAAATTATACAAAAATTCATACATGTAGATTAAGCTACTAGGAACAACATTTGTGAAGGAAGTTTCCATGAATCAATTAATTCGAAGCTCAAAAAAATTGAAAACCCTAATAGGCCGAAATTTACAAATCGAAAACTAAGCAATTCTAGACCATTTTAGCTCAAACCAAAGCTAGAATCACACTCACCGGAGCTCAAGGAGAAGAAAGAGACCAGCGGTTGTCGAAAACGGTGGTCGGAATCGACGTGATCGACGGTGAGTTGATTTTCGGCTTCTCCGGCCAAAATCACTCTCCCGACGCCGGAAACGGCCTCCACAGGCGGCGAAACTGGTCGGGGAAGATGGTGGCACACCGGACGGCACACCCACGGTGAAGGAACGGCGTGACAGGGTGGCGGAACGGCGATGGGGAATCGGTCGGAGAAGAAGAAGGAGTCGGGGGCCAAAATGTAATTTTGCAAACTTTTGTAATTTTTAACAAATATATGTATATATATATATACTTTATACTATATATTAAAATAATATTAAATTACACACATCAAATATACACCACACACATAAAAATATTAATATTTTAATAATTTATACCAAATAAAATTAATTAAATAACAATTAAAACAATTAAATACTTAATAAAATATTAGGATATAATAAACCCTAATTAAATACATATACACACACAGGCTTTATTTAATAATTTAAAAATATGTATGAGTTCATGCAAGTCCGTAAATACATCTAAAATAATTAATAATAAATTGTTTACGTGAAAATTTCCCCAAAAATGCAAGTCCCGAGAAAATTTTACGTAAAACACTGTAAATAATATACCGTAATTAAAATAGGTTTTAAATACATATTAACTCGTAAAAATATCACATATATATTCAAAATTATTGACACTGCATATCCCGGTACAGTGTAAAAAAATATTTTTAAAAACACGGGATATTACAGTCTTCCCCCCTTACAAGAATTCGTCCCCGAATTCCAGAAAACAAGATCAGGAAGGAAAGAGATACGGGTAAGAAGCTCGCATCTCAGCTTCAGTCTCCCACGTATGCTCTTCAACTCTGCCGCTACGCCACAAAACCTTGACCATCGGAATTTGCTTCGATCGCAACTGTCGAACTTGAAAATCAACGATCGCCACAGGTTCTTCCACAAAAGTCAAATCTTCATTCACTTCCACACTGTCAAGCTGCAACACGTGTGAAGGATCTGAGATATACTTCCTCAACATCGAGATATGAAATACTGGATGCACCTGTGACATACTCGGAGGCAAATCCAACCGATATGCAACAGTGCCAATTCTCTCCAGAATCTCAAACGGTCCAATATATCTCGGTGTTAACTTACCCTTCCTGCCAAATCTCATCACACCCTTCATCGGAGATACTTTCAGAAAAACGAAATCTCCAACCTGAAACTCCACATCTCTGCGCCTAGGATCCGCATAACTCTTCTGTCTGCTAACTGCGGTCTCTAATCTATGCTTGATCACGGTGACTTTCTCTGCAGCATCCTGAACCATCTCTGGTCCAATCAAAGCTCTCTCACCAATCTCATCCCAACTCAACGGGGATCTACACTCCCTTCCATACAACACCTCATATGGTGCCATACCAATACTGCTATGGTAGCTGTTATTATATGCAAACTCAACAAGCGACAAATGATCATCCCAGCTACCTCCCAAATCCAAGACACACATCCTCAACATATCTTCTAGTGTCTGGATCATCCTCTCAGACTGACCGTCTGTCGGAGGATGAAAAGCAGTACTGAAATCCAACCTAGTGCCCATCGCTTCCTGCAACTTCTGCCAAAAACGAGAAGTAAACACCGAACCTCTATCTGACACAATGGACACAGGTACTCCATGAAGGCACACAATATGCTTCACGTAAAACTTCGCTAATCTAGCAACTGAATATGTGGCTTTCACAGGCAAGAAATGTGCAGACTTCGTCAACCTGTCTACAATCACCCAGATGGAATCGTATCCATCCTTCGAACGAGGTAAACCGACCACAAAATCCATAGCTATCCTTTCCCACTTCCACTCGGGAATAGGAAGAGGCTGAAGCTTCCCAGAAGGCTTCTGATGTTCGGCTTTCACTTGCTGACACGTCAAGCACTTAGCAACATAATCAGCAACATCCTTCTTCAATCCATCCCACCAGTATAAATCTCTGATACTGTGGTACATCTTGGTAACACCCGGATGAACGCTGTAGGCTGTAGAATGTGCTTCCTCTAAAATCTCCTCTCTCAAGTCATCCACATCAGGAACACACAATCTACCACTGATCCACAACACACCATCATCATCGAGTGTGAAATTAGTGAACTTCTCTGCTCTGACATTCTCTGCAAGCTCTTCTAGAATAGGATCTCGGCTCTGAGCTGCTTTAATCCTATCCCTTAGCACAGATCGCACTTTAAACTGAGCTAACAGTCCACCCGATCTACTAATCTTCATCATCAGACCTTGATCCACCAAAAAATGCAACTCCTGGATCAATGGTCTCCTCTCAACACCGATGTGAGCAAGACTACCTGAGGACTTCCTACTCAAGGCATCTGCTACCACATTAGCTTTACCCGGATGGTAAAGAATCTCGCAATCATAATCCTTCAACAATTCCAACCATCTTCTCTGCCTCAGATTCAAATCTCGCTGCTGAAAAATGTACTTAAGGCTCTTGTGATCAGTAAATATCTCATAAGTCACCCCGTACAAATAATGTCTCTAAATCTTCAAAGCAAAGATCACTGCAGCCATCTCCAGATCATGTGTAGGATAGTTCTGCTCATGCTTTTTCAACTGCCTCGAAGCATAGGCTATCACCCTTCCATTCTGCATCAACACATAACCAAGACCAATTCTAGAGGCATCACAGTAAACTGTGAACTTATCCACACTATTAGGCAAAGCTAATACTGGCGCTGTGGTCAACTTCTCCTTCAACAACTGAAAACTATTCTCACAAGCTTCTGACCACTCGAATCTAACATTCTTCTGAGTCAAGCGAGTCATAGGGGCTGCAACCCTGGAAAAATCCTGCACAAACCGCCTATAATACCCGGCTAAACCCAGAAAACTCCGAATCTCCGTAACCGAAGTAGGTCTAGGCCACTCAGATACTGCCTCAACCTTCTGTGGATCAACCTGAATACCTTCTTTAGACACTACGTGTCCAAGAAAAGAAACACTCTCCATCCAAAAATCACACTTCGAGAATTTAGCATAAAGCTGATGATCTCTCAGTGTCTGTAGTACAATCCTCAAATGATATACGTGCTCTTCCATACTCCTCGAATATACCAGTATATCATCAATGAAGACTACCACAAACTGATCCACATACGGTCTGAATACTCTGTTCATTAGGTCCATAAAAGCTGCTGGTGCATTAGTCAAACCAAAAGACATCACCAGAAACTCATAATGGCCATATCTAGTACGGAATGCTGTCTTAGGAATATTGGATTCACTGATCCGCAGCTGATGATAACCCGACCTCAAGTCGACCTTAGAAAAGAACTGTGCACCTTGTAACTGATCAAATAAATCATCAATCCTCGGGAGAGGATACTTGTTCTTCACTGTCACCTTGTTCAACTCTCTGTAGTCAATGCACAGTCTCAGGGTACCATCCTTCTTCTTCACAAACAAGACTGGTGCACCCCAAGGAGAAACACTAGGTCTGATAAAACCTTTCTCCAACAACTCTTGCAACTGCTCCTTCAACTCTCTCAACTCTGCAGGAGCCATACGATAGGGTGGCATAGATATAGGAGTAGTACCTGGAACCACATCTATACAGAACTCAATCTCTCTGTGAGGTGGTAAACCTGGCAACTCCTCGGGAAAAACATCAGGAAACTCACAAGCAACCGGAACATCTGTGAGTGACAGCTTCTCCACTGACGTATCCCTAACCAATGCCAAAAACCCCTGACAACCTTTCCTCAACAACTTCCTAGCAGAAATAGCATAAATAAGATTCTGAGGTGCTGAACTCCTATCACCAACAAACTTAAATTCTACTTCACCAGGAATTCTGAAAATCACCTCCTTATTCCTGCAATCTACCACGGCAAAGTACTGAGATAACCAATCCATTCCCAAAATAACATCAAACTCCATCACATCCAACAAAATCAAATCGGCGGATAATTCTCTATCTCCCACGAGAACTGGACAACCAGAAAGAACAATATCGGTGTCCAAAGAATCGCTCAGAGGAGTGGCAACAGACAAAGGAAAAGCCATCCTCGAAGCTTGCCAACAAGATTTAGAAGCAAAAATAGGAGAAACAAACGAATGCGTGGCACCCGGATCAAACAAAACCAAAGCATCCAGGTAACAAACAGAAAGAATACCTGCCACGACTGCATTAGATGCCTGAGCATCCTGCTGAGTCAGATGAAAAACTCTGGCCTGACCTCGACCTCCCTGCTGACTGGTAGAAGCCTGGCCAACACCTCTGGCACCTCCTCTAGTACCTCTACCACGACTCTGTTGTGAAACAAACTGAGTAGAACTCTGATGCTGGGCTGGTGGCAACTGAAATGGCACGGGTGCTGCACTAGCAATCGACTGCTGTGGTAATCGCGGAATCTGCTGTTGCTGATATCCGGAATAAGGACACGATATGGCAAAATGTCCTGTCTGCCCGCATCTGAAACATGTCAGTGGTGTCAGATAACACGGTCCCTGATGGACTCTACCACAAGTCTGACAAACACTGGCCGCTGATCCGGAACTACGACCACTGCTGCTGCTCGAAGCACCTGATCCGAATCTGAATGATCTACGCTGACCTCCACGGCCATGTCTACTGCTCCGATGCACTCGCTGCTGCTATCTCTGACTCTGCTGAGTCGAACCTCGCTGCTGACTACTCGAACCAACATGAAAACTCGAATATGGAGTAGCCTGCGATCCACTCGACTGAACTCCCAACTGGTAATAATCAGGCATCGCTCCCTGCCTAACTAACCTCAGCTCGATCTCCTTAGCTAGCTCAATCACAGACTCCAGAGTAAGACCTGATGTAGGCATACCATCAAAAGCTGAACCCAAACCAGTAACATAAGTAGTAACCGCGAAATACTGATCTCGCATTAGATCCTCAGCATATCTACCCAAACGAAGAAACTCTCGGGTATACTCCTCTACAGATCGATCTCCACGAGAAATACTAGTCAGACGAAGACGATAGCTCAAACGAAGAGGCTCTGGACAAAATCTCCTCATGAATCGCTCTCGAAACTGAGCCCAGGTCATCGTCATCATAAAGGGCTGGATCATCTGAATGAACCAATCTAGAGCTGGTCCCTCAACAGACAACTCAACAATCATGATCCGCTGGTACTCGGTATGAGCAGTCCGAGTCCTAGTCTCAATCGCATGCAGAAAATCTAAAGGATCAGAAGTACCATCAAAAGCAATCCTGCCAACTCGGGCATAGAACAAAGCTGCCTCAGGGTCAGACATACCCTGCTGATAGGCAGGCTGAACAGGCTGAACAACTGGAGGAACAGGAACATCAAACTCAGGCTCAACAGGCTCCTCGTCCTGTAACTCTCTCTGCCTACGGCGACCTGCCGCTCCTCGAGGTCTACCTCTGCCACGACCTCTACGCCTAACTGGCGGCTCAGGAGGTAAAACCTCGTCCTGAAAAGACTCATCATCCTCGGCCTCAACGACCGGTGGAGCGACACGCGCTCGCCTCCTCATTCTGAAAAGACAAACGGAAAGATTCAGACAAAACAGACAACGGAGGAATAACGCTGAAAACTACAGCAAAGAATACTCATCAAGACATACTCGAACCTAATACACTGCAGTAGTCCAACAGAAAACACAACTTTAAAACTAGGGCCACAACTCACATAACTAAGCCCTGACACAGAACTCCACTCTGAAACGAACTTCGCTCTGATACCAACTTTGTCACGACCCAAAACAGGGGCCATGACCGGCGCTAGGGAACGGGAATTCTTTCGAATCCGGAACCCATAGCAAGCCTAAAAATAAAATAAAGCATGCCATAATAACAATAAAAATATAATATGCAGCGGAAATAAAAATCATAATATCATTTTTCCATATCAACTGGATTTAAACTAAATCTCATCATATAGATATATATAATCTTTAATACAAATCCAGTTTCAATATAATACATCTCTTTAAAATAAAATACATGAAATCCAACACTTATTTTCACAACTACTGCAGTGTCTAGATAAAATAAATGAGACTCAAGTAGACAGTTTACATAAAGAAGCCGGGGCGGAAGAAATCCGGCGTATCGACCTGCTACTGAGGTCTGAGGAAGTTGACTCTCCTGAAAAATAGTCAACGGAGGGGAGTCAGACCTCACTGAGTGAATTACTATAATATATATACATACACACTAAGTGATAATGCATACAATCAACAGTATATGTGTAATATGTATATACAGGCAAATTCATACAGATGCAGAAAAATCATTTTTATATATTTTGTCTGAAAATCAACTTTTATGAAGGATCACATAGAACCCTAGAATATCGCAACCTCAGAAAATAGTGTTAAACAACACTCTGGCCATACAGGCTCACTTATACCAAATATATCCACTTAATCCATATGGACAGTAGACTGGCCCCGAGACACTAAGTCAACCGAGCTCCAGCAGTCTGACTGCCAGTGTGATTGGCCCCGAGACACTTGGTCAACCGAGCTCCAGCAATCACACCCAAACCACATCTCACACATCAATAATCATAATCAAATCAATATCCACAAATAGTTAGTAATATAGCCTAAAGCTATAGGCGTACCGGTACGTACTCGGTCCTAGTGCTGCCCACTAGGTAGCACGTTCTATTGATATCCTTCATTAATAATATAAATCATTCATTCACAATAAATGATGCATGAATGTAAATGAAACAACAATATAAACCATATATATACCGAAAATATACCAAACATAAACCAGGTATATTTTGAGTATATATATGTCAAATAAATCTAATCAAATCATGAATTAAACTAAAAATATATTTAAAAACATTTTAAATATATTTTATTAACAAAACATGTATATAATTTATTATATACCAAAAATAAACCAAAAATATACTTAATATAAACTTAAGAAATAATCAAATTATTTATGCATATTTAATCAACATAAAACATGCATTTCTAAATCATGCATCCTAAGCATATATATATAAAATAGTAACTCACCTAATGCGCTCCACGAGACAGGTCCGACGGGCCTGGTCCACTAGCCCTCGGTCTCAGCGCAACTAAACAAGCAATAAATAACCGACATTAGAATAAACCTAACAGAAATCCTAGAATTCAATCTAGAGTATTAAACACAGAATCGAAAATTAGGGTTCGACTGGATATCACGTTTTACGAGAATTCTACCGAAAATCCGGTAGAACCTCCCCTGTAAAACGGACATCTCTCTACTCAAAAGAGTAGAGCCGACCCTGCAAAGAAACACACTTCGAAAAATGAGCTCAACACAAGCAAAATCCCACGGTCGGACTCCAAACTACAGTCCACCGACCGGGGTCCACAAACAAAGAATGATTCCAGATATACCGAAAATATCCTTAAATCACAGAAATACATTTTATAGGTAAAAATTACATAATTGACCTTGAAACACTATAAAAACCGATTAAAACTCATTTTATTAGAAAAACCGTATATTATATATATAATTGAAAATAATTCCCGAAAAATAGTTTTAATTAGTTAAAAATACTAAATATTTTGTAGAAATCATTTTTATACCTTAAATAAATATTAAAACCAATTAAATTACATTTTTAGACAATTTAGGGTAAAATTACCAAAATACCCCTATATATATAAATATACTTAAATTACTTCAAAAATTCACTAAAAATCATACAATTATCCAAAAATTAATTTTCTCAACATATTTATCAATAATATCAATAATTAAACTCAATTAACCAATTAAATTCAATTTAAAACACAATTAACCTAATTTTCCAAAATCACCTAAACTTCAATAATTAAAAATAAATACTTAGAAATTCATAAAAATTCCAAATAAATTCCCATAATTCATTTCAACACCGAATTCAACCATAAACCCCAATTTCATAATTTAAATAATTAATTTCCGAAATTTAGAAAATAATATTAAAATATTCAAAAATACCCAAAAATCCAAACAATCTCCAAAAATTCTACAAAAATTCATACGTGTAGATTAAGCTACTAGGAACAACATTTGTGAAGGAAGTTTCCATGAATCAATTAATTCGAAGCTCAAAAAAATCGAAAACCCTAATAGGCCGAAATTTACAAATCGAAAACTAAGCAATTCTAGACCATTTTAGCTCAAACCAAAGCTAGAATCACACTCACCGGAGCTCAAGGAGAAGAAAGAGACTGGCGGTGTTGAAAACGGTGGCCGGAATCGGTGTGATCGACGGTGAGTTGATTTTCGGCTTCTCCGGCCAAAATCACTCTCCCGACGCCGGAAACGGCCTCCACAGGCGGCGAAACTGGTCGGGGAAGATGGTGGCACACCGGACGGCACTCCCACGGTGAAGGAACGGTGTGACAGGTGGCGGAACGGCGATGGGGAATCGGTCGGAGAAGAAGAAGGAGTCGGGGGCCAAAATGTAATTTTGCAAACTTTTGTAATTTTTAACAAATATATGTATATATATATACTTTATACTATATATTAAAATAATATTAAATTACACACATCAAATATACACCACACACATAAAAATATTAATATTTTAATAATTTATACCAAATAAAATTAATTAAATAACAATTAAAACAATTAAATACTTAATAAAATATTAGGGTATAATAAACCCTAATTAAATACATATACACACACAGGCTTTATTTAATAATTTAAAAATATGTATGAGTTCATGCAAGTCCGTAAATACATCTAAAATAATTAATAATAAATTGTTTACGTGAAAATTTCCCCAAAAATGCAAGTCCCGGGAAAATTTTACGTAAAACACTGTAAATAATATACCGTAATTAAAATAGGTTTTAAATACATATTAACTCGTAAAAATATCACATATATATTCAAAATTATTGACACTGCATATCTCGGTACAGTGTAAAAAAATATTTTTAAAAACACGGGATATTACAGTCTTCCCCCCTTACAAGAATTCGTCCCCGAATTCCAGAAAACAAGATCAAGAAGGAAAGAGATACGGGTAAGAAGCTCGCATCTCAGCTTCAGTCTCCCACGTATGCTCTTCAACTTTGCCGCTATGCCACAAAACCTTGACCATCGGAATTTGCTTCGATCGCAACTGTCGAACTTGAAAATCAACGATCGCCACAGGTTCTTCCACAAAAGTCAAATCTTCATTCACTTCCACACTGTCGGGCTGCAACACGTGTGAAGGATCTGAGATATACTTCCTCAACATCGAGATATGAAATACTGGATGCACCTGTGACATACTCGGAGGCAAATCCAACCGATATGCAACAGTGCCAATTCTCTCCAGAATCTCAAACGGTCCAATATATCTCGGTGTTAACTTACCCTTCCTGCCAAATCTCATCACACCCTTCATCGGAGATACTTTCAGAAAAATGAAATCTCCAACCTGAAACTCCACATCTCTGCGCCTAGGATCCGCATAACTCTTCTGTCTGCTAACTGCGGTCTCTAATCTATGCTTGATCACGGCGACTTTCTCTGCAGCATCCTGAACCATCTCTGGTCCAGTCAAAGCTCTCTCACCAATCTCATCCCAACTCAACGGGGATCTACACTTCCTTCCATACAACGCCTCATATGGTGCCATACCAATACTGCTATGGTAGCTGTTATTATATGCAAACTCAACAAGCGACAAATGATCATCCCAGCTACCTCCCAAATCCAAGACACACATCCTCAACATATCTTCTAGTGTCTGGATCGTCCTCTCAGACTGACCGTCTGTCTGAGGATGAAAAGCAGTACTGAAATCCAACCTAGTGCCCATCGCTTCCTGCAACTTCTGCCAAAAATGAGAAGTAAACACCGAACCTCTATCTGACACAATGGACACAGGTACTCCATGAAGGCACACAATATGCTTCACGTAAAACTTCGCCAATCTAGCAACTGAATATGTGGCTTTCACAGGCAAGAAATGTGCAGACTTCGTCAACCTGTCTACAATCACCCAGATGGAATCGTATCCATCCTTCGAACGAGGTAAACCGACCACAAAATCCATAGCTATCCTTTCCCACTTCCACTCGGGAATAGGAAGAGGCTGAAGCTTCCCAGAAGGCTTCTGATGTTCGGCTTTCACTTGCTGACACGTCAAGCACTTAGCAACATAATCAGCAACATCCTTCTTCAATCCATCCCACCAGTATAAATCTCTGATACTGTGGTACATCTTGGTAACACCCGGATGAACGCTGTAGGCTATAGAATGTGCTTCCTCTAAAATCTCCTCTCTCAAGTCATCCACATCAGGAACACATAATCTACCACTGATCCACAACACACCATCATCATCGAGTGTGAAATTAGTGAACTTCTCTGCTCTAACATTCTCTGCAAGCTCTTCTAGAATAGGATCTCGGCTCTGAGCTGCTTTAATCCTATCCCTTAGCACAGATCGCACTTTAAACTGAGCTAACAGTCCACCCGATCTACTAATCTTCATCATCAGACCTTGATCCACCAACAAATGCAACTCCTGGATCAATGGTCTCCTCTCAACACCGATGTGAGCAACACTACCTGAGGACTTCCTACTCAAGGCATCTGCTACCACATTAGCTTTACCCGGATGGTAAAGAATCTCGCAATCATAATCCTTCAACAATTCCAACCATCTTCTCTGCCTCAGATTCAAATCTCGCTGCTGAAAAATGTACTTAAGGCTCTTGTGATCAGTAAATATCTCACAAGTCACCCCGTACAAATAATGTCTCTAAATCTTCAAAGCAAAGATCACTGCAGCCATCTCCATATCATGTGTAGGATAGTTCTGCTCATGCTTTTTCAACTGCCTCGAAGCATAGGCTATCACCCTTCCATTCTGCATCAACACACAACCAAGACCAATTCTAGAGGCATCACAGTAAACTGTGAACTTATCCACACTATTAGGCAAAGCTAATACTGGCGCTGTGGTCAACTTCTCCTTCAACAACTGAAAACTATTCTCACAAGCTTCTGACCACTCGAATCTAACATTCTTCTGAGTCAAGCGAGTCATAGGGGCTGCAATCCTGGAAAAATCCTGCACAAACCGCCTATAATACCCGGTTAAACCCAGAAAACTCCGAATCTCCGTAACCGAAGTAGGTCTAGGCCACTCAGATACTGCCTCAACCTTCTGTGGATCAACCTGAATACCTTCTTTAGACACTACGTGTCCAAGAAAAGAAACACTCTCCATCCAAAAATCACACTTCGAGAATTTAGCATAAAGCTGATGATCTCTCAGTGTCTGTAGTACAATCCTCAAATGATATACGTGCTCTTCCATACTCCTCGAATATACCAGTTTATCATCAATGAAGACTACCACAAACTGATCCATATACGGTCTGAATACTCTGTTCATTAGGTCCATAAAAGCTGCTGGTGCATTAGTCAAACCAAAAGACATCACCAGAAACTCATAATGGCCATATCTAGTACGGAATGCTGTCTTAGGAATATTGGATTCACTGATCCGCAGCTGATGATAACCCGACCTCAAGTCGACCTTAGAAAAGAACTGTGCACCTTGTAACTGATCAAATAAATCATCAATCCTCGGGAGAGGATACTTGTTCTTCACTGTCACCTTGTTCAACTCTCTGTAGTCAATGCACAGTCTCAGGGTACCATCCTTCTTCTTCACAAACAAGACTGGTGCACCCCAAGGAGAAACACTAGGTCTGATAAAACCTTTCTCCAATAACTCTTGCAACTGCTCCTTCAACTCTCTCAACTCTGCAGGAGCCATACGATAGGGTGGCATAGATATAGGAGTAGTACCTGGAACCACATCTATACAGAACTCAATCTCTCTGTGAGGTGGTAAACCTGGCAACTCCTCGGGAAAAACATCAGGAAACTCACAAGCAACTGGAACATCTGTGAGTGACAGCTTCTCCACTGACGTATCCCTAACCAATGCCAAAAACCCCTGACAACCTTTCCTCAACAACTTCCTAGTAGAAATAGCAGAAATAAGATTCTGAGGTGCTGAACTCCTATCACCAACAAACTTAAATTCTACTTCACCAGGAATTCTGAAAATCACCTCCTTATTCCTGCAATCTACCACGGCAAAGTACTGAGATAACCAATCCATTCCCAAAATAACATCAAACTCCATCACATCCAATAAAATCAAATCGGCGGATAATTCTCTATCTCCCACGAGAACTGGACAACCAGAAAGAACAATATCGGTGTCCAAAGAATCACTCAGAGGAGTGGCAACAGACAAAGGAAAAGCCATCCTCGAAGCTTGCCAACAAGATTTAGAAGCAAAAATAGGAGAAACAAACGAATGCGTGGCACCCGGATCAAACAAAACCAAAGCATCCAGGTAACAAACAGAAAGAATACCTGCCACGACTGCATTAGATGCCTGAGCATCCTGTTGAGTCAGATGAAAAACTCTGGCCTGACCTCGACCTCCCTGTTGACTGGTAGAAGCCTGGCCAACACCTCTGGCACCTCCTCTAGTACCTCTACCACGACTCTGTTGTGAAACAAACTGAGTAGAACTCTGATGCTGGGCTGGTGGCAACTGAAATGGCACGGGTGCTGCACTAGCAATCGACTGCTGTGGGAATCGCAGAATCTGCTGCTGCTGATATCTGGAATAAGGACACGATCTGGCAAAATGTCCTGTCTGCCCGCATCTGAAACATGTCAGTGGTGTCAGATAACACGGTCCCTGATGGACTCTACCACAAGTCTGACAAACACTGGCCGCTGATCCGGAACTACGACCACTGCTGCTGCTCGAAGCACCTGATCCGAATCTGAATGATCTACGCTGACCTCCACGGCCATGTCTACTGCTCCGATGCACTCGCTGCTGCTGTCTCTGACTCTGCTGAGTCGAACCTCGCTGCTGACTACTCGAACCAACATGAAAACTCGAATATGGAGTAGCCTGCGATCCACTCGACTGAACTCCCAACTGGTAATAATCAGGCATCGCTCCCTGCCTAACTAACGTCAGCTCGATCCCCTTAGCTAGCTCAATCACAGACTCCAGAGTAAGACCTGATGTAGGCATACCATCAAAAGCTGAACCCAAACCAGTAACATAAGTAGTAACCGCGAAATACTGATCTCGCATTAGATCCTCAGCATATCTACCCAAACGAAGAAACTCTCGGGTATACTCCTCTACAGATCGATCTCCACGAGAAATACTAGTCAGACGAAGACGATAGCTCAAACGAAGAGGCTCTGGACAAAATCTCCTCATGAATCGCTCTCGAAACTGAGCCCAGGTCATCGTCATCATAAAGGGCTGGATCATCTGAATGAACCAATCTAGAGCTGGTCCCTCAACAGACAACTCAACAATCATGATCCGCTGGTACTCGGTATGAGCAGTCCGAGTCCTAGTCTCAATCGCATGCAGAAAATCTAAAGGATCAGAAGTACCATCAAAAGCAATCCTGCCAACTCGGGCATAGAACAAAGCTGCCTCAGGGTCAGACATACCCTGCTGATAGGCAGGCTGAACAGGCTGAACAACTGGAGGAACAGGAACATCAAACTCAGGCTCAACAGGCTCCTCGTCCTGTAACTCTCTCTGCCTACGGTGACCTGCCGCTCCTCGAGGTCTACCTCTGCCACGACCTCTACGCCTAACTGGCGGCTCAGGAGGTAAAACCTCATCCTGAAAAGACTCATCATCCTCGGCCTCAACGACCGGTGGAGCAACACGCGCTCGCCTCCTCATTCTGAAAAGACAAACGGAAAGATTCAGACAAAACAGACAACGGAGGAATAACGCTGAAAACTACAGCAAGGAATACTCATCAAGACATACTCGAACCTAATACACTGCAGTAGTCCAACAGAAAACACAACTTTAAAACTAGGGCCACAACTCACATAACTAAGCCCTGACACAGAACTCCACTCTGAAACGAACTTCGCTCTGATACCAACTTTGTCACGACCCAAAACAGGGGCCATGACCTGCGCTAGGGAACGGGAATTCTTTCGAATCCGGAACCCGTAGCAAGCCTAAAAATAAAATAAAGCATGCCATAATAACAATAAAAATAAAATATGCAGCGGAAATAAAAATCATAATATCATTTTTCCATATCAACTGGATTTAAACTAAATCTCATCATATAGATATATATAATCTTTAATACAAATCCAGTTTCAATATAATACATCTCTTTAAAATAAAATACATGAAATCCAACACTTATTTTCACAACTACTGCAGTGTCTAGATAAAATAAATGAGACTCAAGTAGACAGTTTACATAAAGAAGCCGGGGCGGAAGAAATCCGGCGTATCGACCTGCTACTGAGGTCTGAGGAAGTTGACTCTCCTGAAAAATAGTCAACGGAGGGGAGTCAGACCTCATTGAGTGAATTACTATAATATATATACATACACACTAAGTGATAATGCATACAATCAATAGTATATGTGTAATATGTATATACAGGCAAATTCATACAGATGCAGAAAAATCATTTTTATATATTTTGTCTGAAAATCAACTTTTATGAAGGATCACATAGAACCCTAGAATATCGCAACCTCAGAAAATAGTGTTAAACAACACTCTGGCCATACAGGCTCACTTATACCAAATATATCCACTTAATCCATATGGACAGTAGACTGGCCCCGAGATACTAAGTCAACCGAGCTCCAGCAGTCTGACTGCCAGTGTGATTGGCCCCGAGACACTTGGTCAACCGAGCTCCAGCAATCACACCCAAACCACATCTCACACATCAATAATCATAATCAAATCAATATCCACAAATAGTTAGTAATATAGCCTAAAGCTATAGGCGTACCGGTACGTACTCGGTCCTAGTGCTGCCCACTAGGTAGCACGTTCTATTGATATCCTTCATTAATAATATAAATCATTCATTCACAATAAATGATGCATGAATGTAAATGAAACAACAATATAAACCATATATATACCGAAAATATACCAAACATAAACCAGGTATATTTTGAGTATATATATGTCAAATAAATCCAATCAAATCATGAATTAAACTAAAAATATATTTAAAAACATTTTAAATATATTTTATTAACAAAACATGTATATAATTTATTATATACCAAAAATAAACCAAAAATATACTTAATATAAACTTAAGAAATAATCAAATTATTTATGCATATTTAATCAACATAAAACATGCATTTCTAAATCATGCATCCTAAGCATATATATATAAAATAGTAACTCACCTAATGCGCTCCACGAGACAGGTCCGACGGGCCTGGTCCACTAGCCCTCGGTCTCGGCGCAACTAAACAAGCAATAAATAACCGACATTAGAATAAACCTAACAGAAATCCTAGAATTCAATCTAGAGTATTAAACACAGAATCGAAAATTAGGGTTCGACTGGATATCACGTTTTACGAGAATTCTACCAAAAATCCGACAGAACCTCCCCTGTAAAACGGACATCTCTCTACTCAAAAGAGTAGAGCCGACCCTGCAAAGAAACACACTTCGAAAAATGAGCTCAACACAAGCAAAATCCCACGGTCGGACTCCAAACTACAGTCCACCGGCCGGGGTCCACAAACAAAGAATGATTCCAGATATACCGAAAATATCCTTAAATCACAGAAATACATTTTATAGGTAAAAATTATATAATTGACCTTGAAACACTATAAAAACCGATTAAAACTCATTTTATTAGAAAAACCGTATATTATATATACAATTGAAAATAATTCCCGAAAAATAGTTTTAATTAGTTAAAAATACTAAATATTTTGTAGAAATCATTTTTATACCTTAAATAAATATTAAAACCAATTAAATTACATTTTTAGACAATTTAGGGTAAAATTACCAAAATACCCCCAATATATATAAATATACTTAAATTACTTCAAAAATTCACTAAAAATCATACAATTATCCAAAAATTAATTTTCTCAACATATTTATCAATAATATCAATAATTAAACTCAATTAACCAATTAAATTCAATTTAAAACACAATTAACCTAATTTTCCAAAATCACCTAAACTTCAATAATTAAAAATAAATACTTAGAAATTCATAAAAATTCCAAATAAATTCCTATAATTCATTTCAACACCCAATTCAACCATAAACTCCAATTTCATAATTTAAATAATTAATTTCCGAAAATTAGAAAATAATATTAAAATATTCAAATTTACCCAAAAATCCAAACAATCTCCAAAAATTCTACAAAAATTCATACATGTAGATTAAGCTACTAGGAACAACATTTGTGAAGGAAGTTTCCATGAATCAATTAATTCAAAGCTCAAAAAAATCGAAAACCCTAATAGGCCGAAATTTACAAATCGAAAACTAAGCAATTTTAGACCATTTTAGCTCAAACCAAAGCTAGAATCACACTCACCGGAGCTCAAGGAGAAGAAAGAGACCGGCGGTGTCGAAAACGGTGGCCGGAATCGTCGTGATCGACGGTGAGTTGATTTTCGGCTTCTCCGGCCAAAATCACTCTCCCGACGTCGGAAACGGCCTCCACAGGCGGCGAAACTGGTCGGGGAAGATGGTGGCACACCGGACGGCACACCCACGGTGAAGGAACGGCGTGACAGGTGGCGGAACGATGATGGGGAATCGATCGGAGAAGAAGAAGGAGTCGGGGGCCAAAATGTAATTTTGCAAACTTTTGTAATTTTTAACAAATATATGTATATATATATACTTTATACTATATATTAAAATAATATTAAATTACACACATCAAATATACACCACACACATAAAAATATTAATATTTTAATAATTTATACCAAATAAAATTAATTAAATAACAATTAAAACAATTAAATACTTAATAAAATATTAGGGTATAATAAACCCTAATTAAATACATATACACACACAGGCTTTATTTAATAATTTAAAAATATGTATGAGTTCATGCAAGTCCGTAAATACATCTAAAATAATTAATAATAAATTGTTTACGTGAAAATTTCCCCAAAAATGCAAGTCCCGGGAAAATTTTACGTAAAACACTGTAAATAATATACCGTAATTAAAATAGGTTTTAAATACATATTAACTCGTAAAAATATCACATATATATTCAAAATTATTGACACTGCATATCCCGGTACAGTGTAAAAAAATATTTTTAAAAACACGGGATATTACAGTCTTCCCCCCTTACAAGAATTCGTCCCCGAATTCCAGAAAACAAGATCAAGAAGGAAAGAGATACGGGTAAGAAGCTCGCATCTCAGCTTCAGTCTCCCACGTATGCTCTTCAACTCTGCCGCTACGCCACAAAACCTTGACCATCGGAATTTGCTTCGATCGCAACTGTCGAACTTGAAAATCAACGATCGCCACAGGTTCTTCCACAAAAGTCAAATCTTCATTCACTTCCACACTGTCGGGCTGCAACACGTGTGAAGGATCTGAGATATACTTCCTCAACATCGAGATATGAAATACTGGATGCACCTGTGACATACTCGGAGGCAAATCCAACCGATATGCAACAGTGCCAATTCTTTCCAGAATCTCAAACGGTCCAATATATCTCGGTGTTAACTTACCCTTCCTGCCAAATCTCATCACACCCTTCATCGGAGATACTTTCAGAAAAATGAAATCTCCAACCTGAAACTCCACATCTCTATGCCTAGGATCCGTATAACTCTTCTATCTGCTAACTGCGGTCTCTAATCTATGCTTGATCACGGTGACTTTCTCTGCAGCATCCTGAACCATCTCTGGTCCAGTCAAAGCTCTCTCACCAATCTCATCCCAACTCAACGGGGATCTACTCTTCCTTCCATACAACGCCTCATATGGTGCCATACCAATACTGCTATGGTAGCTGTTATTATATGCAAACTCAACAAGCGACAAATGATCATCCCAGCTACCTCCCAAATCCAAGACACACATCCTCAACATATCTTCTAGTTTCTGGATCGTCCTCTCAGACTGACCGTCTGTCTGAGGATGAAAAGCAGTACTGAAATCCAACCTAGTGCCCATCGCTTCCTGCAACTTCTGCCAAAAACGAGAAGTAAACACCGAACCTCTATCTGACACAATGGACACAGGTACTCCATGAAGGCACACAATATGCTTCACGTAAAACTTCGCTAATCTAGCAACTGAATATGTGGCTTTCACAGGCAAGAAATGTGCAGACTTCGTCAACCTGTCTACAATCACCCAGATGGAATCGTATCCATCCTTCGAACGAGGTAAATCGACCACAAAATCCATAGCTATCCTTTCCCACTTCCACTCGGGAATAGGAAGAGGCTGAAGCTTCCCAGAAGGCTTCTGATGTTCGGCTTTCACTTGCTGACACGTCAAGCACTTAGCAACATAATCAGCAACATCCTTCTTCAATCCATCCCACCAGTATAAATCTCTGATACTGTGGTACATCTTGGTAACACCCGGATGAACGCTGTAGGCTGTAGAATGTGCTTCCTCTAAAATCTCCTCTCTCAAGTCATCCACATCAGGAACACACAATCTACCACTGATCCATAACACACCATCATCATCGAGTGTGAAATCAGTGAACTTCTTTACTCTGACATTCTCTGCAAGCTCTTCTAGAATAGGATCTCGGCTCTGAGCTGCTTTAATCCTATCCCTTAGCACAGATCGCACTTTAAACTGAGCTAACAGTCCACCCGATCTACTAATCTTCATCATCAGACCTTGATCCACCAACAAATGCAACTCCTGGATCAATGGTCTCCTCTCAACACCGATGTGAGCAACACTACCTGAGGACTTCCTACTCAAGGCATCTGCTACCACATTAGCTTTACCCGGATGGTAAAGAATCTCGCAATCATAATCCTTCAACAATTCCAACCATCTTCGCTGCCTCAGATTCAAATCTCGCTGCTGAAAAATGTACTTAAGGCTCTTGTGATCAGTAAATATCTCACAAGTCACCCCGTACAAATAATGTCTCTAAATCTTCAAAGCAAAGATCACTGCAGCCATCTCCAGATCATGTGTAGGATAGTTCTGCTCATGCTTTTTCAACTGCCTCGAAGCATAGGCTATCACCCTTCCATTCTGCATCAACACACAACCAAGACCAATTCTAGAGGCATCACAGTAAACTGTGAACTTATCCACACTATTAGGCAAAGCTAATACTGGCGCTGTGGTCAACTTCTCCTTCAACAACTGAAAACTATTCTCACAAGCTTCTGACCACTCGAATCTAACATTCTTCTGAGTCAAGCGAGTCATAGGGGCTGCAATCCTGGAAAAATCCTGCACAAACCGCCTATAATACCCGGCTAAACCCAGAAAACTCCGAATCTCCGTAACCGAAGTAGGTCTAGGCCACTCAGATACTGCCTCAACCTTCTGTGGATCAACCTGAATACCTTCTTTAGACACTACGTGTCCAAGAAAAGAAACACTCTCCATCCAAAAATCACACTTCGAGAATTTAGCATAAAGCTGATGATCTCTCAGTGTCTGTAGTACAATCCTCAAATGATATACGTGCTCTTCCATACTCCTCGAATATACTAGTATATCATCAATGAAGACTACCACAAACTGATCCACATACGGTCTGAATACTCTGTTCATCAGGTCCATAAAAGCTGCTGGTGCATTAGTCAAACCAAAAGACATCACCAGAAACTCATAATGGCCATATCTAGTACGGAATGCTGTCTTAGGAATATTGGATTCACTGATCCGCAGCTGATGATAACCCGACCTCAAGTCGACCTTAGAAAAGAACTGTGCACCTTGTAACTGATCAAATAAATCATCAATCCTCGGGAGAGGATACTTGTTCTTCACTGTCACCTTGTTCAACTCTCTGTAGTCAATGCACAGTCTCAGGGTACCATCCTTCTTCTTCACAAACAAGACTGGTGCACCCCAAGGAGAAACACTAGGTCTGATAAAACCTTTCTCCAACAACTCTTGCAACTGCTCCTTCAACTCTCTCAACTCTGCAGGAGCCATACGATAGGGTGGCATAGATATAGGAGTAGTACCTGGAACCACATCTATACAGAACTCAATCTCTCTGTGAGGTGGTAAACCTGGCAACTCCTCGGGAAAAACATCAGGAAACTCACAAGCAACCGGAACATCTGTGAGTGACAGCTTCTCCACTGACGTATCCCTAACCAATGCCAAAAACCCCTGACAACCTTTCCTCAACAACTTCCTAGCAGAAATAGCATAAATAAGATTCTGAGGTGCTGAACTCCTATCACCAACAAACTTAAATTCTACTTCACCAGGAATTCTGAAAATCACCTCCTTATTCCTGCAATCTACCACGGCAAAGTACTGAGATAACCAATCCATTCCCAAAATAACATCAAACTCCATCACATCCAACAAAATCAAATCGGCGGATAATTCTCTATCTCCCACGAGAACTGGACAACCAGAAAGAACAATATCGGTGTCCAAAGAATCGCTCAGAGGAGTGGCAACAGACAAAGGAAAAGCCATCCTCGAAGCTTGCCAACAAGATTTAGAAGCAAAAATAGGAGAAACAAACGAATGCGTGGCACCCGGATCAAACAAAACCAAAGCATCCAGGTAACAAACAGAAAGAATACCTGCCACGACTGCATTAGATGCCTGAGCATCCTGCTGAGTCAGATGAAAAACTCTGGCCTGACCTCGACCTCCCTGCTGACTGGTAGAAGCCTGGCCAACACCTCTGGCACCTCCTCTAGTACCTCTACCACGACTCTGCTGTGAAACAAACTGAGTAGAACTCTGATGCTGGGCTGGTGGCAACTGAAATGGCACGGGTGCTGCACTAGCAATCGACTGCTGTGGTAATCGCGGAATCTGCTGCTGCTGATATCCGGAATAAGGACACGATATGGCAAAATGTCCTGTCTGCCCGCATCTGAAACATGTCAGTGGTGTCAGATAACACGGTCCCTGATGGACTCTACCACAAGTCTGACAAACACTGGCCGCTGATCCGGAACTACGACCACTGCTGCTGCTCGAAGCACCTGATCCGAATCTGAATGATCTACGCTGACCTCCACGGCCATGTCTACTGCTCCGATGCACTCGCTGCTGCTGTCTCTGACTCTGCTGAGTCGAACCTCGCTGCTGACTACTCGAACCAACATGAAAACTCGAATATGGAGTAGCCTGCGATCCACTCGACTGAACTCCCAACTGGTAATAATCAGGCATCGCTCCCTGCCTAACTAACCTCAGCTCGATCTCCTTAGCTAGCTCAATCACAGACTCCAGAGTAAGACCTGATGTAGGCATACCATCAAAAGCTGAACCCAAACCAGTAACATAAGTAGTAACCGCGAAATACTGATCTCGCATTAGATCCTCAGCATATCTACCCAAACGAAGAAACTCTCGGGTATACTCCTCTACAGATCGATCTCCACGAGAAATACTAGTCAGACGAAGACGATAGCTCAAACGAAGAGGCTCTGGACAAAATCTCCTCATGAATCGCTCTCGAAACTGAGCCCAGGTCATCGTCATCATAAAGGGCTGGATCATCTGAATGAACCAATCTAGAGCTGGTCCCTCAACAGACAACTCAACAATCATGATCCGCTGGTACTCGGTATGAGCAGTCCGAGTCCTAGTCTCAATCGCATGCAGAAAATCTAAAGGATCAGAAGTACCATCAAAAGCAATCCTGCCAACTCGGGCATAGAACAAAGCTGCCTCAGGGTCAGACATACCCTGCTGATAGGCAGGCTGAACAACTGGAGGAACAGGAACATCAAACTCAGGCTCAACAGGCTCCTCGTCCTGTAACTCTCTCTGCCTACGGTGACCTGCCGCTCCTCGAGGTCTACCTCTGCCACGACCTCTACGCCTAACTGGCGGCTCAGGAGGTAAAACCTCGTCCTGAAAAGACTCATCATCCTCGGCCTCAACGACCGGTGGAGCGACACGCGCTCGCCTCCTCATTCTGAAAAGACAAACGGAAAGATTCAGACAAAACAGACAACGGAGGAATAACGCTGAAAACTACAGCAAGGAATACTCATCAAGACATACTCGAACCTAATACACTGCAGTAGTCCAACAGAAAACACAACTTTAAAACTAGGGCCACAACTCACATAACTAAGCCCTGACACAGAACTCCACTCTGAAACGAACTTCGCTCTGATACCAACTTTGTCACGACCCAAAACAGGGGCCATGACCGGCGCTAGGGAACGGGAATTCTTTCGAATCCGGAACCCGTAGCAAGCCTAAAAATAAAATAAAGCATGCCATAATAACAATAAAAATATAATATGCAGCGGAAATAAAAATCATAATATCATTTTTCCATATCAACTGGATTTAAACTAAATCTCATCATATAGATATATATAATCTTTAATACAAATCCAGTTTCAATATAATACATCTCTTTAAAATAAAATACATGAAATCCAACACTTATTTTCACAACTACTGCAGTGTCTAGATAAAATAAATGAGACTCAAGTAGACAGTTTACATAAAGAAGCCGGGGCGGAAGAAATCCGGCGTATCGACCTGCTACTGAGGTCTGAGGAAGTTGACTCTCCTGAAAAATAGTCAACGGAGGGGAGTCAGACCTCACTGAGTGAATTACTATAATATATATACATACACACTAAGTGATAATGCATACAATCAACAGTATATGTGTAATATGTATATACAGGCAAATTCATACAGATGCAGAAAAATCATTTTTATATATTTTGTCTGAAAATCAACTTTTATGAAGGATCACATAGAACCCTAGAATATCGCAACCTCAGAAAATAGTGTTAAACAACACTCTGGCCATACAGGCTCACTTATACCAAATATATCCACTTAATCCATATGGACAGTAGACTGGCCCCGAGACACTAAGTCAACCGAGCTCCAGCAGTCTGACTGCCAGTGTGATTGGCCCCGAGACACTTGGTCAACCGAGCTCCAGCAATCACACCCAAACCACATCTCACACATCAATAATCATAATCAAATCAATATCCACAAATAGTTAGTAATATAGCCTAAAGCTATAGGCGTACCGGTACGTACTCGGTCCTAGTGCTGCCCACTAGGTAGCACGTTCTATTGATATCCTTCATTAATAATATAAATCATTCATTCACAATAAATGATGCATGAATGTAAATGAAACAACAATATAAACCATATATATACCAAAAATATACCAAACATAAACCAGGTATATTTTGAGTATATATATGTCAAATAAATCCAATCAAATCATGAATTAAACTAAAAATATATTTAAAAACATTTTAAATATATTTTATTAACAAAACATGTATATAATTTATTATATACCAAAAATAAACCAAAAATATACTTAATATAAACTTAAGAAATAATCAAATTATTTATGCATATTTAATCAACATAAAACATGCATTTCTAAATCATGCATCCTAAGCATATATATATAAAATAGTAACTCACCTAATGCGCTCCACGAGACAGGTCCGACGGGCCTGGTCCACTAGCCCTCGGTCTCGGCGCAACTAAACAAGCAATAAATAACCGACATTAGAATAAACCTAACAGAAATCCTAGAATTCAATCTAGAGTATTAAACACAGAATCGAAAATTAGGGTTCGACTGGATATCACGTTTTACGAGAATTCTACCGAAAATCCGGCAGAACCTCCCCTGTAAAACGGACATCTCTCTACTCAAAAGAGTAGAGCCGACCCTGCAAAGAAACACACTTTGAAAAATGAGCTCAACACAAGCAAAATCCCACGGTCGGACTCCAAACTACAGTCCACCGGCCGGGGTCCACAAACAAAGAATGATTCCAGATATACCGAAAATATCCTTAAATCACAGAAATACATTTTATAGGTAAAAATTACATAATTGACCTTGAAACACTATAAAAACCGATTAAAACTCATTTTATTAGAAAAACCGTATATTATATATACAATTGAAAATAATTCCCGAAAAATAGTTTTAATTAGTTAAAAATACTAAATATTTTGTAGAAATCATTTTTATACCTTAAATAAATATTAAAACCAATTAAATTACATTTTTAGACAATTTAGGGTAAAATTACCAAAATACCCCTATATATATAAATATACTTAAATTACTTCAAAAATTCACTAAAAATCATACAATTATCCAAAAATTAATTTTCTCAACATATTTATCAATAATATCAATAATTAAACTCAATTAACCAATTAAATTCAATTTAAAACACAATTAACCTAATTTTCCAAAATCACCTAAACTTCAATAATTAAAAATAAATACTTAGAAATTCATAAAAATTCCAAATAAATTCCTATAATTCATTTCAACACCCAATTCAACCATAAACTCCAATTTCATAATTTAAATAATTAATTTCCGAAAATTAGAAAATAATATTAAAATATTCAAAAATACCCAAAAATCCAAACAATCTCCAAAAATTCTACAAAAATTCATACATGTAGATTAAGCTACTAGGAACAACATTTGTGAAGGAAGTTTCCATGAATCAATTAATTCGAAGCTCAAAAAAATCGAAAAACCCTAATAGGCCGAAATTTACAAATCGAAAACTAAGCAATTCTAGACCATTTTAGCTCAAACCAAAGCTAGAATCCACACTCACTGGAGCTCAAGGAGAAGAAAGAGACCGGCGGTGTCGAAAACGGTGGTCGGAATCGGCGTGATCGACGGTGAGTTGATTTTCGGCTTCTCCGGCCAAAATCACTCTCCCGACGCCGGAAACGGCCTCCACAGGCGGCGAAACTGGTCGGGGAAGATGGTGGCACACCGGTCGGCACACCCATGGTGAAGGAACGGCGTGACAGGTGGCGGAACGGCGATGGGGAATCGGTCGGAGAAGAAGAAGGAGTCGGGGGCCAAAATGTAATTTTGCAAACTTTTGTAATTTTTAACAAATATATGTATATATATATACTTTATACTATATATTAAAATAATATTAAATTACACACATCAAATATACACCACACACATAAAAATATTAATATTTTAATAATTTATACCATATAAAATTAATTAAATAACAATTAAAACAATTAAATACTTAATAAAATATTAGGGTATAATAAACCCTAATTAAATACATATACACACACAGGCTTTATTTAATAATTTAAAAATATGTATGAGTTCATGCAAGTCCCGTAAATACATCTAAAATAATTAATAATAAATTGTTTACGTGAAAATTTCCCCAAAAATGCAAGTCCCGGGAAAATTTTACGTAAAACACTGTAAATAATATACCGTAATTAAAATAGGTTTTAAATACATATTATCTCGTAAAAATATCACATATATATTCAAAATTATTGACACTGCATATCCCGGTACAGTGTAAAAAAACATTTTTAAAAACACGGGATATTACAGTCTTCCCCCCTTACAAGAATTCGTCCCCGAATTCCAGAAAACAAGATCAAGAAGGAAAGAGATACGGGTAAGAAGCTCGCATCTCAGCTTCAGTCTCCCACGTATGCTCTTCAACTCTGCCGCTACGCCACAAAACCTTGACCATCGGAATTTGCTTCGATCGCAACTGTCGAACTTGAAAATCAACGATCGCCACAGGTTCTTCCACAAAAGTCAAATCTTCATTCACCTTCCACACTGTCGGGCTGCAACACGTGTGAAGGATCTGAGATATACTTCCTCAACATCGAGATATGAAATACTGGATGCACCTGTGACATACTCGGAGGCAAATCCAACCGATATGCAACAGTGCCAATTCTCTCCAGAATCTCAAACGGTCCAATATATCTCGGTGTTAACTTACCCTTCCTGCCAAATCTCATCACACCCTTCATCGGAGATACTTTCAGAAAAACGAAATCTGCTACCACATTAGCTTTACCCCGGATGGTAAAGAATCTCGCAATCATAATCCTTCAACAATTCCAACCATCTTCTCTGCCTCAGATTCAAATCTCGCTGCTGAAAAATGTACTTAAGGCTCTTGTGATCAGTAAATATCTCACAAGTCACCCCGTACAAATAATGTCTCTAAATCTTCAAAGCAAAGATCACTGCAGCCATCTCCAGATCATGTGTAGGATAGTTCTGCTCATGCTTTTTCAACTGCCTCGAAGCATAGGCTATCACCCTTCCATTCTGCATCAACACACAACCAAGACCAATTCTAGAGGCATCACAGTAAACTGTGAACTTATCCACACTATTAGGCAAAGCTAATACTGGCGCTGTGGTCAACTTCTCCTTCAACAACTGAAAACTATTCTCACAAGCTTCTGACCACTCGAATCTAACATTCTTCTGAGTCAAGCGAGTCATAGGGGCTGCAATCCTGGAAAAATCCTGCACAAACCGCCTATAATACCCGGCTAAACCCAGAAAACTCCGAATCTTCGTAACCGAAGTAGGTCTAGGCCACTCAGATACTGCCTCAACCTTCTGTGGATCAACCTGAATACCTTCTTTAGACACTACGTGTCCAAGAAAAGAAACACTCTCCATCCAAAAATCACACTTCGAGAATTAGCATAAAGCTGATGATCTCTCAGTGTCTGTAGTACAATCCTCAAATGATATACGTGCTCTTCCATACTCCTCGAATATACCAGTATATCATCAATGAAGACTACCACAAACTGATCCACATACGGTCTGAATACTCTGTTCATCAGGTCCATAAAAGCTGCTGGTGCATTAGTCAAACCAAAAGACATCACCAGAAACTCATAATGGCCATATCTAGTACGGAATGCTGTCTTAGGAATATTGGATTCACTGATCCGCAGCTGATGATAACCCGACCTCAAGTCGACCTTAGAAAAGAACTGTGCACCTTGTAACTGATCAAATAAATCATCAATCCTCGGGAGAGGATACTTGTTCTTCACTGTCACCTTGTTCAACTCTCTGTAGTCAATGCACAGTCTCAGGGTACCATCCTTCTTCTTCACAAACAAGACTGGTGCACCCAAGGAGAAACACTAGGTCTGATAAAACCTTTCTCCAACAACTCTTGCAACTGCTCCTTCAACTCTCTCAACTCTGCAGGAGCCATACGATAGGGTGGCATAGATATAGGAGTAGTACCTGGAACCACATCTATACAGAACTCAATCTCTCTGTGAGGTGGTAAACCTGGCAACTCCTCGGGAAAAACATCAGGAAACTCACAAGCAACCGGAACATCTGTGAGTGACAGCTTCTCCACTGACGTATCCCTAACCAATGCCAAAAACCCCTGACAACCTTTCCTCAACAACTTCCTAGCAGAAATAGCATAAATAAGATTCTGAGGTGCTGAACTCCTATCACCAACAAACTTAAATTCTACTTCACCAGGAATTCTGAAAATCACCTCCTTATTCCTGCAATCTACCACGGCAAAGTACTGAGATAACCAATCCATTCCCAAAATAACATCAAACTCCATCACATCCAACAAAATCAAATCGACGGATAATTCTCTATCTCCCACGAGAACTGGACAACCAGAAAGAACAATATCGGTGTCCAAAGAATCACTCAGAGGAGTGGCAACAGACAAAGGAAAAGCCATCCTCGAAGCTTACCAACAAGATTTAGAAGCAAAAATAGGAGAAACAAACGAATGCGTGGCACCCGAATCAAACAAAACCAAAGCATCCAGGTAACAAACAGAAAGAATACCTGCCACGACTACATTAGATGCCTGAGCATCTTGCTGAGTCAGATGAAAAACTCTGGCCTGACCTCGACCTCCCTGCTGACTGGTAGAAGCCTGGCCAACACCTCTGGCACCTCCTCTAGTACCTCTACCACGACTCTGCTGTGAAACAAACTGAGTAGAACTCTGATGCTGGGCTGGTGGCAACTGAAATGGCACGGGTGCTGCACTAGCAATCGACTGCTGTGGAAATCGTGGAATCTGCTGCTGCTGATATCCGGAATAAGGACACGATCTGGCAAAATATCCTGTCTGCCCGCATCTGAAACATGTCAGTGGTGTCAGATAACACGGTCCCTGATGGACTCTACCACAAGTCTGACAAACACTGGCCGCTGATCCGGAACTACGACCACTGCTGCTGCTCGAAGCACCTGATCCGAATCTGAATGATCTACGCTGACCACCACGGCCATGTCTACTGCTCCGATGCACTCGCTGCTGCTGTCTCTGACTCTGCTGAGTCGAACCTCGCTGCTGACTACTCGAACCAACATGAAAACTCGAATATGGAGTAGCCTGCGATCCACTCGACTGAACTCCCAACTGGTAATAATCAGGCATCGCTCCCTGCCTAACTAACCTCAGCTCGATCTCCTTAGCTAGCTCAATCACAGACTCCAGAGTAAGACCTGATGTAGGCATACCAGCAAAAGCTGAACCCAAACCAGTAACATAAGTAGTAACCGCGAAATACTGATCTCGCATTAGATCCTCAGCATATCTACCCAAACGAAGAAACTCTCGGGTATACTCCTCTACAGATCGATCTCCACGAGAAATACTAGTCAGACGAAGACGATAGCTCAAACGAAGAGGCTCTGGACAAAATCTCCTCATGAATCGCTCTCGAAACTGAGCCCAGGTCATCGTCATCATAAAGGGCTGGATCATCTGAATGAACCAATCTAGAGCTGGTCCCTCAACAGACAACTCAACAATCATGATCCGCTGGTACTCGGTATGAGCAGTCCGAGTCCTAGTCTCAATCGCATGCAGAAAATCTAAAGGATCAGAAGTACCATCAAAAGCAATCCTGCCAACTCGGGCATAGAACAAAGCTGCCTCAGGGTCAGACATACCCTGCTGATAGGCAGGCTGAACAGGCTGAACAACTGGAGGAACAGGAACATCAAACTCAGGCTCAACAGGCTCCTCGTCCTGTAACTCTCTCTGCCTACGGCGACCTGCCGCTCCTCGAGGTCTACCTCTGCCACGACCTCTACGCCTAACTGGCGGCTCAGGAGGTAAAACCTCGTCCTGAAAAGACTCATCATCCTCGGCCTCAACGACCGGTGGAGCGACACGCGCTCGCCTCCTCATTCTGAAAAGACAAACGGAAAGATTCAGACAAAACAGACAACGGAGGAATAACGCTGAAAACTACAGCAAGGAATACTCATCAAGACATACTCGAACCTAATACACTGCAGTAGTCCAACAGAAAACACAACTTTAAAACTAGGGCCACAACTCACATAACTAAGCCCTGACACAGAACTCCACTCTGAAACGAACTTCGCTCTGATACCAACTTTGTCACGACCCAAAATAGGGGGCCATGACCGGCGCTAGGGAACGGGAATTCTTTCGAATCCGGAACCCGTAGCAAGCCTAAAAATAAAATAAAGCATGCCATAATAACAATAAAAATATAATATGCAGCGGAAATAAAAATCATAATATCATTTTTCCATATCAACTGGATTTAAACTAAATCTCATCATATAGATATATATAATCTTTAATACAAATCCAGTTTCAATATAATACATCTCTTTAAAATAAAATACATGAAATCCAACACTTATTTTCACAACTACTGCAGTGTCTAGATAAAATAAATGAGACTCAAGTAGACAGTTTACATAAAGAAGCCGGGGCGGAAGAAATCCGGCGTATCGACCTGCTACTGAGGTCTGAGGAAGTTGACTCTCCTGAAAAATAGTCAACGGAGGGGAGTCAGACCTCACTGAGTGAATTACTATAATATATATACATACACACTAAGTGATAATGCATACAATCAACAGTATATGTGTAATATGTATATACAGGCAATTCATACAGATGCAGAAAAATCATTTTTATATATTTTGTCTGAAAATCAACTTTTATGAAGGATCACATAGAACCCTAGAATATCGCAACCTCAGAAAATAGTGTTAAACAACACTCTGGCCATACAGGCTCACTTATACCAAATATATCCACTTAATCCATATGGACAGTAGACTGGCCCCGAGACACTAAGTCAACCGAGCTCCAGCAGTCTGACTGCCAGTGTGATTGGCCCCGAGACACTTGGTCAACCGAGCTCCAGCAATCACACCCAAACCACATCTCACACATCAATAATCATAATCAAATCAATATCCACAAATAGTTAGTAATATAGCCTAAAGCTACAGGCGTACCGGTACGTACTCGGTCCTAGTGCTGCCCACTAGGTAGCACGTTCTATTGATATCCTTCATTAATAATATAAATCATTCATTCACAATAAATGATGCATGAATGTAAATGAAACAACAATATAAACCATATATATACCGAAAATATACCAAACATAAACCAGGTATATTTTGAGTATATATATGTCAAATAAATCCAATCAAATCATGAATTAAACTAAAATATATTTAAAAACATTTTAAATATATTTTATTAACAAAACATGTATATAATTTATTATATACCAAAAATAAACCAAAAATATACTTAATATAAACTTAAGAAATAATCAAATTATTTATGCATATTTAATCAACATAAAACATGCATTTCTAAATCATGCATCCTAAGCATATATATATAAAATAGTAACTCACCTAATGCGCTCCACGAGACAGGTCCGACGGGCCTGGTCCACTAGCCCTCGGTCTCGGCGCAACTAAACAAGCAATAAATAACCGACATTAGAATAAAACTAACAGAAATCCTAGAATTCAATCTAGAGTATTAAACACAGAATCGAAAATTAGGGTTCGACTGGATATCACGTTTTACGAGAATTCTACCGAAAATCCGGCAGAACCTCCCCTGTAAAACGGACATCTCTCTACTCAAAAGAGTAGAGCCGACCCTGCAAAGAAACACACTTCGAAAAATGAGCTCAACACAAGCAAAATCCCACGGTCGGACTCCAAACTACAGTCCACCGGCCGGGGTCCACAAACAAAGAATGATTCCAGATATACCGAAAATATCCTTAAATCACAGAAATACATTTTATAGGTAAAAATTACATAATTGACCTTGAAACACTATAAAAACCGATTAAAACTCATTTTATTAGAAAAACCGTATATTATATATACAATTGAAAATAATTCCCGAAAAATAGTTTTAATTAGTTAAAAATACTAAATATTTTGTAGAAATCATTTTTATACCTTAAATAAATATTAAAACCAATTAAATTACATTTTTAGACAATTTAGGGTAAAATTACCAAAATACCCCTATATATATAAATATACTTAAATTACTTCAAAAATTCACTAAAAATCATACAATTATCCAAAAATTAATTTTCTCAACATATTTATCAATAATATCAATAATTAAACTCAATTAACCAATTAAATTCAATTTAAAACACAATTAACCTAATTTTCCAAAATCACCTAAACTTCAATAATTAAAAATAAATACTTAGAAATTCATAAAAATTCCAAATAAATTCCTATAATTCATTTCAACACCCCAATTCAACCATAAACTCCAAAATTCATAATTTAAATAATTAATTTCCGAAAATTAGAAAATAATATTAAAATATTCAAAAATACCCAAAAATCCAAACATCTCCAAAAATTCTACAAAAATTCATACATGTAGATTAAGCTACTAGGAACAACATTTGTGAAGGAAGTTTCCATGAATCAATTAATTCGAAGCTCAAAAAAATCGAAAACCCTAATAGGCCGAAATTTACAAATCGAAAACTAAGCAATTCTAGACCATTTTAGCTCAAACCAAAGCTAGAATCACACTCACTGGAGCTCAAGGAGAAGAAAGAGACCGGCGGTGTCGAAAACGGTGGTCGGAATCGGCGTGATCGACGGTGAGTTGATTTTCGGCTTCTCCGGCCAAAATCACTCTCCCGACGCCGGAAACGGCCTCCACAGGCGGCGAAACTGGTCGGGGAAGATGGTGGCACACCGGTCGGCACACCCACGGTGAAGGAACGGCGTGACAGGTGGCGGAACGGCGATGGGGAATCGGTCGGAGAAGAAGAAGGAGTCGGGGGCCAAAATGTAATTTTGCAAACTTTTGTAATTTTTAACAAATATATGTATATATATATACTTTATACTATATATTAAAATAATATTAAATTACACACATCAAATATACACCACACACATAAAAATATTAATATTTTAATAATTTATACCATATAAAATTAATTAAATAACAATTAAAACAATTAAATACTTAATAAAATATTAGGGTATAATAAACCCTAATTAAATACATATACACACACAGGCTTTATTTAATAATTTAAAAATATGTATGAGTTCATGCAAGTCCGTAAATACATCTAAAATAATTAATAATAAATTGTTTACGTGAAAATTTCCCCAAAAATGCAAGTCCCGGGAAAATTTTACGTAAAACACTGTAAATAATATACTGTAATTAAAATAGGTTTTAAATACATATTAACTCGTAAAAATATCACATATATATTCAAAATTATTGACACTGCATATCCCGGTACAGTGTAAAAAAACATTTTAAAAACACGGGATATTACAGTCTTCCCCCCTTACAAGAATTCGTCCCCGAATTCCAGAAAACAAGATCAAGAAGGAAAGAGATATGGGTAAGAAGCTCGCATCTCAGCTTCAGTCTCCCATGTATGCTCTTCAACTCTGCCGCTACGCCACAAAACCTTGACCATCGGAATTTGCTTCGATCGCAACTGTCGAACTTGAAAATCAACGATCGCCACAGGTTCTTCCACAAAAGTCAAATCTTCATTCACTTCCACACTGTCGGGCTGCAACACGTGTGAAGGATCTGAGATATACTTCCTCAACATCGAGATATGAAATACTGGATGCACCTGTGACATACTCGGAGGCAAATCCAACGGATATGCAACAGTGCCAATTCTCTCCAGAATCTCAAACGGTCCAATATATCTCGGTGTTAACTTACCCTTCCTGCCAAATCTCATCACACCCTTCATCGGAGATACTTTCAGAAAAACGAAATCTGCTACCACATTAGCTTTACCCGGATGGTAAAGAATCTCGCAATCATAATCCTTCAACAATTCCAACCATCTTCTCTGCCTCAGATTCAAATCTCGCTGCTGAAAAAATGTACTTAAGGCTCTTGTGATCAGTAAATATCTCACAAGTCACCCCGTACAAATAATGTCTCTAAATCTTCAAAGCAAAGATCACTGCAGCCATCTCCAGATCATGTGTAGGATAGTTCTGCTCATGCTTTTTCAACTGCCTCGAAGCATAGGCTATCACCCTTCCATTCTGCATCAACACACAACCAAGACCAATTCTAGAGGCATCACAGTAAACTGTGAACTTATCCACACTATTAGGCAAAGCTAATACTGGCGCTGTGGTCAACTTCTCCTTCAACAACTGAAAACTATTCTCACAAGCTTCTGACCACTCGAATCTAACATTCTTCTGAGTCAAGCGAGTCATAGGGGCTGCAATCCTGGAAAAATCCTGCACAAACCGCCTATAATACCCGGCTAAACCCAGAAAACTCCGAATCTTCGTAACCGAAGTAGGTCTAGGCCACTCAGATACTGCCTCAACCTTCTGTGGATCAACCTGAATACCTTCTTTAGACACTACGTGTCCAAGAAAAGAAACACTCTCCATCCAAAAATCACACTTCGAGAATTTAGCATAAAGCTGATGATCTCTCAGTGTCTGTAGTACAATCCTCAAATGATATACGTGCTCTTCCATACTCCTCGAATATACCAGTATATCATCAATGAAGACTACCACAAACTGATCCACATACGGTCTGAATACTCTGTTCATCAGGTCCATAAAAGCTGCTGGTGCATTAGTCAAACCAAAAGACATCACCAGAAACTCATAATGGCCATATCTAGTACGGAATGCTGTCTTAGGAATATTGGATTCACTGATCCGCAGCTGATGATAACCCGACCTCAAGTCGACCTTAGAAAAGAACTGTGCACCTTGTAACTGATCAAATAAATCATCAATCCTCGGGAGAGGATACTTGTTCTTCACTGTCACCTTGTTCAACTCTCTGTAGTCAATGCACAGTCTCAAGGTACCATCCTTCTTCTTCACAAACAAGACTGGTGCACCCCAAGGAGAAACACTAGGTCTGATAAAACCTTTCTCCAACAACTCTTGCAACTGCTCCTTCAACTCTCTCAACTCTGCAGGAGCCATACGATAGGGTGGCATAGATATAGGAGTAGTACCTGGAACCACATCTATACAGAACTCAATCTCTCTGTGAGGTGGTAAACCTGGCAACTCCTCGGGAAAAACATCAGGAAACTCACAAGCAACCGGAACATCTGTGAGTGACAGCTTCTCCACTGACGTATCCCTAACCAATGCCAAAAACCCCTGACAACCTTTCCTCAACAACTTCCTAGCAGAAATAGCAGAAATAAGATTCTGAGGTGCTGAACTCCTATCACCAACAAACTTAAATTCTACTTCACCAGGAATTCTGAAAATCACCTCCTTATTCCTGCAATCTACCACGGCAAAGTACTGAGATAACCAATCCATTCCCAAAATAACATCAAACTCCATCACATCCAACAAAATCAAATCGACGGATAATTCTCTATCTCCCACGAGAACTGGACAACCAGAAAGAACAATATCGGTGTCCAAAGAATCGCTCAGAGGAGTGGCAACAGACAAAGGAAAAGCCATCCTCGAAGCTTGCCAACAAGATTTAGAAGCAAAAATAGGAGAAACAAACGAATGCGTGGCACCCGGATCAAACAAAACCAAAGCATCCAGGTAACAAACAGAAAGAATACCTGCCACGACTGCATTAGATGCCTGAGCATCCTGCTAAGTCAGATGAAAAACTCTGGCCTGACCTCGACCTCCCTGCTGACTGGTAGAAGCCTGGCCAACACCTCTGGCACCTCCTCTAGTACCTCTACCACGACTCTGCTGTGAAACAAACTGAGTAGAACTCTGATGCTGGGCTGGTGGTAACTGAAATGGCACGGGTGCTGCACTAGCAATCGACTGCTGTGGGAATCGTGGAATCTGCTGCTGCTGATATCCGGAATAAGGACACGATCTGGCAAAATATCCTGTCTGCCCGCATCTGAAACATGTCAGTGGTGTCAGATAACACGGTCCCTGATGGACTCTACCACAAGTCTGACAAACACTGGCCGCTGATCCGGAACTACGACCACTGCTGCTGCTCGAAGCACCTGATCCGAATCTGAATGATCTACGCTGACCTCCACGGCCATGTCTACTGCTCCGATGCACTCGCTGCTGCTGTCTCTGACTCTGCTGAGTCGAACCTCGCTGCTGACTACTCGAACCAACATGAAAACTCGAATATGGAGTAGCCTGCGATCCACTCGACTGAACTCCCAACTGGTAATAATCAGGCATCGCTCCCTGCCTAACTAACCTCAGCTCGATCTCCTTAGCTAGCTCAATCACAGACTCCAGAGTAAGACCTGATGTAGGCATACCAGCAAAAGCTGAACCCAAACCAGTAACATAAGTAGTAACCGCGAAATACTGATCTCGCATTAGATCCTCAGCATATCTACCCAAACGAAGAAACTCTCGGGTATACTCCTCTACAGATCGATCTCCACGAGAAATACTAGTCAGACGAAGACGATAGCTCAAACGAAGAGGCTCTGGACAAAATCTCCTCATGAATCGCTCTCGAAACTGAGCCCAGGTCATCGTCATCATAAAGGGCTGGATCATCTGAATGAACCAATCTAGAGCTGGTCCCTCAACAGACAACTCAACAATCATGATCCGCTGGTACTCGTATGAGCAGTCCGAGTCCTAGTCTCAATCGCATGCAGAAAATCTAAAGGATCAGAAGTACCATCAAAAGCAATCCTGCCAACTCGGGCATAGAACAAAGCTGCCTCAGGGTCAGACATACCCTGCTGATAGGCAGGCTGAACAACTGGAGGAACAGGAACATCAAACTCAGGCTCAACAGGCTCCTCGTCCTGTAACTCTCTCTGCCTACGGCGACCTGCCGCTCCTCGAGGTCTACCTCTGCCAACGACCTCTACGCCTAACTGGCGGCTCAGGAGGTAAAACCTCGTCCTGAAAAGACTCATCTTCCTCGGCCTCAACGACCGGTGGAGCGACACGCGCTCGCCTCCTCATTCTGAAAAGACAAACGGAAAGATTCAGACAAAACAGACAACGGAGGAATAACGCTGAAAACTACAGCAAGGAATACTCATCAAGACATACTCGAACCTAATACACTGCAATAGTCCAACAGAAAACACAACTTTAAAACTAGGGCCACAACTCACATAACTAAGCCCTGACACAGAACTCCACTCTGAAACGAACTTCGCTCTGATACCAACTTTGTCACGACCCAAAACAGGGGCCATGACCGGCGCTAGGGAACGGGAATTCTTTCGAATCCGGAACCCGTAGCAAGCCTAAAAATAAAATAAAGCATGCCATAATAACAATAAAAATATAATATGCAGCGGAAATAAAAATCATAATATCATTTTTCCATATCAACTGGATTTAAACTAAATCTCATCATATAGATATATATAATCTTTAATACAAATCCAGTTTCAATATAATACATCTCTTTAAAATAAAATACATGAAATCCAACACTTATTTTCACAACTACTGCAGTGTCTAGATAAAATAAATGAGACTCAAGTAGACAGTTTACATAAAGAAGCCGGGGCGGAAGAAATCCGGCGTATCGACCTGCTACTGAGGTCTGAGGAAGTTGACTCTCCTGAAAAATAGTCAACGGAGGGGAGTCAGACCTCACTGAGTGAATTACTATAATATATATACATACACACTAAGTGATAATGCATACAATCACAGTATATGTGTAATATGTATATACAGGCAAATTCATACAGATGCAGAAAAATCATTTTTATATATTTTGTCTGAAAATCAACTTTTATGAAGGATCACATAGAACCCTAGAATATCGCAACCTCAGAAAATAGTGTTAAACAACACTCTGGCCATACAGGCTCACTTATACCAAATATATCCACTTAATCCATATGGACAGTAGACTGGCCCCGAGACACTAAGTCAACCGAGCTCCAGCAGTCTGACTGCCAGTGTGATTGGCCCCGAGACACTTGGTCAACCGAGCTCCAGCAATCACACCCAAACCACATCTCACACATCAATAATCATAATCAAATCAATATCCACAAATAGTTAGTAATATAGCCTAAAGCTACAGGCGTACCGGTACGTACTCGGTCCTAGTGCTGCCCACTAGGTAGCACGTTCTATTGATATCCTTCATTAATAATATAAATCATTCATTCACAATAAATGATGCATGAATGTAAATGAAACAACAATATAAACCATATATATATCGAAAATATACCAAACATAAACCAGGTATATTTTGAGTATATATATGTCAAATAAATCCAATCAAATCATGAATTAAACTAAAAATATATTTAAAAACATTTTAAATATATTTTATTAACAAAACATGTATATAATTTATTATATACCAAAAATAAACCAAAAATATACTTAATATAAACTTAAGAAATAATCAAATTATTTATGCATATTTAATCAACATAAAACATGCATTTCTAAATCATGCATCCTAAGCATATATATATAAAATAGTAACTCACCTAATGCGCTCCACGAGACAGGTCCGACGGGCCTGGTCCACTAGCCCTCGGTCTCGGCGCAACTAAACAAGCAATAAATAACCGACATTAGAATAAACCTAACAGAAATCCTAGAATTCAATCTAGAGTATTAAACACAGAATCGAAAATTAGGGTTCGACTGGATATCACGTTTTACGAGAATTCTACCGAAAATCCGGCAGAACCTCCCCTGTAAAACGGACATCTCTCTACTCAAAAGAGTAGAGCCGACCCTGCAAAGAAACACACTTTGAAAAATGAGCTCAACACAAGCAAAATCCCACGGTCGGACTCCAAACTACAGTCCACCGGCCGGGGTCCACAAACAAGAATGATTCCAGATATACCGAAAATATCCTTAAATCACAGAAATACATTTTATAGGTAAAAATTACATAATTGACCTTGAAACACTATAAAAACCGATTAAAACTCATTTTATTAGAAAAACCGTATATTATATATACAATTGAAAATAATTCCCGAAAAATAGTTTTAATTAGTTAAAAATACTAAATATTTTTGTAGAAATCATTTTTATACCTTAAATAAATATTAAAACCAATTAAATTACATTTTTAGACAATTTAGGGTAAAATTACCAAAATACCCCTATATATATAAATATACTTAAATTACTTCAAAAATTCACTAAAAATCATACAATTATCCAAAAATTAATTTTCTCAACATATTTATCAATAATATCAATAATTAAACTCAATTAACCAATTAAATTCAATTTAAAACACAATTAACCTAATTTTCCAAAATCACCTAAACTTCAATAATTAAAAATAAATACTTAGAAATTCATAAAAATTCCAAATAAATTCCTATAATTCATTTCAACACCCAATTCAACCATAAACTCCAATTTCATAATTTAAATAATTAATTTCCGAAAATTAGAAAATAATATTAAAATATTCAAAAATACCCAAAAATCCAAACAATCTCCAAAAATTCTACAAAAAATTCATACATGTAGATTAAGCTACTAGGAACAACATTTGTGAAGGAAGTTTCCATGAATCAATTAATTCGAAGCTCAAAAAAATCGAAAACCCTAATAGGCCGAAATTTACAAATCGAAAACTAAGCAATTCTAGACCATTTTAGCTCAAACCAAAGCTAGAATCACACTCACTGGAGCTCAAGGAGAAGAAAGAGACCGGCGGTGTCGAAAACGGTGGTCGGAATCGGCGTGATCGACGGTGAGTTGATTTTCGGCTTCTCCGGCCAAAATCACTCTCCCGACGCCGGAAACGGCCTCCACAGGCGGCGAAACTGGTCGGGGAAGATGGTGGCACACCGGTCGGCACACCCACGGTGAAGGAACGGCGTGACAGGTGGCGGAACGGCGATGGGGAATCGGTCGGAGAAGAAGAAGGAGTCGGGGGCCAAAATGTAATTTTGCAAACTTTTGTAATTTTTAACAAATATATGTATATATATATACTTTATACTATATATTAAAATAATATTAAATTACACACATCAAATATACACCACACACATAAAAATATTAATATTTTAATAATTTAATACCATATAAAATTAATTAAATAACAATTAAAACAATTAAATACTTAATAAAATATTAGGGTATAATAAACCCTAATTAAATACATATACACACACAGGCTTTATTTAATAATTTAAAAATATGTATGAGTTCATGCAAGTCCGTAAATACATCTAAAATAATTAATAATAAATTGTTTACGTGAAAATTTCCCCAAAAATGCAAGTCCCGGGAAAATTTTACGTAAAACACTGTAAATAATATACCGTAATTAAAATAGGTTTTAAATACATATTAACTCGTAAAAATATCACATATATATTCAAAATTATTGACACTGCATATCCCGGTACAGTGTAAAAAAACATTTTTAAAAACACGGGATATTACAGTCTTCCCCCCTTACAAGAATTCGTCCCCGAATTCCAGAAAACAAGATCAAGAAGGAAAGAGATACGGGTAAGAAGCTCGCATCTCAGCTTCAGTCTCCCACGTATGCTCTTCAACTCTGCCGCTACGCCACAAAACCTTGACCATCGGAATTTGCTTCGATCGCAACTGTCGAACTTGAAAATCAACGATCGCCACAGGTTCTTCCACAAAAGTCAAATCTTCATTCACTTCCACACTGTCGGGCTGCAACACGTGTGAAGGATCTGAGATATACTTCCTCAACATCGAGATATGAAATACTGGATGCACCTGTGACATACTCGGAGGCAAATCCAACCGATATGCAACAGTGCCAATTCTCTCCAGAATCTCAAACGGTCCAATATATCTCGGTGTTAACTTACCCTTCCTGCCAAATCTCATCACACACCCTTCATCGGAGATACTTTCAGAAAAACGAAATCTGCTACCACATTAGCTTTACCCGGATGGTAAAGAATCTCGCAATCATAATACTTCAACAATTCCAACCATCTTCTCTGCCTCAGATTCAAATCTCGCTGCTGAAAAATGTACTTAGGCTCTTGTGATCAGTAAATATCTCACAAGTCACCCCGTACAAATAATGTCTCTAAATCTTCAAAGCAAAGATCACTGCAGCCATCTCCAGATCATGTGTAGGATAGTTCTGCTCATGCTTTTTCAACTGCCTCGAAGCATAGGCTATCACCCTTCCATTCTGCATCAACACACAACCAAGACCAATTCTAGAGGCATCACAGTAAACTGTGAACTTATCCACACTATTAGGCAAAGCTAATACTGGCGCTGTGGTCAACTTCTCCTTCAACAACTGAAAACTATTCTCACAAGCTTCTGACCACTCGAATCTAACATTCTTCTGAGTCAAGCGAGTC
>CANTUR010000913.1:0-104030 GCA_947683625.1 Mallotus nudiflorus
GTGATTGAGGGTGTGATTGTGAGTTGACCAAGTGTCTCGGGGCCAATCACACTGACAGTCAGACTGCTGGAGCTCGATTGACTTAATGTCTCGGGGCTAGTCTATTGTCCAGTTGGATTAAGTGAATTTATTTGGAATTAAGTGAGCCAGTATGGCTAGAGTGTTTTCTACTGTTAATTAAGGTTGTGATCATTAGGGAATGAAAGGGCACGTATATCACTTGAGGACCATACTACAGACATGTCACAACCCAAAACAGGGGCCATGACCGGCGCTAGGGAACGGGAATTCTTTTGAATCTGAAACCTGTAGCAAGCCTTTAAAATAAAATAAAACATGTAATAATAATAATAACATAATTAAAATACTCTGCAGCGAAAATAAATCATATATATTAAAACAGTAATCCACCAAAAATAATTAAAACGAACAATCTTATCTCAAATATAAATAATCTCTTAATACAAATTCCAGTTCAAATCTTTAAAATACACAACTCACACAAATATAATATAACACCCCTTTAACAATTTTACAACTACTTCTAATATCCCGTGTTTTTACAATATTTTTACACTGTACCGGGATATGCAGTGTTAATAAATTTTGAATATATATATGATATTTTTATGAGTTGATATGTATTTAAAACCTATTTTAATTATTGTGTATTATTTACAGTGCTTTACATAAAATTTTCCCGGGACTTTCATTTTCGGGGAAATTTTCACATAAATAATTTATTATTAATTATTCTAAATATATTTTCAGACTTGCATGAACTCATACGTATTTTTAAAATACTAAATAAGGCCTATGTGTGTATATATTTATTTAATTAGGGTTTAATATTACCCTAATATTTTATTAATTATTTATTAGTTTTATTGTTATTTAATTATTTTTATTTAGTATAAATTATTAAAATATTAAATTATATGTGTGTGGTGTATATTTAATGTGTGTAATTTAATATTATTTTAATATATAGTATAAAGTATATATATATATATATATACATATAATACATTAAAAATTAAAACTTTTGAAAAATTACCATTTTGCCCCTGAAGCATCTCCTTCCCCGATCTTCATCCTCACCGTCGTCCGACGCTTGCAACTGCCAATTTCTTGCCATTGGTGTGCCTTCCGGTGTGCCACCTCCTTCCCCAGCCTTCTCCGCCGCCAGCAGCACCCTATTCCGTCGAGTTTTGGCCGGAACTAGCTCGAGAAGCCGAAACTTTGGCCATCGTCGATCACGCCGATTCCGGCCACCATTTTCGACTCCGCTGGTCTCTTTCTTCTCCTTGATCTCCGGTGAGTGTGATTCTAGCTTTGGTTTGAGCTTAAATGGTCTAGAATTGCTTAGGTTTCGAATTTTCCAATTCGATCACATTAGGGTTTTCAATTTTTTTAAGCTTTGAATTGATTGATTCATGAAAAATCCCTTCACAAATGTTGATCCTAGTAGCTTAATCTACATGTATGAATTTTTTTGGAATTTTTGGAGATTTTTTTGATTTTTTGGGTATTTTTGAATATTTTAATATTATTTTCTAATTTTCGGAAATTAATTATTTAAATTATGAAATTGTGTTTTATGGTTAAATTAGGTGTTTAAATGATTTATAGGAATTTATTTGGAATTTTTATGAATTTCTAAGTATTTATTTTGAATTATTAAAGTTTATGTAAATTTGGGAAATTAGGGTTAATTATGTTTTTATTTGAAATTAATTGGTTAATTGAGTTTAATTATTGATATTATTGATAAATATGTTGAGAAAATTAATTTTGGATAATTGTATAATTTTTGGTGAATTTTTGAAGTAATTTTTAGTATATTTATATATATAAGGGCATTTTGGTAATTTTACACAAAATTGGCTAAAAATGTAATTTAATTGGTTTTAATAGTTATTTAAGGTATAAAAATGATTTCTACAAGTTATTTGATATTTTTAACTAATTAAAACTATTTTCGTGAATTATTTTGAATTATATATATAATATACGATTTTTCTAATAAAATGAGTTTTTATTGGTTTTTACAGTGTTTTAAGGTTAATTATGTAATTTCTACATATAAAATGAATTTCTATGTTATTAGGGTATTTTTGATATTTCAGAATTATTTTGTGATTATGGGACCCCGATCGGTAGACTGTAGTTTGGAGTCCGACCGAGGGGTTTTGGGTGTGTGTTTTGTGTTTGAATTTCGAAGTGTGTTTCTTTGCAGGGTCGGCTCTACTCTTTTGAGTAGAGAGATGTCCGTTTTACAAGGGAGGTTCTGCCGGATTTTCGGTAGAATTCTCGTAAAACGTGATATCCGGTCGAACCCTAATTCTGATTCTATGTTTAATACTCTAGATCGAATTCTAGGATTTCTGTTAAGTTTATTCTGATGTCGGTTATTTATTGCTTCTTTAGTTGCGCCGAGACCGAGGGCTAGTGGACCGGGGCCCGTCGGACCCGTCTCGTGGAGCGCACTAGGGTGAGTTACTATACTATATATATATGCTTAGGATGCATGATTTAGAAATATATGTTTTATTTTGATTAAAAATGCATAAATAATGTGATTTGTATTTAAGTATATTTTTTGGTATATATTAAATTATATGCATGTTTTGTAAATAAAATATATTTAAAATGTTTTTAAATATATTTCTAGCTTAAGTTATAATTTGATTGGATTCATTTGACGTATATATACTCGAAATATACCTGGTTTACTTTTGGTATATTTTCGGTATATATATGGTTTATATTGTTGTTTTATTTAAATTCATGCATCATTTATTTGTGAATGAATGTTTTATATTTATTAATGAAGGATATCGATAGAACGTGCTACCTAGTGGGCAGCACTAGAACCGAGTACGTACTGGTACGCTTATAGCAAGTAGGCTATATTACTAACCATTTGTGGATATTGATTGATTATGATTATTTGATGTGTGAGATATGGTTTGGGGTGTGATTGCTGGAGCTCGGTTGACCAAATGTCTTGGGGCCAATCATATTGGCAGTCAGACTGCTGGAGCTCGGTTGACTTAGTGTCCCGGGGCCAGTCTACTGTCCAAATGGATTAAGTGGATATATTTGGAATAAGTGAGCCTGTATGGCTAGAGTGTTGTCTAACACTATTTCCGAGGTTACGATATTATAGGGTTCTATTTGATCCTTCATAAAAGATGATTTTCAGATAAAATATATAAATGATTTTTACTGCATCTGTGTGTAACTGCCTGTATATATATATTAGATATATACTGTTGACTGCATGCATTATCATTTAGTGTGTATGTATATATATTATAGTAATTCACTCAGTGAGGTCTGACTTCCCTCCTTTGACTATTTTTCAGGAGAGTCAACATCTTCAGACTTCAGTAGCAGGCCTGTACGCCAGATTTCTTCCACCCCGGCTTCTTTGTGGTAAATTACTTACTTGAGTCTTATTTTTATAATCTAGACATTGTAGTAGTTGTGAATTAAAATGTGGGATTTCATGTATTTTATTTAAAGAGATGTATTATATTGAAACTAGATTTGTACTGAAAGATTTTATATATATGTGAAGAGATGAGATTTGATTTAAATCCAGTGATGAAATAATATTATGATATTTATGATTTTTATTTCCGCTGCATTTAATTTTGTTATTATTATTATTGCATGCTTTATTTTATTTTTAGGCTTGCTGACGAGTTCCGGATTTGAAAGAATTCCCGTTCCCAAGCGCCGATCATGGCCCTTATTTTGGGTCGTGACACTACTGCAGTGTCTAGATCATAAAATAAAACTCAGGTAAGTAGTTTATAATAAAGTCGGGGCAGAAGAAATCCGGCGTATGGGTCTGCTACTGAGGTCTAAAGACAATCAACGAAGGGGAGTCAGACCTCACTGAGTGAATTATTATATTATATATACATGCATAACTAAATGGCAATGCACACAGTCGAATATATATATAATAAATATATATATAGGAAAATACACACATATGCAGCAAAATCATTTTATATATTTTACTGAAAATCACTGTTTATGAAGGATAAAATAGAACCCTAGAAAATCGCAACCTCAAACAGTGTTAGACAACACTCTAGCCATACAGGCTCACTTAATCCAAATAAATTCACTTGTTCCATTTGGACAGTAGACTGACCCTGAGACACTAAGTCAACCGAGCTCCAGCAATCTGACTGTCAGTGTGATTGGCCCGAGACACTTGGTCAACCGAGCTCCAGCAATCATACTCCCAAATCATATCTCACACATCAATTCATCAAATCCAATCAATATCCACAATTAGGTTAGTGATATAACCTAAATGCTATCAGCGTATCGATACGTACTCGGTCCTAGTGCTGCCCACTAGGTAGCACGTTCTATTGATATCCTTCATTATTAAATAAAAACATACATTCATAAATAAATGATGCATGAATTTCAATAAAATAGCAACATAAACCATATATATACTAGAAATATACCAAAAGTAAACCAGGTATATTTCGAGTATATATACATCCAATAAATCCAATATAATTGCAAAATAAACTAGAAATATATTTAAAAACATTTTAAGTATAAGTGTTTAATAAAACATGCATATAATTTAAAATATATAAAAAAATATACCAAAAATAGACTAAAAATAAACCTAAGTACTAATTAAATCATTTATGCGTATTTATCAAAATAAACCAATATTTATAAAACATGCACCCTAACACATATATATATAAAATAACAACTCACTGTTATTGCGCTCCACGAGACAGGTCCGACAGGCCTGGTCCATTAGGTCTCGGTCTCGGCGCAACTAAACAAACAAATGATAGCACGACATTAGAATAAATCTATCAAAATTCCAAAGACTCGATCTAGAATCTTAGACACGGAATTAAAATAGGAATTTGACCGGATATCACGTTTTACGAGAATTCTACCGAAAATCCGACAGATCCTCCCCTGTAAAATGGACATCTCTCTACTCAAAGAGTAGAGCCGGCCCTGCCAAAGAAATACACTTAAAAAATATACACAGAATTCATAACCAAAACCCCTCGGTCGGACCCCAAACTACAATTTATCTACCGAGGTCCACAATTCACAGAATATTCACAAAATACCAAAAATACCCTTATATAATAAAAATACATTTTATCAATCCAATTTACTTAATTAACCCTAAAACATGTTAAAGACCGATAAAAACTCATTTTTATTAAAAAAAATCGTATATTATATATATAATTTGAAAATAATTTACGAAAAATAGTTTTAATTAGTTAAAAATATTAAATAATTTTTAGAAATCACTTTTATACCTTAAATAACTATTAAAACCAATTTAATTACATTTTTAGCCAATTTAGTGTCAAATTACCAAAATACCCCTATATATATATATATATAAATTTACTAAAATAAATCCAAAAATTCACCAAAAAATAATATAATTACTCAAAATTAATTTTCTCAACATATATTTCAATAATATCAATAAATATACTTAATTAACCAATTTATTTCAATTAAACACATAATTAACCCTATTTTTCAAAATTACATAAACTTAATAAATTCCAAATAAATATATAAAAATTCACAAAAATTAAAAATAAATTTCTATAATTAATTTCAACACCTATAATTATCATAAAACACAATTTCATAATTTAATTAATTAATTTTCGAAAATTAGAAAATATTAATAAAATAATAAAAAATACCCAAAAATCAAAATAAATTCCAAAAATTCTACAAAAATTAAATCATGTAGATTGAGCTTCTAGGATCAAATTTTGTGAAGGAAGTTTTCATGAATCAATCAAATTGAAGCTAAAAAAATTTGGAAACCCTAAATGGCCGAAATGAAGAAATTGAAACCTAGGAAAACCTAGACCATTTTATGTGAAAAAAAAGCTTGGAATCACACTCACGAGAGTTCAAGGAAAAGATAGAGACTGGTGGCATCAAATTTGGTGTCGGAATCACGTAGATCGGAGCTTGATCGATTTTCAGCTTCTACTTAGTTTTCCGGCCAAAACATGCCAGAATAGGGAGCTTTAGGCATCGGGAATGGCTGGCAAAGGAGGAGGAAGGAGGAGGGGAACGGTGACAGCAAGAAATAGAGGTCACAATGATCGGAAATGGAAGAAAACCGATCGGGAGGAAGAAGATGAAGATAGTGGCATTTTGATAAATAATGCAAACTTTTAGTTTTTGATTAAAAATTATGTATATATGTATATTTATATATCCACACTTTATATTATAATAATATATATATTCCCACACACAAATAATACTCACCACATAAATAATTTAATATATTTAATAATTTATACACTTATAATTAATTAATTAATATTAAAACTAAATAATAAAAATTAAGGTAATTAATTAAACCCTAATTTAATTTAAATAAATACACATATATACATTTTATTTTAGCACTTAAAAATTATATATGAGTTCATGAAAATTCGTAAAACTAGTCAAAATAATTAGTATTAAATTATTTACGTGTCAATTTCCCCTAAAATACAATTTCCGGAAAAATTTTACGTAAAGTACTTAAAATAATTAAGAATAATTAAAATAACTTAATAATTATCAAACATATGAAAATAATCATAAATATATACAAAAATTATTAACACTGCATATCCCGATGCAGTATAAAAATATTTTAAAAAAACTTGGGATATTATAAGACACTAAGAGAATGTCAGCTTTATGCTGAAATCAGGAAGTGTGATCATTGGGTGGAGAGTGTTGTTTTTCTTGGTGGCGTTTAAGGATAGTATTCAAGTTGAATCACAAAATATCGAAGCAGTATCTGAGTTGCCCAAATGGACTAAATCTATTGAGATTTGCAATTTTTTGGGTTTAACCGGGTATCATAGGAAATCTGAATAGAATTCTCTAGAATTGCAGCTCATATGACCCGCATAACTCAGAAGAATGTGAAGTTTGTGTGAAAAAATGTTTGTTAGAATAGTTTCCAAGTGCTAAAGAAGACCTGATATCATTATAGCATTTTATCATATCATCATAGCATCTCATTACAGCATTTCATCACAACATTTCATTCCAGCATTTTATCATAACATTTTATCAAACCATTTCATCATAACATTCATCATAGCATGTCATAATGACATTTCACCATAGAATGATCTACTGATAAGAGATGCACAAGTTAATGATATAGGGTTGATGTTGTAATATGAGAAAGAGATTCTATATAAGCTACGGGATGAACTTGCAGTGTACATCCAGATGTTACCAAAAAGTATCACAGTATTCAAGATCAATACTAGTGGGTTGGATTGAAGAAGGATGTGACTGATTATATATCTAAGTGTTTAATTTACCAGCCTATCACGACCCAAAACAGGGGCCATGACCGACGCTAGGGAACGGGAATTCTTTCGAATCCGGAACCCGTAGCAAGCCTAAAAAAAAATAAAAAATAAAATAAAATAAATCATGCAATAACAATAATCATATAATATGCAGCGGAAATAAAAATCATAATATCATGATATTATTCATATCAACTGGATTTAAATCGAATTTCATCTCATAGATATAAAATCTTTAAATACAAATCCAGTTTCAATATAATACATCTCTTTAAATAAAATACATGAAATCCAATACTAATTCACAACTACTGCAGTGTCTAGATAAAATAAATAAGACTCAAATAGATAATTTACACAAAGAAGCCGGGGCGGAAGAAATCCGGCGTATCGACCTGCTACTGAGGTCTGAGGATGTTGACTCTCCTGAAAAATAGTCAACGGAGGGGAGTCAGACCTCACTGAGTGAATTACTATAATATATATACATACACACTAAATGATAATGCATACAGTCAACAGTATATATCCAATATATATATACAGGAAAATTCACACAGATGCAGTAAAATCATTTTTATATACTTTATCTGAAAATCATCTTTTATGAAGGATCATATAGAACCCTAGAATATCGCAACCTCGAAAAATAGTGTTAAACAACACTCTAGCCATACAGGCTCACTTAATCCAAATATATCCACTTAATCCATTTAGACAGTAGACTGGCCCCAAGACACTAAGTCAACCGAGCTCCAGCAGTCTGACTGCCAGTGTGATTGGCCCCGAGACACTTGGTCAACCGAGTTCCAGCAATCACACCCACAAACCATATCTCACACATATCAATAATCACAATCAATCAATATCCACAATTAAGTTAGTATTATAGCCTAAATACTATAGGCGTACCGGTACGTACTCGGTCCTAGTGCTGCCCACTAGGTAGCACGTTCTATTGATATCCTTCATTAATAAATAAATCATTCATTCACAATTAAATGATGCATGAATTTAAATAAAACAACAATATAAACCATATATATACCGGAAATATACCAAACATAAACCAGGTATATTTCGAGTATATATACGTCAAATAAATTCAATCAAATCATAAATTAAACTAAAAATATATTTAAAAACATTTTAAATATATTTTATTTACAAAACATGCATATAATTTAATATATATCAAAAATAAACCAAAAATATACTTAAATACAAATCACATTATTTATGCATATTTAATCAAAATAAAACGTATATTTCTAAATCATGCATCCTAAGCATATATATATAGTATAGTAACTCACCTAGTGCGCTCCACGAGATAGGTCCGACGGGCCTGGTCCACTAGCCCTCGGTCTCGGCGCAACTAAATAAGAAATAAATAATCGACATCAGAATAATCCTAACAGAAATCCTAGAATTCGATTTAGAGTATTAAACACAGAATCAGAAATTAGGGTTCGACTGGATATCACGTTTTACGAGAATTCTACCAAAAATCCGGCAGAACCTCCCCTGTAAAATGGACATCTCTCTACTCAAAAGAGTAGAGCCGACCCTGCAAAGAAACACACTATGAAAAAAATAGGCTCAACACAAACCACAACCCCTCGGTCGGACTCCAGACTACAGTCTACCGACCGGGGTCCACAAACACAGAAATAATTTCGAGAATACCAAAAATATCCTTATAGTATAGAAATTCATTTTATAGGTAGAAATTACATAATTAACCTTTAAACACTATAAAAACCGATAAAAACTCATTTTATTAGAAAAACCGTATATTATATATATATAATTGAAAATAATTTACGAAAAATAGTTTTAATTAGTTAAAAATACCAAATCATTTATAGAAATCATTTTTATACCTTAAATAACTATTAAAACTGATTAAATTACATTTTTAGCCAATTTAGGGTAAAATTACCAAAATACCCCTATATATATAAATATACTATAATTACTTCAAAAATTCACCAAAAATCATACAATTATCCAAAATTAATTTTTTCAACATATTTATCAATAATATAAATAATTAAACTCAATTAACCAATTAAATTCAAATAAAAACACATTTAACCTAATTTTTTCAAATTTACATAAACTCAAATAATTCAAAATAAATACTTAGAAATTCATAAAAATTCCAAATAAATTCCTATAATTCATTTCAACATCCAATTTAACCATAAACTCCAATTTCATAATTTAAATAATTAATTTCCAAAAAGTAGAAAATAATATTAAAATATTCAAAAATACCCAAAAATCCAAAAAATATCCAAAAATTCTACAAAAATTCATACATGTAGATTGAACTACTAGGATCAACATTTGTGAAGGGAGTTTTCATGAATCAATCAATTCGAAGCTCAAAAAAATCAAAAACCCTAATAGGCCGAAATTGAAAATTCGAAACCTAAGCAATTCTAGACCATTTAAGCTCAAACTAAAGCTAGAATCACACTCACCGGAGCTCAAGGAGTCGATGAAGACCGGCGGTGTCAAAAATGGTGGCCGGAATCGACGTGATCGACGGTGGATCGATTTTTGACTTCTCCAGCCAAAATCGACTTCCAGACGCCGGAAACGGCTACCACAGGAGGCGGAAAAGGTTGGGGAAGGCGGTGGCACACCGGACGGCACACCCACGGTGAAGAAACAGCACGGCAGCGACCGGAACGGCGAAGGGAAGTGATCGGGGAAGAAAGGGATAATCGGGGGCAAAATGGTAATTTTCCAATTCTTTTGATTTTTGACAAATTTTAATGTATATATGTATATATATATACTTTACACTATATAATAAAATAAAATTAAATCACACACATTAAATATACACCACACACGTAAAATTTAATATTTTAATAATTTATACTAAATAAAAATAATTAAATATCAATAAAACTAATAAATAATAAATAAAATATTAGGGTAATACTAAACCCTAATTAAATAAATATACACACACGTAGGCTTTATTTAGTATTTAAAAATACGTATGAGTTCATGCAAGTCCGAAAATATATTTAAAATAATTAATATTAAAATATTTACGTGAAAATTTCCTCGAAAATGCAAGTCCCCGGGAAAATTTTACGTAAAACACTGTAAATAATACACAGTAATTAAAATAGGTTTAAAATACATAACAACTCATAAAAATATCGTAAGACATATACAAAAATTATTGACACTGCATATCCTGGTACAGTGTAAAAAATATTTTAAAAACACAGGATATTACAGTTTTCCCCCATTATAAGAATTTATCCCCGAATTCCAGAAAACAAGATCAAGAAGGAAAGAGATACGGGTAAGAAGCTCGCATCTCAGCTTCAGTCTCCCATGTATGCTCCTCGACTTTGTCGCTACGCCACAGAACCTTGACCATCGGAATCTGCTTCGATCGCAACTGTCGAACTTGATAATCTACGATCGCCACAGGTTCTTCCACAAACGTCAAATCTTCACTCACTTCTACACTGTCGGGCTGCAACACGTGTGAAGGGTCTGAGATATACTTCCTCAACATCGAGATATGAAATACTGGATACACTTGTGACATACTCGGAGGCAAATCCAACCGATATGCAACAGTGCCAACTCTCTCCAGAATCTCAAACGGTCCAATGTATCTCGGTGCTAACTTACCCTTCCTACCAAATCTCATCACGCCCTTCATCGGAGATACCTTCAGAAAAACAAAATCTCCAACCTGAAACTCCACATCTCTGCGCCTAGGATCCGCATAACTCTTCTGTCTGCTAACTGTGGTCTCTAATCTTCGCTTAATCACGACAACTTTCTCTACAGCATCCTGAACCATCTCAGGTCCAGTCAAAACTCTCTCACCAATCTCATCCTAACTCAGAGGGGATCTACACTTCCTTCCATACAACGCCTCATACGGTGCCATGCCAATACTGCTATGGTAGCTGTTATTATATGCAAACTTAACAAGCGACAAATGATCATCCCAGCTACCTCCCAAATCCAAGACACACATCCTCAACATATCTTCTAGTGTCTGGATCGTCCTCTCAGACTGGCCATCTGTCTGAGGATGAAAAGCAGTACTGAAATCCAACCTAGTGCCCATCGCTTCCTGCAACTTCTGCCAAAAATGCGAAGTAAACACCGAACCTCTATCTGACACAATGGACACAGGTACTCCATGAAGGCACACAATATGCTTCATGTACAACTTCGCCAATCTAGCAACTAAATATGTGGCTTTCACAGGCAAGAAATGTGCAGACTTCGTCAATCTGTCTACAATCACCCAAATGGAATTGTATCCATCCTTCGCACGAGGTAAACCGACCACAAAATCCATAGCTATCCTTTCCCACTTCCACTCGGGAATAGGAAGAGGCTGAAGCTTCCCAGAAGGCTTTTGATGTTCGGCTTTCACCTGCTGACATGTCAAGCACTTAGCAACATAATCAGTGACATCTTTCTTCAATCCATCCCACCAGTATAGATCTCTGATACTGTGGTACATCTTAGTAACACCTGGATGTACGCTGTAGGCTGTAGAATGTGCTTCCTCTAAAATCTCCTCTCTCAAATCATCCACATCAGGAACACACAATCTACCACTGATCCACAACACACCATCATCATCAAGTGTGAAATCAGTGAACTTCCCTGCTCGAACATTCTCTGCAAGCTCTTCCAGAATAGGATCTTGGCTCTGAGCTGCTTTAATCCTATCCCTCAATACAGATCGTACTTTAAACTGAGCCAGCAATCCACCTGATCTACTAATCTTCATCATCAGACCTTGATCCACCAACAGATGCAACTCTTGGATCAATGGTCTCCTCTCAACACCAATGTGAGCAAGACTGCCTGAGGACTTCCTACTCAAGGCATCTGCTACCACATTAGCTTTACCCGAATGGTAAAGAATCTCGCAATCATAATCCTTCAACAGTTCTAACCATCTTCTCTGCCTCAGATTCAGATCTCGCTGCTGAAAAATGTACTTAAGGCTCTTGTGATCAGTAAATATCTCACAAGTCACCCCGTACAGATAATGTCTCCAAATCTTCAAAGTAAAGATCATTGCAGCCATCTCAAGATCATGTGTAGGATAGTTCTACTCATGCTTCTTCAACTGCCTCAAAGCATAGGCTATCACCCTTCCATTCTGCATCAACACACAACCAAGACCAATTTTAGAGGCATCATAGTAAACTGTGAACTTATCCACACTATTAGGCAAAGCTAACACTGGCACTGTGGTCAACTTCTCCTTCAACAATTGAAAACTATTCTCACAAGCTTCTGACCACTCGAATCTAACATTCTTCTGAGTCAAGCGAGTCATAGGGGCTGCTATCCTGGAAAAATCCTGCACAAACCGCCTATAATACCCGGCTAAACCCAGAAAACTCCGAATCTCTGTAACAGAAGTAGGTCTAGGCCATTCAGATACTGCCTCAACCTTCTGTGGATCAACCTGAATACCTTCTTTAGACACTACGTGTCCAAGAAAAGAAACACTCTCCATCCAGAAATCACACTTCGAGAATTTAGCATAAAGCTGATGATCTCTCAGTGTCTGTAGTACAATCCTCAAATGATATACATGCTCTTCCATACTCCTTGAATATACCAGTATATCATCAATGAAGACTACTACAAACTGATCCACATACGGTCTGAATACCCTGTTCATCAGATCCATAAAAGCTGCTGGTGCATTAGTCAAACCAAAAGACATCACCAGAAACTCATAGTGGCCATATCGAGTGCGAAACGCTGTCTTAGGAATATCAGATTCACTAATTCGTAGCTGATGATAACCTGACCTCAAGTCAACCTTAGAAAAGAACTGTGCACCTTGTAGCTGATCAAATAAATCATCTATCCTCGGGAGAGGATACTTGTTCTTCACTGTCACCTTATTCAGCTCTCTATAGTCAATGCACAGTCTCAGGGTACCATCCTTCTTCTTCACAAACAAGACTGGTGCACCCCAAGGAGAAACACTAGGTCTGATGAAACCTTTATCCAACAACTCTTGCAATTGTTCCTTCAACTCTTTCAACTCTGCAGGAGCCCTTCGATAGGGTGGCATAGATATAGGAGTAGTACCTGGAACCACATCTATACAGAACTCAATCTCTCTATGAGGTGGTAAACCTGGCAACTCCTCGGGAAAAACATCAGGAAACTCATAAGCAATAGGAACATCTGTGAGTGACAACTTCTCCACTGACGTATCCCTGACCAATGCCAAATATCCCTGACAACCTTTCCTCAACAACTTCCTAGCCGTAATAACAAAAATAAGATTCTGAGGTGCTGAACTCCTATCACCCACAAACTTAAAATCTTCTTCACCAGGAATTCTAAAAGTCACCTCCTTATTCCTGCAATCTACCACGGCGAAGTGCTGAGACAACCAATCCATTCCCAAAATGACATCAAACTCCATCACATCCAACAGAATCAAATCAGCGGGTAATTCTCTATCTCCCACGAGAACTGGACAACCAAAAAGAACAATATCGGTGTCCAAGGAATCGCTCAGAGGAGTGGCAACGGACAAAGGAAAAGCCATCCTTGAAGCTTGCCAACAAGATTTAGAAGCAAAAACAGAAGAAACAAACGAATGCGTGGCACCCGGATCAAACAAAACCCATGCATCCAGGTAACAAATAGAAATAATACCTGCCACGACTGCATTAGATGCCTGAGCATCCTGCTGAGTCAGATGGAAGACTCTGGCCTGACCTCGACCTCCCTGCTGACTGGTAGAAGCCTGGCCAACACCTCTGGCACCTCCTCTAGTACCTCTACCATGACTCTGCTGTGGAACAAACTGAGTAGAACTCTGATGTTGGGCTGGTGGCAACTGAAATGGCATGGGTGCAGCACTAGCAATCGACTGCTGTGGGAATCGCGGAATCTGCTTCTGCTGATACCCAGAATAAGGACACGATCTGGCAAAATGTCCTGTCTGCCCGCATCTGAAGCATGTCAATGGTGTCAGATAACACGGTCCCTGATGGACTCTACCACAAGTCTGACAAACACTGGCCGCTGATCCAGAACTACGACCACTGCTGCTGCTCGAAGCACCTGATCCAAATCTGAATGATCTATGCTGACCTCCACGGCCATGTCTACTGCTCCGATGCACTCGCTGCTGCTGTCTCTGACTCTGCTGACTACTCGATCCAACATGAAAACTCGAATACGGAGTAGCCTGCAATCCACTCGACTGAACTCCTAGCTGGTAGTAATCAGGCATCGCTCCCTGCCTAACTAACCTCAGCTCAATCTCCTTAGCTAACTCAATCACAGACTCGAGGGTAAGGCCTGCTGTAGGCATATCAGCAAAAGCAGAACCCAAACCAGTAACATACGTAGTAACCGCGAAATACTGATCTCGCATCAGATCCTCAGCATATCTACCCAGACGAAGAAATTCTCAGGTATACTCCTCTACAGATCGATCTCCACGAGAAATACTGGTCAAACGAAGACAATAGCTCAAACGAAGAGGCTCTGGACAGAATCTCCTCATAAACCGCTCTCGAAACTGAGCCCAGGTCATCGTCATCATATAAGGCTGGATCATCTGAATGAACCAATCTAAGGCTGGTCCCTCAACAGACAACTCAACGATCATGATCCGTTGGTACTTGGTATGAGCTGTCCGAGTCCTCGTCTCAATCGTATGCAGAAAATCTAACGGATCGGAAGTACCATCAAAAGCAATCCTGCCAACTCGGGCATAGAACAAAGCTGCCTCAGGGTCAGACATACCCTGCTGATAGGCAGGCTGAACAGGCTGAACAACTGGAGGAACAGGAACATCAAATTCAGGCTCAATAGGCTCCTCGTCCTATAACTCTCTCTGCCTACGATGACCTGCCGCTCCTCGAGGTCTACCTCTACCACGACCTCTACGCCTAACTGGCGGCTCAGGAGGTAAAACCTCGTCCTGAAAAGACTCATCATCCTCGGCCTCCACGACCAATGGAGCGACACGCGCTCGCCTCCTCATACTGAATAGACAAACGAAAAGATTCAGACAAAAGAGACAATGGAGGAATAACGCTGAAAACTATAGCAAGGAATACTTATCAAGACATACTCGAACCTAATTCACTGCAGTAGTTCAACAGAAAACACAACTCTGAAAACTAGGGCCACAACTCACATAACTAAGCCCTGACACAGAACTCTGCTCTGATACCAACTTTGTCACGACCCAAAATAGGGGCCATGACCGGCGCTAGGGAACGGGAATTCTTTCGAATCCGAAACCCGTAGCAAGCCTAAAAAAAATAAAAAATAAAATAAAATAAATCATGCAATAACAATAATCATATAATATGCAGCGGAAATAAAAATCATAATATCATGATATTTAAATCAACTGGATTTAAATCGAATTTCATCTCATAGATATAAAATCTTTAAATACAAATCCAGTTTCAATATAATACATCTCTTTAAATAAAATACATGAAATCCAATACTAATTCACAACTACTGCAGTGTCTAGATAAAATAAATAATACTCAAATAGATAATTTACACAAAGAAGTCGGGGCGGAAGAAATCCGGCGTATCGACCTGCTACTGAGGTCTGAGGATGTTGACTCTCCTGAAAAATAGTCAACGGAGGGGAGTCAGACCTCACTGAGTGAATTACTATAATATATATACATACACACTAAATGATAATGCATACAGTCAACAGTATATATCCAATATATATATACAGGCAAATTCACACAGATGCAGTAAAATCATTTTTATATACTTTATCTGAAAATCATCTTTTATGAAGGATCATATAGAACCCTAGAATATCGCAACCTCGGAAAATAGTGTTAAACAACACTCTAGCCATACAGGCTCACTTAATCCAAATATATCCACTTAATCCATTTAGATAGTAGACTAGCCCCGAGACACTAAGTCAACCGAGCTCCAGCAGTCTGACTGCCAGTGTGATTGGCCCCGAGACACTTGGTCAACCGAGCTCCAGCAATCACACCCACAAACCATATCTCACACATATCAATAATCACAATCAATCAATATCCACAATTAAGTTAGTATTATAGCCTAAATACTATAGGCGTACCGGTACGTACTCGGTCCTAGTGCTGCCCACTAGGTAGCACGTTCTATTAATATCCTTCATTAATAAATAAATCATTCATTCACAATTAAATGATGCATGAATTTAAATAAAACAACAATATAAACCATATATATACCGGAAATATACTAAACATAAACCAGGTATATTTCGAGTATATATATGTCAAATAAATTCAATCAAATCATAAATTAAACTAAAAATATATTTAAAAACATTTTAAATATATTTTATTTACAAAACATGCATATAATTTAATATATATAAAAAATAAACCAAAAATATACTTAAATACAAATCACATTATTTATGCATATTTAATCAAAATAAAACGTATATTTCTAAATCATGCATCCTAAGCATATATATATAGTATAGTAACTCACCTAGTGCGCTCCACGAGATAGGTCCGACGGGTCTGGTCCACTAGCCCTCGGTCTCGGCGCAACTAAACAAGAAATAAATAATCGACATCAGAATAATCCTAACAGAAATTCTAGAATTCGATCTAGAGTATTAAACACAGAATCAGAAATTAGGGTTCGACTGGATATCACGTTTTACGAGAATTCTATCGAAAATCCGACAGAACCTCCCCTGTAAAATGGACATCTCTCTACTCAAAAGAGTAAAGCCGACCTTGCAAAGAAATACACTTCGAAAATAATCAGCACATTTCATTCACAACCCCTCGGTCGGACTCCAAACTACAATCTACCGACCGGGGTCCACAAACACAGAAAAATTCCAAAAATACCAAAAATATCCTTACAACATAGAAATTCATTTTATAAGTAGAAATTACATAATTAACCTTAAAACACTGTAAAAACCGATAAAAACTCATTTTATTTGAAAAACCGTATATTATATATATAATTGAAAATAATTCACGAAAAATAGTTTTAATTAGTTAAAAATACCAAATAATTTATAGAAATCATTTTTATACCTTAAATAACTATTAAAACCGATTAAATTACATTTTTAGCCAATTTAGGGTAAAATTACCAAAATACCCCTATATATATAAATATACTATAATTACTTCAAAAATTCACCAAAAATCATACAATTATCCAAAATTAATTTTTTCAACATATTTATCAATAATATAAATAATTAAACTCAATTAACCAATTAAATTCAAATAAAAACACATTTAACCTAATTTTTTCAAATTTACATAAACTCAAATAATTCAAAATAAATACTTAGAAATTCATAAAAATTCCAAATAAATTCCTATAATTCATTTCAACATCCAATTTAACCATAAACTCCAATTTCATAATTTAAATAATTAATTTCCAAAAAGTAGAAAATAATATTAAAATATTCAAAAATACCCAAAAATCCAAAAAATCTCCAAAAATTCATACATGTAGATTGAGATACTAGGATCAACATTTGTGAAGGAAGTTTTCATGAATCAATCAATTCGAAGCTCAAAAAAATAAAAAACCCTAATAGGCCGAATTTGAAAATTCGAAACCTAAGCAATTCTAGACCATTTAAGCTCAAACCAAAGCTAGAATCAACACTCACCGGAGCTCAAGGAGTCGATGAAGACCGGCGGTGTCGAAAATGGTGGCCGAAATCGGCATGATCGACGTTGGATCGATTTTCAACTTCTCCAGCCAAAATCGACTTCCAGACGCCGGAAACGGCTACCACAGGAGGCGAAAAAGGTTGGGGAAGGCGGTGGCACACCGGACGGCACACCCACAGTGAAGAAACAGCACGGCAGCGATCGGAACGGCGAAGGGAAGTGATCGGGGAAGAAAGGGATAATCGGGGGCAAAATGGTAATTTTCCAATTCTTTTGATTTTTGACAAATTTTAATGTATATATGTATATATATATACTTTACACTATATAATAAAAATAATATTAAATCACACACATTAAATATACACCACACACATAAAATTTAATATTTTAATAATTTATACAAAATAAAAATAATTAAATATCAATAAAACTAATAAATAATAAATAAAATATTAGGGTAATACTAAACCCTAATTAAATAAATATACACACACGTAGGCTTTATTTAGTATTTAAAAATACGTATGAGTTCATGCAAGTCCGAAAATATATTTAAAATAATTAATATTAAAATATTTACATGAAAATTTCCCCGAAAATGCAAGTCCCGGGAAAATTTTACGTAAAACACTGTAAATAATACACAGTAATTAAAATAGGTTTAAAATACATAACAACTCATAAAAATATCGTAAGACATATACAAAAATTATTGACACTCGCATATCCCGGTACAGTGAAAAAAATATTTTAAAAACACGGGATATTACAATCTTCCCCCCTTATAAGAATTCGTTCCCGAATTCTAGAAAACAAGATTAAGAAGGAAAGAGATATGGGTAAGAAGCTCGCATCTCAGCTTCAGTCTCCCATGTATGCTCCTCGACTTTGTCGCTACGCCACAGAACCTTGACCATCGGAATCTGCTTCGATCGCAACTGTCGAACTTGATAATCTACGATCGCCACAGGTTCTTCCACAAACGTCAAATCTTCACTCACTTCTACACTGTCGGGCTGCAACACGTGTGAAGGGTCTGAGATATACTTCCTCAACATCGAGATATGAAATACTGGATGCACTTGTGACATACTCGGAGCCAAATCCAACCGATATGCAACAGTGCCAACTCTCTCCAGAATCTCAAACGGTCCAATATATCTCGGTGCTAACTTACCCTTCCTACCAAATCTCATCACACCCTTCATCGGAGATACCTTCAGAAAAACAAAATCTCCAACCTGAAACTCCACATCTCTGCGCCTAGGATCCGCATAACTCTTCTGTCTGCTAACTACGGTCTCTAATCTTCGCTTAATCATGGCAACTTTCTCTGCAGCATCCTGAACCATCTCAGGTCCAGTTAAAACTCTCTCACCAATCTCATCCCAACTCAGAGGGGATCTACACTTCCTTCTATACAACGCCTCATACGGTGCCATGCCAATACTGCTATGGTAGCTGTTATTATATGCAAACTCAACAAGCGACAAATGATCATCCCAGCTACCTCCCAAATCCAAGACACACATCCTCAACATATCTTCCAGTGTCTGGATCATCCTCTCAGACTGGCCATCTGTGTGAGGATGAAAAGCAGTACTGAAATCCAACCTAGTGCCCATCGCTTCCTGCAACTTCTGCCAAAAATGCGAAGTAAACACCGAACCTCTATCTAACACAATGGACACAGGTACTCCATGAAGGCACACAATATGCTTCACGTACAACTTCGCCATTCTAGCAACTGAATATGTGGCTTTCACAGGCAAGAAATGTGCAGACTTCGTCAATCTGTCTACAATCACCCAGATGGAATTGTATCCATCCTTCGAACGAGGTAAACCGACCACAAAATCCATAGCTATCCTTTCCCACTTCCACTCGGGAATAGGAAGTGGTTGAAGCTTCCCAGAAGGCTTTTGATGTTCAACTTTCACTTGCTGACACGTCAAGCACTTAGCAACATAATCAGTGACATCTTTCTTCAATCCATCCCACCAGTATAGATCTCTGATACTGTGGTACATCTTAGTAACACCTGGATGTACGCTGTAGGCTGTAGAATGTGCTTCCTCTAAAATCTCCTCTCTCAAATCATCCACATCAGGAACACACAATCTACCACTGATCCACAACACACCATCATCGTCAAGTGTGAAATCAGTGAACTTCCCTGCTCGAACATTCTCTGCAAGCTCTTCCAGAATAGGATCTCGGCTCTGAGCTGCTTTAATCCTATCCCTCAGTACAGATCGTACTTTAAACTGAGCCAGCAGTCCACCTGATCTACTAATCTTCATCATCAAACCTTGATCCACCAACAGATGCAACTCTTGGATCAATGGTCTCCTCTCAACACCAATGTGAGCAAGACTGCCTGAGGACTTCCTACTCAAGGCATCTGCTACCACATTAGCTTTACCCGAATGGTAAAGAATCTCGCAATCATAATCCTTCAACAGGTCTAACCATCTTCTCTGCCTCAGATTCAGATCTCGCTGCTGAAAAATGTACTTAAGGCTCTTGTGATCAGTAAATATCTCACAAGTCACCCCGTACAGATAATGTCTCCAAATCTTCAAAGCAAAGATCACTGCAGCCATCTTAATATCATGTGTAGGATAGTTCTGTTCATGCTTCTTCAACTGCCTCAAAGCATAGGCTATCACCCTTCCATTCTGCATCAACACACAACCAAGACCAATTCTAGAGGCATCACAGTAAACTGTGAACTTATCCACACTATTAGGCAAAGCTAACACTGGCGCTGTGGTCAACTTCTCCTTCAACAACTGAAAACTATTCTCACAAGCTTCTGACCACTCGAATATAACATTCTTCTGAGTCAAGCGAGTCATAGGGGCTGCTATCCTGGAAAAATCCTGCACAAACTGCCTATAATACCCGGCTAAACCCAGAAAACTCCGAATCTCTATAACAGAAGTAGGTCTAGGCCATTCAGATACTGCCTCAACCTTCTGTGGATCAACCTGAATACCTTCTTTAGACACTACGTGTCTAAGAAAAGAAACACTCTCCATCTAGAAATCACACTTCGAGAATTTAGCATAAAGCTGATGATCTCTCAGTGTCTGTAGTACAATCCTCAAATGATATACATGCTCTTCCATACTCCTTGAATATACCAGTATATCATCAATGAAGACTACTACAAACTGATCCACATACGGTCTGAATACCCTGTTCATCAGATCCATAAAAGCTGTTGGTGCATTAGTCAAACCAAAAGACATCACCAGAAACTCATAGTGGCCATATCGAGTGCGAAACGTTGTCTTAGGAATATCAGATTCACTAATCTGCAGCTGATGATAACCCGACCTCAAGTCAACCTTAGAAAAGAACTGTGCACCCTGTAGCTGATCAAACGAATCATCTATCCTCGGGAGAGGATACTTGTTCTTCACTGTCACCTTATTCAGCTCTCTATAGTCAATGCACAGTCTCAGGGTACCATCCTTCTTCTTCACAAACAAGACTGGTGCACCCCAAGGAGAAACACTAGGTCTGATGAAACCTTTATCCAATAACTCTTGCAATTGTTCCTTCAACTCTTTCAACTCTGCAGGAGCCATTCGATAGGGTGGCATAGATATAGGAGTAGTACCTGGAACCACATCTATACAGAACTCAATCTCTCTATGAGGTGGTAAACCTGGCAACTCCTCGGGAAAAACATCAGGAAACTCACAAGCAACAGGAATATCTGTGAGTGACAACTTCTCCACTGACGTATCCCTGACCAATGCCAAATATCCCTGACAACCTTTCCTCAACAACTTCCTAGCCGTAATAACAGAAATAAGATTCTGAGGTGCTGAACTCCTATCACCCATAAACTTAAAATCTTCTTCACCAGGAATTCTAAAAGTCACCTCCTTATTCCTGCAATCTACCACGGCGAAGTGCTGAGACAACCAATCCATTCCCAAAATGACATCAAACTCCATCACATCCAACAGAATCAAATCAGCGGGTAATTCTCTATCTCCCACGAGAACTAGACAACCAAAAAGAACAATATCGGTGTCTAAGGAATCGCTCAGAGGAGTGGCAACAGATAAAGGAAAAGCCATCCTCGAAGCTTGCCAACAAGATTTAGAAGCAAAAATAGAAGAAACAAACGAATGCGTGGCACCCGGATCAAACAAAACCCATGCATCCAGGTAACAAACAGAAATAATACCTGCCACGACTGCATTAGATGCCTGAGCATCCTGCTGAGTCAGATGGAAGACTCTGGCCTGACCTCGACCTCCCTGCTGACTGATAGAAGCCTGGCCAACACCTCTGGCACCTCCTCTAGTACCTCTACCACGACTCTGCTGTGGAATAAACTGAGTAGAACTCTGATGCTGGGCTGGTGGCAACTGAAATGGCACGAGTGCAGCACTAGCAATCGACTGCTGTGGGAATCGCGAAATCTGCTGCTGCTGATACCCAAAATAAGGACACGATCTGGCAAAATGTCCTGTCTGCCTGCATCTGAAGCATGTCAGTGGTGTCAGATAACACGGTCCCTGATGGACTCTACCACAAGTCTGATAAACACTGGCCGCTAATCCAGAACTACGACCACTGCTGCTGCTCGAAGCACCTGATCCAAATCTGAACGATCTATGCTGACCTCCACGGCCATGTCTACTGCTCCGATGCACTCACTGCTGCTGTCTCTGACTTCGCTGAGTCGGACCTCGCTGCTGACTACTCGATCCAACATGAAAACTTGAATACAGAGTAGCCTGCAATCCACTCGACTGAACTCCTAGCTGGTAGTAATCAAGCATCACTCCCTGCTTAACTAACCTCAGCTCAATCTCCTTAGCTAACTCAATCACAGACTCGAGGGTAAGGCCTGCTGTAGGCATACCAGCAAAAGCAGAACCCAAACCAGTAACATACGTAGTAACCACGAAATACTGATCTCGTATCAGATCCTCAACATATCTACCCAGACGAAGAAATTCTCGGGTATACTCCTCTACAGATCGATCTCCATGAGAAATACTGGTCAAACGAAGACGATAGCTCAAACGAAGAGGCTCTGGACAGAATCTCCTCATAAACCGCTCTTGAAACTGAGCCTAGGTCATCGTCATCATATAAGGCTGGATCATCTGAATGAACCAATCGAAGGCTGGTCCCTCAACAGACAACTCAACTATCATGATCCGCTGGTACTCAGTATGAGCAGTCTGAGTCCTCGTCTCAATCGCATGCAGAAAATCTAACGGATCGGAAGTACCATCAAAAGCAATCCTGCCAACTCGGGCATAGAACAAAGCTGCCTCAGGGTCAGACATACCCTGCTGATAGGCAGGCTGAACAACTGGAGGAACAGGAACATCAAATTCAGGCTCAACAAGCTCCTCGTCCTGTAGCTCTCTCTGCCTACGGCGACCTGCCGCTCCTCGAGGTCTACCTCTGCCACGACCTCTACGCCTAACTAGCGGCTCAGGAGGTAAAACCTCATCCTGAAAAGACTCATCATCCTCGGCCTCCACGACCGGTGGAGCGACACGCGCTCGCCTCCTCATACTAAATAGACAAATGAAAAGATTCAGACAAAACAGACAACGGAGGAATAACGCTGAAAACTACAGCAAGGAATACTTATAAAGACATACTCGAACCTAATTCATTACAGTAGTTCAACAGAAAACACAACTCTGAAAACTAGGGCCACAACTCACATAACTAAGCCCTGACACAGAACTCTGCTCTGATACCAACTTTGTCACGACCCAAAACAGGGGCCATGACCGGCGCTAGGGAACGAGAATTCTTTCGAATCCGAAACCCATAGCAAGCCTAAAAAAAAATAAAAAATAAAAAAAAATAAATCATGTAATAACAATAATCATATAATATGCAGCGGAAATAAAAATCATAATATCATGATATTATTCATATCAACTGGATTTAAATCGAATTTCATCTCATAGATATAAAATCTTTAAATACAAATTGTAATATCCCGTGTTTTTAAAACTTTTTACACTGTACCGGGATATGCAGTGTTAATAATTTTTGTATGTTATATGATATTTTTACGAGTTAATATGTATTTAAAACCTATTTTAATTACTGTGTATTATTTTTAGTGTTTTACGTAAAATGTTCCCGGGACTTGCATTTTCGGGGAAATTTTCACGTAAATATTTTAATATTAATTATTTTAAATATATTTTCGGACTTGTATGAACTCATGCGTATTTTTAAATTATTAAATAAAGCCTGTGTGTGAATATTTATTTAATTAGGGTTTAATATATATAACCCTAATATTATATTATTTATTTATTTATTTATTATTATTTAATTATTTTATTTATTATTAAATTATTAAAATTTATTTTTTTATATTATTATTTTACTTTCTTTTTCTTTTTCTTTTTTCTTTTTTCTTTCTTTTTCTTTTTCTTTCCTTTTTCTTTCTTTTTCTTTTTCTTTTTCTCCTTCTTCCTTCTCCTGCGCCCGACCACCACCATTCTCCCTTCCCTCCCGCTGCAACTCCGGCCACCTACCGTCGGTGTGCCTCCCGGCTTGCCACCGCCATTCCCAGCCGTCCCCCACCGCCAGCAGTGTAATATCCCGTGTTTTTAAAATATTTTTACACTGTACCGGGATATGCAGTGTCAATAATTTTGACTATATATGTGATATTTTTTATGAGTTGATATGTATTTTAAACCTATTTTAATTACTGTGTTTTATATACAGTGTTTTACGTAAAATTTTCCCGGGACTTTCATTTTCGGGGAAATTTCCACGTAAACAATGTATTATTAATTATTTTAAATGTATTTACGGGTTTGCATGAACTCATACATATTTTTAAATTATTAAATAAAGCCTGTGTGTGTATATTTATTTAATTAGGGTTTATTATTACCCTAATATTTTATTATTTATTTATTATTATTTGATTATTTTATTTATTATTAAATTATTAAAATTTATTATTTTATTATTAATTATTTATTAATATTTAATTATTTTAATTTATTTTATTTTTTTTTCTTTTTTTTTTCTTTTCCTTTTTCTTTCTTTTTCTTTTTCTTTTTCTTTCCTTTTCTTTCTTTTTCTTTTTCTTCTTCTTCTTCTTCTTTCTCTCCCGCCCGACGCCGACCACTTTTTCTCACCGCCGTTTCTCCCTCCTCCGGCCACCGTTTTCGACACCGCCGGTCCCTATCTTCTCCTTGAGCTCCGGTGAGTGTTATTCTAGCTTTGGTTTGAGCTAAAATGGTCTAGAATTGCTTAGGTTTTGATTTGAAAATTTCAGCCTCTTTGGGTTTTTGATTTTTTTGAGCTTCGATTTGGATGATTCATGGAAAATTCCTTCACAAATGTTGTTCCTGATAGCTTAATATTCATGTATGAATTTTTACAGAATTTTCGGAGGTTGTTTGGATTTTTGGGTATTTTTGAATATTTTAATATTATTTTCTAATTTTCGGAAATTAATTATTTAAATTATGAAATTGGAGTTTATGGTTGAATTAGGTGTTGAAATGAATTATAGAAATTTATTTGGAATTTTTATGAATTTCTAAGTATTTATTTTTAATTATTGAAGTTTATGTGATTTTGTAAAATTAAGTTAATTGTGTTTTAAATTGAATTTAATTGGTTAATTGAGTTTAATTATTAATATTATTGATAAATATGTTGAGAAAATTAATTTTGGATAAGTGTATGATTTTTGGTGAATTTTTGAAGTAATTTAGGTATATATATATATATAGGGGTATTTTGGTAATTTTACCCTAAATTGTCTAAAAATGTAATTTAATTGGTTTTAATATTTATTTAAGGTATAAAAATGATTTCTACAAAATATTTGGTATTTTTAACTAATTAAAACTATTTTCCGGGAATTATTTTCAATTATATATATAATATACGGTTTTTCTAATAAAATGAGTTTTAATCGGTTTTTACAGTGTTTCAAGATTTATTATGTAATTTCTACGTATGAAATGTATTTTTATGATTTAAGGATATTTTTGGTATATTTGAATATATATTCTGTGTTTGTGGACCCCGATCGACAGATTGTAGTCTGGAGTCCGACCGAGGGGTTGTGATTGATTGTGGTGTTTATTTTTGAAGTGTATTTTCTTTGCAGGGTCGGCTCTACTCTTTTGAGTAGAGAGATGTCCGTTTTACAGGGGAGGTTCTGTCGGATTTTCGGTAGAATTCTCGTAAAACGTGATATCCAGTCGAACCCTAATTCTGTTTCCGTATTTTAATACTCTAGATTGAATTTTAGGATTTCTGTTAGGGTTACTCTGATATCGGTTAATTATTTCTTGTTTAGTTGCGCCGAGACCGAGGGCTAGTGGACCAGGCCCGTCGGACCCGTCTCGTGGAGCGCATTAGGTGAGTTACTATATTATATATATATGCTTAGGACGCATGATTTAGAAAATGCATGTTTTATTTTGACTGAATATGCATAAATAATGTGATTTATATTCAAGTATATTTTTGGTATATAATAAATTATATACATGTTTTATTAATAAAATATATTTAAAATGTTTTTAAATATATTTTTAGTTTAATTCATGATTTGATTGGATTTATTTGACATATATATACTCAAAATATACCTGGTTTATGTTTGGTATATTTTCGGTATATATATGGTTTATATTGCTATTTCATTTATATCCATGCATCATTTATTTTTGTGAATGAATGTTTTATATTTAAGAATGAAGGATATCAATAGAACGTGCTACCTAGTGGGCAGCACTAGGACCGAGTACGTACCGGTACGCCTATAGTATTTAGGCTTTATTACTGACTATTTGTGGATATTGAATTGATTATGATTATTGATATGTGTGAGATGTGGTTTGGGTGTGATTGCTGGAGCTCGGTTGACCAAGTGTCTCGGGGCCAATCACACTGGCAGTCAGACTGCTGGAGCTCGGTTGACTTAGTGTCTCGGGGCCAGTCTACTGTCCAAATGGATTAAGTGGATATATTTGGAATAAGTGAGCCTGTATGGCTAGAGTGTTGTTTAACACTATTTTTCTGAGGTTGCGATATTCTAGGGTTCTATGTGATCCTTCATAAAAGTTGATTTTCAGACAAAATATATATAAAAATGATTTTCTGCATCTGTATGAATTTGCCTGTATATATACATATTACTCATATACTGTTGACTGTATGCATTATCACTTAGAGTGTATGTATATATACTATAGTAATTCACTCAGCGAGGTCTGACTCCCCTCCGTTGACTATTTTTCAGGAGAGTCAACTTCCTCAGACCTCAGTAGCAGGTCGATACGCCGGATTTCTTCTGCCCCGGCTTCTTTATGTAAATTGTCTACTTGAGTCTTATTTATTTTATCTAGACACTGCAGTAGTTGTGAATTAAAGTATGGGATTTTATGTACTTTATTTTAAAGAGATGTATTATAGTAAAACTGGATTTGTACAAAGATTATACATTTATGAGATTATATATGCGATGAGATGAGTTTTGAATTGAATCCAGTTGATATGGATGATATTGTAATATTTATGATTTTATTTTCCGCTGCATATTATATTTTTATGGTTATTATTGCATATTTATTTTATTTTTAGGCTTGCTACGGGTTCCGAATTCGAAAGAATTCCCGTTCCCTAGCGCCGGTCATGACTCCTGTTTTGGGTCGTGACAAGCAGCTCCCTTCCCCGGCGCCGGCAGCTTCATTTTTCCTCTTTTGGCCGAAAGTTGATCCATCGCCGTTTCTCCCTCCTCCGACCACCATTTTTGACACCGCCGGTCTTCATCGACTCCTTGAGGTCCGATGAGTGTGATTCTAGCTTTGGTTTGAGCTAAAATGGTTTAGATTTGCTTAGGTTTCGAATTTTCAATTTCGATCACATTAGGGTTTTTGATTTTTTTGAGCTTCGAATTGATTGATTCATGGAAACTCCCTTCACAAATGTTGTTCCTAGTAGCTCAATCTACATGTATGAATCTTTGTAGAATTTTTGGAGATTGTTTGGATTTTTGGGTATTTTTGAATATTTTAATATTATTTTCTAATTTTCGGAAATTAATTATTTAAATTATGAAATTGGGATTTATGGTTAAATTAGGTGTTGAAATTAATTATAGGAATTTATTTGGAATTTTTATGAATTTCTAAGTATTTATTTTGAATTATTTGAGTTTATGTAAATTTGAAAAATTAGGTTAAATGTGTTTTTATTTGAATTTAATTGGTTAATTGAGTTTAATTATTAATATTATTGATAAATATATTGAGAAAATTAATTTTGGATAATTGTATGATTTTTGGTGAATTTTTGAAGTAATTTAGGTATATTTATATATATAGGGGTATTTTGATAATTTTACCCTAAATTGGCTAAAAATATAATTTAATCGGTTTTAATAGTTATTTAAGGTATAAAAATGATTTCTATAAATTATTTAGTATTTTTAACTAATTAAAACTATTTTTCGTAAATTATTTTCAATTATATATATATTATACGGTTTTTCAAATAAAATGAGTTTTTATCGGTTTTTAATATGTTTAAAGGTTAATTATGTAATTTTTACCTATGAAATGTATTTCTATGCTATAAGGATATTTTTGGTATATCTGGAATGATTCTGTGTTTGTGGGCCCTGGTCGGTAGATTGTAGTTTGGAGTCCGACCGAGGGGTTGTGGTTTTATGTTGAGCTTATTTTATGAAGTGTGTTTCTTTGCAGGGTCGGCTCTACTCTTTTGAGTAGAGAGATGTCCATTTTACAGGGGAGGTTCTGCCGAATTTTTGGTAGAATTCTCGTAAAACGTGATATCCAGTCGAACCCTAATTTCTGATTCTGTGTTTAATACTCTAGATCGAATTCTAGGATTTCTGTTAGGATTATTCTGATGTCGATTATTTATTTCTTGTTTAGTTGCGCCGAGACCGAGGGCTAGTGGACCAGGCTCGTCGGACCTGTCTCGTGGAGCGCACTAGGTGAGTTACTATACTATATATATATGCTTAGGATGCATGATTTAGAAATGCATGTTTTATGTTGATTAAATATGCATAAATAATTTGATTATTTCTTAAGTTTATATTAAGTATATTTTTGGTTTATTTTTGGTATATAATAAATTATATACATGTTTTATTAATAAAATATATTTAAAATGTTTTTAAATATATTTTTAGTTTAATTTATGATTTGATTGAATTCGTTTGACATATATATATTCGAAATATACCTGGTTTACTTTTGGTATATTTCCAGTATATATATGGTTTATATTGTTGTTTTATTTAAATTCATACATCATTTATTGTGCATGAATGATTTATATTATTAATGAAGGATATCAATAGAACGTGCTACCTAGTGGGCAGCATTAGGACCGAGTACGTACCGGTACGCCTATAGTATTTAGGCTATAATACTAACTTAATTGTGGATATTGATTGATTATGATTATTTGATGTGTGAGATATGGTTTGGGGTGTGATTGCTGGAGCTCGGTTGACCAAGTGTCTCGGGGCCAATCACACTGGCAGTCAGACTGCTGGAGCTCGGTTGACTTAGTGTCTCGGGGCCAGTCTACTGTCCAAATGGATTAAGTGGATATATTTGGAATAAGTGAGCCTGTATGGCTAGAGTGTTGTTTAACACTATTTTTCGAGGTTGCGATATTCTAGGGTTCTATATGATCGTTCATAAAAGATGATTTTCAGATAAAATATATAAAATGATTCTTATTGCATCTATGTGTAATTTCCTGTATATATATATATTAGATATATACTGTTGACTGTATGCATTATCATTTAGTGTGTATGTATATATATTATAGTAATTCACTCAGTGAGGTCTGACTCCCCTCCGTTGACTATTTTTCAGGAGAGTCAACATCCTCAGACCTCAGTAGCAGGTCGATACGCCGGATTTCTTCCGCCCCGGCTTCTTTATGTAAATTATCTACTTGAGTCATATTTATTTTATCTAGACACTGCAGTAGTTGTGAATTAGTATTGGATTTCATGTATTTTATTTTAAAGAGATGTATTATATTGAAACTGGATTTGTATTTAAAAGATTATATATCTATGAGATGAGATTTGATTCAAATCCAGTGATGAAGTGTTATCATTATATTTATGATTTTTATTTTCGCTGCATATTATATGATTATTGTTATTATTGTATGTTTTATTTTATTTTTAGGCTTGCTACGGGTTCCGGATTCGAAAGAATTCCCGTTCCCTAGCGCCGGTCATGGCCCTTGTTTTGGGTCGTGACAAAGTTGGTATCAGAGCAGAGTTCTGGGTCAGGGCTTAGTTGTGTGAGTTGTGTTTATGATGACGATGACATGGGCTCAGTTCTGAGAGCGGTTTATGAGGAGATTATGTCCAAAGCCTCTTCGTTTGAGCTATCGTCTTCGTCTGACCAGTATTTCTCGTGGAGATCGATCTGTAGAGGAGTATACCCGAGAGTTTCTTCATCTGGGTAGATATGCTGAGGATCTGATGCGAGATCAGTATTTTATAGTCACTACATATGTCACTGGTTTGGGTTCAGCTTTTGCTGGTATGCCTACAGCAGGCCTTACTCTGGAGTCTGTGATTGAGTTGGCTAAGGAGATTGAGCTGAGGTTAGTTAGGCAGGGAGCGATGCCTGATTACTACCAGCTAGGAGTTCAGTCGAGTGGATTGCAGGCTACTCCGTATTCGAGTTTTCATATTGGTTCGAGTAGTCAGCAGCGAGGTCCGACTCAGCAGAGTCAGAGACAGCAGCATCGAGTGCATCGGAGAAGTAGACATGGCCGTGGAGGTCAGCGTAGATCATTCAAATTCGGGTCAGGTGCTTCGAGCAGCAGCAGTGGTCATAGTTCTAGATCAGCGGCCAGTGTTTGCCAGACTTGTGATAGAGTCCATCAGGGACCGTGTTATCTGACACCGCTGACATGCTTCAGATGCGGGCAGACAGGACATTTTTCCAGATCGTGTCCTTATTCTGGGTATCAGCAGTAGCAGATTCTGCGATTCCCACAACAGTCGATTGCTAGTGCTACACCCGTGCCATTTCAGTTGCCACCAGCCCAGTATCAGAGTTCTACTCAGTTTGTTCCACAGCAGAGTCATGGTAGAGGTACTAGAGGAGGTGCCAGAGGTGTTGGCCAGGCTTCTACCAGTCAGCAAGGAGGTCGAGGTCAGGCCAGAGTCTTCCATCTGACTCAACAGGATGCTCAGGCATCTAATGCAGTCATGGCAGGTATTGTTTCTGTTTGTTACCTGGATGCATGGGTTTTGTTTGATCCGGGTGCCACGCATTCATTCATTTCTCCTATTTTTGCTTCTAAATCTTGTTGGCAAGCTTCGAGGATGGATTTTCCTTTATTTGTTGCCACTCCTCTGAGCGATTCCTTGGACACCGATATTGTTCTTTCTGGTTGTCCAGTTCTCGTGGGAGATAGAGAATTATCTGCTGATTTGATTTTGTTGGATGTGATGGAGTTTGATGTCATTCTGGGAATGGATTGGTTGTCTCAGCACTTCGCCATGGTAGATTGCAGGAATAAGGAGGTGACTTTTAGAATTCCTGGTGAAGAAGAGTTTAAGTTTGTTGGTGATAGGAGTTCAGCACCTCAGAATCTTATTTCTATTATTACGGCTAGGAAGTTGTTGAAGAAAGGTTGTCAGGGATATTTGGCATTGGTCAGGGATACGTCAGTGGAGAAGTTGTCACTCACAGATGTTCCTGTTGCTTGTGAGTTTCCTGATGTTTTTCCCGAGGAGTTGCCAGGTTTACCACCTCATAGAGAGATTGAGTTCTGTATAGATGTAGTACCAGGTACTACTCCTATATCCATGCCACCCTATCGAATGGCTCCTGCAGAGTTGAAAGAGTTGAAGGAACAATTGCAAGAGTTGTTGGATAAAGGTTTCATTAGACCTAGTGTTTCTCCTTGGGGTGCACCAGTCCTGTTTGTGAAGAAGAAGGATGGTACCCTGAGATTGTGCATTGACTACAGAGAGCTGAATAAGGTAACAGTGAAGAACAAGTATCCTCTCTCGAGGATAGATGATTTGTTTGATCAGCTACAGGGTGCACAGTTCTTTTCCAAGGTTTACTTGAGGTCGGGTTATCATCAGCTGCGTATCAGTGAATCTGATATTCCTAAGACAGCTTTCCGCACTCGATATGGCCATTATGAGTTTCTGGTGATGTCTTTTGGTTTGACTAATGCACCAGCAACTTTTATGGATCTGATGAACAGAGTATTCAGACCGTATGTGGATCAGTTTGTAGTAGTCTTCATTGATGATATACTGGTATATTCAAGGAGTATGGAAGAGCACGTATATCATTTGAGGATTGTACTACAGACATTGAGAGATCATCAGCTTTATGCTAAATTCTCGAAGTGCGATTTCTGGATGGAGAGTGTTTCTTTTCTTGGACACGTAGTGTCTAAAGAAGGTATTCAGGTTGATCCATAGAAGGTTAAGGCAGTGTCTGAATGGCCTAGACCTACTTCTGTTACGGAGATTCGGAGTTTTCTGGGTTTAGCCGGGTATTATAGGCGGTTTGTGCAGGATTTTTCCAGAATAGCAGCCCCTATGACTCGCTTGACTCAGAAGAATGTTAGATTCGAGTGGTCAGAAGCTTGTGAGAATAGTTTTCAGTTGTTGAAAGAGAAGTTGACCACAGTGCCAGTATTAGCTTTGCCTAATAGTGTGGATAAGTTCACAGTTTACTGTGATGCCTCTAGAATTGGCCTTAGTTGTGTGTTGATGCAGAATGGAAGGGTGATAGCCTATGCTTCGAGGCAGTTGAAGAAGGAAGCATGAGCAAAACTATCCTACACATGATCTTGAGATGGCTGCAGTGATCTTTGCTTTGAAGATTTGGAGACATTATCTGTACGGGGTGACTTCTGAGATATTTACTGATCACAAGAGCCTTAAGTACATTTTTCAGCAGCGAGATCTGAATTTGAGGTAGAGAAGATAGTTGGAATTGTTGAAGGATTATGATTGCGAGATTCTTTACCATCCGGGTAAAGCTAATGTGGTAGCAGATGCCTTGAGTAGGAAGTCCTCAGGTAGTCTTGCTCACATCAGTGTTGAGAGAAAACCATTGATCCAAGAGTTGCATCTGTTGGTGGATCAAGGTCTGATGATGAAGATTAGTAGATCAGGTGGACTGCTAGCTCAGTTTAAGGTGCGATCTATACTGAGGGATAGGATTAAAGCAGCTCAGAGCCGAGATCCTATTCTGGAAGAGCTTGCAGAGAATGTTTGAGTAGGGAAGTTCACTGATTTCACACTTGATGATGATGGTGTGTTATGGATCAGTGGTAGATTGTGTGTTCCTGATGTGGATGATTTGAGAGAGGAGATCCTAGAGGAAGCACATTCTACAGCTTACAGCGTTCATCCGGGTGTCACTAAGATGTACCACAGTATCAGAGATCTATACTGGTGGGATGGATTGAAGAAAGATGTCGCTGATTATGTTGCTAAGTGCTTGACGTGTCAGCAAGTGAAAGCCGAACATCAGAAGCCTTCTGGGAAGCTTCAGCCTCTTCCTATTCCCGAGTGGAAGTGGGAAAGGATAGCTATGGATTTTGTGGTCGGTTTACCTCATTCGAAGGATGGATACGACTCCATCTGGGTGATCGTAGACAGATTGACGAAGTCTGCACATTTCTTGCCTGTGAAAGCCACATATTCAGTTGCTAGATTGGCGAAGTTGTATGTGAAGCATATCGTATGCCTTCATGGAGTACCTGTGTCCAATGTGTCAGATAGAGGTTCGGTGTTTACTTCTCATTTTTAGCAGAAGTTACAGGAAGCGATGGGCACTAGGTTGGATTTCAGTACTGCTTTTCATCCTTAGACAGATGGACAGTCTGAGAGGACGATCCAGACACTGGAAGATATGTTGAGGATGTGTGTCTTGGATTTGGGAGGTAGCTGGGATCATCATTTGTCGCTCGTTGAGTTTGCATATAATAACAGCTACCATAGCAGTATTGGCATGGCACCGTATGAGGCGTTGTATGGAAGGAAGTGTAGATCCCTGTTGAGTTGGGATGAGATTGGTGAGAGAGATTTGACTGGACCTGAGATGGTTCAGGATGCTGTAGAGAAGGTCGCCGTGATTAAGCGAAGATTAGAGACAACAGTTAGCAGACAGAAGAGTTATGCGGATCCTAGGCGCAGAGATGTGGAGTTTCAGGTTGGAGATTTCATTTTTCTGAAAGTATCTCCGATGAAGGGTGTGATGAGATTTGGCAGGAAGGGTAAGTTAGCACCGAGATACATTGGACCGTTTGAGATTCTGGAGAGAGTTGGCACTGTTGCATATCGGTTGGATTTGCCTCCGAGTATGTCACAAGTGCATCCAGTATTTCATATCTCGATGTTGAGGAAGTATATCTCAGATCCTTCACACGTGTTGCAGCCTGACAGTGTGGAAGTGAGTGAAGATTTGACGTTTGTGGAAGAACCTGTGGCGATCGTTGATTATCAAGTTCGACAGTTGCGATCGAAGCAGATTCCGATGGTTAAGGTTCTGTGGCGCAGCGATAGAGTTGAGGAGCATACGTGGGAGACTGAAGCTGAGATGCGAGCTTCTTACCCGTATCTCTTTCCTTCTTGATCTTGTTTTCTGGAATTCGGGGACGAATTCTTGTAAGGGGGGAAGACTGTAATATCCCGTGTTTTTCAACATTTTTACACTGTACCGGGATATGCAATGTTAATAATTTCTGTATGTTATATGATATTTTTATGAGTTAATATGTATTTAAAACCTATTTTAATTACTGTGTATTATTTTCAGTGTTTTACGTAAAATTTTCCCGGGACTTGCATTTTCGGGGAAATTTTCACGTAAATATTTTAATATTAATTATTTTAAATATATTTTCGGACTTGCATGAACTCATGCGTATTTTTAAATTATTAAATAAAGCCTGTGTGTGAATATTTATTTAATTAGGGTTTAATATATATAACCCTAATATTATATTATTTATTTATTTATTATTATTTAATTATTTTATTTATTATTAAATTATTAAAATTTATTTTTTTATATTATTATTTTATTAATATTTAATTATTTTATTTTATTTTTCTTTTTCTTTTTCTTTCCATTTTCTTTCTTTTTCTTTTTCTTCTTCTCCTTCTTCCTTCTCCCGCGCCCGACCACCACCATTCTCCCTTCCCTCCCGCTGCAACTCCGGCCACCTACCATCGGTGTGCCTCCCGGCTTGCCATCGCCGTTCCCAGCCGTCCCCCGCCACCATCAGCTCCCTTCCCCGGCGCCGGCAGCTTTATTTTTCCTCTTTTGGCCGAAAGTTGATCCATCGCCGTTTCTCCCTCCTCCGGCCACCATTTTCAACACCGCCAGTCTTCATCGACTCCTTGAGGTCCGATGAGTGTGATTCTAGCTTTGGTTTGAGCTAAAATGGTTTAGATTTGCTTAGGTTTTGAATTTTCAATTTCGGTCACATTAGGGTTTTTGATTTTTTTGAGCTTCGAATTGATTGATTCATGGAAACTCCCTTCACAAATGTTGTTCCTAGTAGCTCAATCTACATGTATGAATCTTTGTAGAATTTTTGGAGATTGTTTGGATTTTTGGGTATTTTTGAATATTTTAATATTATTTTCTAATTTTCGGAAATTAATTATTTAAATTATGAAATTGGGATTTATGGTTAAATTAGGTGTTGAAATTAATTATATGAATTTACTTAGAATTTTTATGAATTTCTAAGTATTTATTTTGAATTATTTGAGTTTATGTAAATTTGAAAAATTAGGTTAAATGTGTTTTTATTTGAATTTAATTGGTTAATTGAGTTTAATTATTAATATTATTGATAAATATGTTGAGAAAATTAATTTTGGATAATTGTATGATTTTTGGTGAATTTTTGAAGTAATTTAGGTATATTTATATATATAGGGGTATTTTGGTAATTTTACCCTAAATTAGCTAAAAATGTAATTTAATCGGTTTTAATAGTTATTTAAGGTATAAAAATGATTTCTATAAATTATTTAGTATTTTTAACTAATTAAAACTATTTTTCGTAAATTATTTTCAATTATATATATATTATACGGTTTTTCAAATAAAATGAGTTTTTATCGGTTTTTAATATGTTTAAAGGTTAATTATGTAATTTTTACCTATGAAATGTATTTCTATGCTATAAGGATATTTTTGGTATATCTGGAATGATTCTGTGTTTGTGGACCCCGGTCGGTAGATTATAGTCTGGAGTCCGACCGAGGGGTTGTGGTTTTATGTTGAGCTTATTTTATGAAGTGTGTTTCTTTGCAGGGTCGGCTCTACTCTTTTGAGTAGAGAGATGTCCTTTTTACAGGGGAGGTTCTATCAGATTTTCGATAGAATTCTCGTAAAACGTGATATCCAATCGAACCCTAATTTCTGATTCTGTGTTTAATACTCTAGATCGAATTCTAGGATTTCTGTTAGGATTATTCTGATGTCGATTATTTATTTCTTGTTTAGTTGCGCCGAGACCGAGGGCTAGTGGACCAGGCTCGTCGGACCTGTCTCGTGGAGCGCACTAGGTGAGTTACTATACTATATATATATGCTTAGGATGCATGATTTAGAAATGCATGTTTTATGTTGATTAAATATGCATAAATAATTTGATTATTTCTTAAGTTTATATTAAGTATATTTTTGGTTTATTTTTGGTATATAATAAATTATATACATGTTTTATTAATAAAATATATTTAAAATGTTTTTAAATATATTTTTAGTTTAATTTATGATTTGATTGAATTCGTTTGACATATATATATTCGAAATATACCTGGTTTACTTTTGGTATATTTCCAGTATATATATGGTTTATATTGTTGTTTTATTTAAATTCATGCATCATTTATTGTGCATGAATGATTTATATTATTAATGAAGGATATCAATAGAACGTGCTACCTAGTGGGCAGCACTAGGACCGAGTACGTACCGGTACGCCTATAGTATTTAGGCTATAATACTAACTTAATTGTGGATATTGATTGATTATGATTATTTGAGATTGATTATGATTATTTGATGTGTGAGATGTGGTTTGGGGTGTGATTGCTGGAGCTCGGTTGACCAAGTGTCTCGGGGCCAATCACACTGGCAGTCAGACTGCTGGAGCTCAATTGACTTAGTGTCTCGGGGCCAGTCTACTGTCCAAATGGATTAAGTGGATATATTTGGAATAAGTGAGCCTGTATGGCTAGAGTGTTGTTTAACATTATTTTTCGAGGTTGCGATATTCTAGGGTTCTATATGATCCTTCATAAAAGATGATTTTCAGATAAAGTATATAAAATGATTCTTATTGCATCTGTGTGTAATTGCCTGTATATATATATATTAGATATATACTATTGACTGTATGCATTATCATTTAGTGTGTATGTATATATATTATAGTAATTCACTCAGTGAGGTCTGACTCCCCTCCGTTGACTATTTTTCAGGAGAGTCAACATCCTCAGACCTCAGTAGCAGGTCGATACGCCGGATTTCTTCCGCCTCGGCTTCTTTATGTAAATTATCTACTTGAGTCTTATTTATTTTATCTAGACACTGCAGTAGTTGTGAATTAGTATTGGATTTCATGTATTTTATTTTAAAGAGATGTATTATATTGAAACTGGATTTGTATTTAAAAGATTATATATCTATGAGATGAGATTTGATTCAAATCCAGTGATGAAGTGTTATCATTATATTTATGATTTTTATTTCCGCTGCATATTATATGATTATTGTTATTATTGTATGTTTTATTTTATTTTTAGGCTTGCTACGGGTTCTGGATTCGAAAGAATTCCCGTTCCCTAGCGCCGGTCATGGCCCCTGTTTTGGGTCGTGACACAAATCCAGTTTCAATATAATACATCTCTTTAAAATAAAATACATGAAATCCAATACTAATTCACAACTACTACAGTGTCTAGATAAAATAAATAAGACTCAAATAGATAATTTACACAAAGAAGCCGGGGCGGAAGAAATCCGGCGTATCGACCTGCTACTGAGGTCTGAGGATGTTGACTCTCCTGAAAAATAGTCAACGGAGGGGAGTCAGACCTCACTGAGTGAATTACTATAATATATATACATACACACTAAATGATAATGCATACAGTCAACAATATATATCCAATATATATATACAGGCAAATTCACACAGATGCAGTAAAATCATTTTTATATACTTTATCTGAAAATCATCTTTTATGAAGGATCATATAGAACCTTAGAATATCGCAACCTCGAAAAATAGTGTTAGACAACACTCTAGCCTTACAGTCTCACTTAATCCAAATATATCCACTTAATCCATTTAGACAGTAGACTGGCCCCGAGACACTAAGTCAACCGAGCTCCAGCAGTCTGACTGCCAGTGTGATTGGCCCCGAGACACTTGGTCATATCAATAATCATAATCAATCAATATCCACAATTAAGTTAGTATTATAGCCTAAATACTATAGGCGTACCGGTACGTACTCGGTCCTAGTGCTGCCCACTAGGTAGCACGTTCTATTGATATCCTTCATTAATAAATAAATCATTCATTCACAATTAAATGATGCATGAATTTAAATAAAACAACAATATAAATCATATATATACCGAAAATATACCAAACATAAATCAGGTATATTTCGAGTATATATACGTCAAATAAATTCAATCAAATCATAAATTAAACTAAAAATATATTTAAAAACATTTTAAATATATTTTATTTACAAAACATGCATATAATTTAATATATATCAAAAATAAACCAAAAATATACTTAAATACAAATCACATTATTTATGCATATTTAATCAAAATAAAACGTATATTTCTAAATCATGCATCCTAAGCACATATATATAGTATAGTAACTCACCTAGTGCGCTCCACGAGATAGGTCCGACGGGCCTGGTCCACTAGCCCTCGGTCTCGGTGCAACTAAACAAGAAATAAATAATCAACATCAGAATAATCCTAACAGAAATCCTAGAATTCGATCTAGAGTATTAAACACAGAATCAGAAATTAGGGTTCGACTGGATATCACGTTTTACGAGAATTCTACCGAAAATCCGGCAGAACCTCCCCTGTAAAATGGACATCTCTCTACTCAAAAGAGTAGAGCCGACCCTGCAAAGAAACACACTTCGAAAAAAATAGGCTCAACACAAACCACAACCCCTCGGTCGGACTCCAGACTACAGTCTACCGATCGGGGTCCACAAACACAGAAATAATTCCGAGAATACCAAAAATATCCTTATAGTATAGAAATTCATTTTATAGGTAGAAATTACATAATTAACCTTTAAACACTGTAAAACCCGATAAAAACTCATTTTATTAGAAAAACCGTATATTATATATATAATTGAAAATAATTTACGAAAAATAGTTTTAATTAGTTAAAAATACCAAATCATTTATAGAAATCATTTTTATACCTTAAATAACTATTAAAACCAATTAAATTACATTTTTAGCCAATTTAGGGTAAAATTACCAAAATACTATAATTACTATATATATAAATATACTATAATTACTTCAAAAATTCACCAAAAATCATAAAATTATCCAAAATTAATTTTATCAACATATTTATCAATAATATCAATAATTAAACCCAATTATCCAATTAAATTCAAATAAAAACACATTTAACCTAATTTTTCCCAAAATTACATAAACTCAATAATTCAAAATAAATACTTAGAAATTCATAAAAATTCCAAATAAATTCCTATAATTCATTTCAACACCCAATTTAACCATAAATCCCAATTTCATAATTTAAATAATTAATTTCCGAAAATTAGAAAATAATATTAAAATATTCAAAAATACCCAAAAATCCAAAAATTCTCCAAAAATTCTACAAAAATTCATACATGTAGATTGAGCTACTAGGATCAACATTTGTGAAGGGAGTTTTCATGAATCAATCAATTCGAAGCTCAAAAAAATAAAAAACCCTAATAGGCCGAAATTGAAAATTCGAAACCTAAGCAATTCTAGACCATTTAAGCTCAAACCAAAGATAGAATCACACTCACTGGAGCTCAAGGAGTCGATGAAGACCCGCGGTGTCGAAAATAGTGGCTGGAATCGACGTGATCGACGGTGGATCGATTTTCGGCATCTCCGGCCAAAATCGACTTCCAGACGTCGGAAACGGCTACCACAGGAGGCAGAAAAGGTTGGGGAAGGCGGTGGCACACCGGACGGCACACCCACGGTGAAGAAACGGCACGGTAGCGACCGGAACGGCGAAGGGAAGTGATCGGGGAAGAAAGGGATAATCGGGGGCAAAATGGTAATTTTCCAATTCTTTTGATTTTTGACAAATTTTAATGTATATATGTATATATATATACTTTACACTATATAATAAAATAATATTAAATCACACACATTAAATATACACCACACACATAAAATTTAATATTTTAATAATTTATACTAAATAAAAATAATTAAATATCAATAAAACTAATAAATAATAAATAAAATATTAGGGTAATACTAAACCCTACTTAAATAAATATACACACACGTAGGCTTTATTTAGTATTTAAAAATATGTATGAGTTCATGCAAGTCCGAAAATATATTTAAAATAATTAATATTAAAATATTTACGTGAAAATTTCCCCGAAAATGCAAGTCCCGGGAAAATTTTACGTAAAACACTGTAAATAATACACAGTAATTAAAATAGGTTTAAAATACATAACAACTCATAAAAATATCGTAAGACATATACAAAAATTATTGACACTGTATATCCTGGTACAGTGTAAAAAATATTTTAAAAACACGGGATATTACACAGCCGGTGAAAGTTGAACATCAGAAGTCTTCTGGGAAGTTTCGATCTCTTTTGAACTTTGGATGGAAATAAGAGAGAATTGCTATGATTTTTGTGGTTGGTTACCTCGTTCGAAGGGTGAATATGATTCCATCTAGGTGACTATAGAAAAATTGACCAAGTCAGCTAATTTTTGGCCAGTGGAAGCCACTTATTCAGTAGTTAAGTTGGCTAAGCTGCATATGAAGCATATTGTGTGCTTGCATGGAATACTTGTGTCCATTGCATATGGTAAAGGTACAACATTTGCCTCTTGATTTTGGCAGAAATTACAGAGAGTAATAGGCACCTGGTTGGATTTCAATACTGCTTTTCATCCTCAGACAGATACCAGTCTAAGAGGATGATCTAGACACTTGATGATATGTTGAAGATGTGTGTTTTGGATCTAAGAGGTAGCTAGATTGATTATATGCTACTTGTAGAATTTGCTTATAATAACAGCTACCATAGCAGTATTGGAATGACACCATATGAGGCTTTTATAGAAGGAAGTCTTAACTATATATGAGATGGTTCAGAATGCAATGGAGAAAGTTACCGTGATTAGAAGAGCTATACGGATCTTAGATGCAAAGATATGGAGTTTCAGATCGAAGACTGTAATTCTGAAGATGTCTCCAAAAAATGGTGTGACGAGACTTGGTAAGATTGCATATTGGTTGGCTTTTCCTCCAAATCTATTTCATGTGCATCCAGTGTTCCATGTCTCGATTTTGAGAGAGTGTATTTCAGACACTTCGCACATATTACAGTTGGACAATGTAGAACTTAATGAAGATCTGAAGTTTAAAAAGGAATCAGCTGCGATTGTAAATTATCAAGCTCGATAGTTATATTTGAACCAGATTCAGATAATCCAGATGTTGTGGCAAAGCAACCACGTAAAAGAGCTTACCTGGGAGACTGAAGTTGAGATACGAGCTTCTTACCCGTATCTCTTCCCTTCTTGACTTGTATTATTCTTTTTTTAGAATTCGGGGACGAATTCTTATAAGGGGGGAAGATTGTAATATCCCGAGTTTTTAAATAATTATAAATTGCATCGGGATATGCAGTGTTAATAATTTTAAATTATATTTCTGATTATTTAATTAGTTTATTATTTATTAAAGTCATTTTTAATTATTGTAAGATTTCTAACGTAAATTATCCCGAGAGATTTATTTTTGAGGAAATTAAAACCTAAATAAATAATTATTAATTATTTTGGATGGTTTTATGAATTTGCATGAGTCCATGCACGATTTTAATTGTCATATTAATATACGTACATATACATGTATATATACACATTTAAATAATTAGGGTTTATTTTTAATTAAATTTATATTATATAGTTTTAATAATTAATTTGTGTTATATATATGTATATGTATGTAAATATTATTATTTTAATATGTGGTGTATGAATATTTTGAATATAATAATAAAATATTATAATAATTAAAGTTACCTATATATATATATATATATATATACTATATATATATATATATAAACTGAAAGTTTAGCTTATTTATGATTTTGCCATTCTCCTTCCTCAAAGCTTCCTGACGCCATTTCTCCTCCTCCACCGCTGCAATTTCCGTTCTCAAGCTGCGGAGTGCCTCCCAACCATTTTCCTCCATCCCAAGCTCCCTCTGCCCGCCCTCACTTCCCTTTTCCGGTGTCGTTTTGGCCGTGAAAAGCCAAAGAACCCGAGAATTGAAGCTATCTCTGATCACTTTGTTTTCGTACACCGTTTTGAGTGCCACTAGTCTCTATCTGTTCCTTGAGCTCTGGTGAGTGCATTTCTAAGCTTGGTTTCACTTGATTTGGGTCTAGATTTTCCTAGGTTTCCAATTTTTAATTTTAGCCTATTTGAGTTCTTGATTTTTTTGAGCTTCAATTTTAATGATTCAAGCATACTTCCTTCACAAAGATTGATCCTAGTAGCTCAATCTACATGTTTAAATTTTTTTGGAATTTTTTGGAATTATTTTAATTTTTGTGAATTTTTGATTATTTTATTAATATTTTCTAATTTCCGTAAATTAATTAAATAATTATGAAATTTTGATTTATGGTGTTTATAGGTGTTAAAATGAATGAATTTTAGAAATTTATTTGTAATTTTTATGATTTTTTTATAATTATTGTGAATTTATTTACTTTATGTGATTTTTAGAAAATTAGGTTAATTATGTATTTTGTTGAAATTCATTGGTTAATTGAGTATATTTATTGATATTATTAAATTATATATTGAGAAATTAATTTTTGAGTAATTATATTATTTTTAGTGAATTTTTGAATAATTATAGTATAAATTAGAATTTATATATAACTAGGGATATTTTGGTAATTTAACAATAAATTGGTTAAAAATTTAGTTTAATTGATTATAATAGTTATTTGAGGTATAAAAATTATTTTTACAAATTATTTAGTATTTTGAACTAATTAAAACTATTTTTCATAAATTATTTTCAAAATATATATAATATACTATTTTTCTAAATAAATGAGCTTTAAATGATTTTTTTTATATGTTTTAGGGCTAATTATGTAATTTGGACTTATAAAAACGTATTTTGGTCAATATTTATGAAATTATCAAGAATTGTTGATTTTTTAATAATATTTTATTAAAATTAGAGTTTTTATGTAATTATCGGTGAAATAATTATTTTCAGTGTTTTAAATTACCTGATTTGCTATATTTTGATTATTCAAGGGTATTTTTGGTATTTCTGGCATTTTCATGTGTTCTGTGATATCTCGTGAATTGTGAGCCTCGGTCGGATTAGAATTGTAGTTGGGAGTCTGACCGAGGGGTTTATGTGGCTGTGTATTCTTGAAGTGTGTTTTCTATGCAGGATTGGCCCTACTTTTGTAGGGAGATGTCCGTTTTATAAAGGAGACTCTGCTAAAATTTTGGTAGATTTCTCATAAAACGTGACAACCAGTCTGAGACTAGATTTAAATTTTTAATTGAGTCTTTCCGTAGTAACTCTAGAAAGCATAGAGTTAGAATTATTATGATGGTTGTTATTTCATTTTTCTAGTTGCGCTGAGACCGAGGCCTAATGGACCAGGCCCATCGAGTCTGTCTCCAGGAGCGCACACCAGTGAGTTATTATATTGTATATATATGCATTGCTATATAGGATGCATCACTTAGGGTTTCTCAATTTCATTATATGTTTTTAAAGTGATTTAAATTATAATATTTTTGGTATATCTAGGGGTTTGTATTTTTGTATATATGCATGTTAAATAATAATGCATGTTATTTTGATATATGCACGTTAAATAATTAGGTGTAATGTTTAATACATTTTAGTATATTTACATGTTTTAAATGTACATTTAGTCATAATTATTTTATTGAATGATTAGTATACTTTAGGTATAGTTTCAATATATTTTAGGTTTATTCTTAAATAATTGCATGCTATATTATGAACCTACACTTAAATTGTTTTTAAGTTTATTTTGGTATATTTTTGATATATTTCCAAATAAATGCATGTTTTATTATTAATTCAAACCTAACACATTAGTGATATACCTAGGGTTTATTTGTGATATATGCATGTTAGAAAATTAGGTTATTTTGGTATATTGTGAATATATGTTAAACCTAAACGCATGTTTTAGTACATACACATATTTAAATGAATATTTATACATAATTGTTTTATTAAGTGATTTGTGTACTTAGGGTATATTCTTTGTATATTTAGGTACATTTTTAAGCAAATGCATGTTGGTATTATTAAAATGCACTTAAATTGTTTTTAACTATATTAATGGTTTACCTTTAGTATATTTCATATTTTATTTGACATATATATATACCCAAAATATACTGGGTATATTTTAGGTATATTTTTAGTATATATATATATATATGGTTGATGTTACTATTATGAATATTTGTTCTACATTAATTATTTTCTGAATGAATGATTTATTTTAAATGAACGATATCAATAGAACGTGCTTCCTAGTGGGCAGCACTAAGACCGTGTACGTACCAGTGCGATAGATAAGGGTTGAGTGAGAATTAATTTTGGTGATTTATAATTGATTTGATTGATTTAACTAAGATTAATGGTATGATAGATAGTGTGATTGCGGGGGCCAATCACACTGACAGTCAGGACTGCTAGAGCTCGATTGACTTAATGTCTTGGGGGCTAGTCTACTGTCCATAATGGAATAAATAATCTATTGATTTGATTGAGATGTGAGGTGATAGATAGTCATGATTGCTGGAGCTCAATTGACCAAGTGTCTCGGGGCCAATCACACTGACAGCCAGACTGCTGGAGCTCGGTTGACTTAGTGTCTCGGGGCTATTCTGCTGTCCAGATTGGAATAAGTGTTCTATTTGGAATCAAGTGAGCCTGTATGGCTAGAGTGATGATGACGTTGATTGAGGTTGCTATTATAGGGTTCTACGGATCCTTCATGAATTAAAACTAAACGTTTTCTACATTTAGTATATTTATAAAAGCAGAGTTTGGCATTCGTGTGAAATGTGTGTATATACATATATATATATATATAAGAATGCCCGATTGTTATGGTTTAGATTGTATGTATATATAGTATAATAATTCACTCAATGAGGTATAGCCCCCCCCTCAATTATTTTTTTTAGGAAATCCTATATCGTTAGACCTTAATAGTAAGAGTTCCTCGCCGGTGTTCTTCTGTTCCGGCTATTTTATGTAAATGTATATTTTGAACTTTGAATCGTATTCTAGAAATTGTAGTAGTTGTGTTTATTGTATCAGAAGAGGTATTATTTTGTTTTAATATTTAATACTCAGAGAGTTGTATACCGAACATTGTATGAATACATTTATTTATGGAAGGATTTGGAGTATGTACTTTGTATATTGATTTAGAAAAAAAAAATAATTATGTCATACTTTTTATTTATTTATTGCATGATTTTTTTTCTAGGGCTTGCTATTCGAAAGAATTCTCATTCCCTAGCGTCAGTCATGACTCCTAGTTTGGGTCGTGACAAGCAGAGCACCCATTTTTGACGCCTTTGAAGCTTGATTTGGGCCAGAAAATCGAAAACCATCACCACTACCGTTCAAGCCGATTTCAGCCACCTCCACTCGACACCACCAGTCTCATTCTCTTCCTTGAGCTCCGGTGAGTGTATTTCTAAGCTTGGTTTTACTTGGCTTGGCCTAGATTTTGGTGGTGAATGATTTCTTCATTTTAGCCATTTTAGTTTCTTGATTTTTTTGAACTTCGATCTTTGATATTCAAGCTAAATTCCTTCACAAAAATTGACTCTACTAGCTTAATTTACATTTTGGAATTTTTGTGGAATTTTTTGGAATTTATTTTGATTTTTGTGAATTTTTTATTATTTTCTAATCTTCTTAAATTAATTAAATAAATTGTAAAAACGTGATTTTTGGTGTTTATAGTGGTTGAAAATAATTATAGAATTTAATTTATAATTTTTGTGATTTTTGTGTAATTATTATAATTTTATTTAGTTTGTGAATTTTAGAAATATTGGTTATATACATATTTTGTTAAAGTTAATTGGTTAATTGAGTATAATTATTGATTTATTGAATTATATGTTGAGAAATAATTTTTGAGTAATTATATAATTTTTAGTGAATTTTTGAATAATTATTGTACATTATGTGAATTATTATATATTAGGGGTATTTTGGTAATTCGGTAGTAATATTAGTTGAATATTAGGTTTAATTGGTTTTAATAATTATTTGAGGTATAAAAATGATTTTTACAAATTATTTACTATTTTTAACTAATTAAAACTATTTTTCAAAATTTATTTTCAAACTTATATATAATATACTATTTTTGTAAATAAATGAGTTTTTAGTGATTTTTAATATGTTTTTGGGCTAATTAAGTAATTTGGATTTATAAAATGAATTTTCATTAATATTGGTGTATTTATTGAGTTATTATCAATTTTTTATAATATGTTATTAATATTAGGGTTTTTAACTAAATATCGGTGATAAAATTTTTTTTTAGTGTTTTAAATATGTAAATTGCTATATTATGGTATATTAAGGGTATTTTTGGTATTTATGGAATTTTAATGTATTTTCTGTATATCTCGTGAATTGTGAACCTCGGTCGAGTGGAATTGTAGTTTGGGGAATCCGACTGAGGGGTTGTGTGGATAACTGTATTTGAATGTGTGTTTTCTTACAGGACCGACTATACTTTTTAAGTAGAGAGATGTCCATTTTACAGAGGAGGTTCTATCAAATTTTTGATAGAATTCTCGTAAAATGTTACATTCGGTCAAATTCCTATTCTTTGTTTATGTCTAAAATTCTAAATCGAGTTTCTAGAAATTAAGTTAGATTTATTCTAATTTCATGTTATTATTTCATTTGTTAGTTGCGCCGAGACCGAGGCCTAGTGGACCAGGCCCGTCGGACCCGTCTCGTGGAGCGCACAACTGTGAGTTGCTATTTTATATATACGTGTATTTAGGTTGCATGTTTGTCACGACCAAAACAAGGGGCCATGACCGGCGCTAGGGAACGGGAATTCTTTCGAATCCGGATCCCGTAGCAAGCCTAAAATAAAATAAAACATGCAATAGTAATAACAATATATAATGCAGCGGAAATAAAAATCATAAAATATCACAATAACATTTTCACCAACTAGATTTAAATTAAATACTCATCTCATATATGTATAAACTCTTTTTAATACAAATCGAGTTCAAATATAATACAACATTTCTTTAATAATTTAATGACTACTATAGTTTCTAGATAAAATAAAACTCAAGTGAGCAGTTTACATAAAGAAGCCGGGGCGGAAGAAATCCGGCGTACAGGCCTGCTACTGAGGTCTGAAGATGATGACTCTCCTGAAAAATTAGTCAACGGAGGGGAGTCAGACCTCACTGAGTGAATTACTATAATATATATACATGCATACTAAATGACAATGCATACAGTCAACAGTATATATCTAATATGTATATATATACAGGAAAATACACACAGATGCAGTAAAATCATTTTATATATTTTATTGAAAATCATCGTTTATGAAGGATCAAATAGAACCCTATAATATCTCAACCTCAAAACAATGTTAGACAACACTCTAGCCATACAGGCTCACTTATTCCAAATATGTTCACTTAATCCATTTGGACAGTAGACTGGCCCCGAGACACTAAGTCAACCGAGCTCCAGCAGTCTGACTGCCAGTGTGATTGGCCCCGAGACACTTGGTCAATCGAGCTCCAGCAATCACACCTCCAAACCATATCTCACACATCAAATAATCATATTCAATTAATATCCACAAATAGGTTAGTAATATAGCCTAAATGCTATAAGCGTACGTTCTATTGATATCCTTCAATAATAAATATAAAACATTCATTCACAATTAAATGATGCATGAATTTAAATAAAATAACAATATAAACCATATATATACTGGAAATATACCAAAAGTAAACCAGGTATATTTTGAGTATATATACGTTAAATAAATCCAATCAAATCACAAATTAAGCTAGAAATATATTTAAAAACATTTTAAATATAATTTATTAATAAAACATGCATATAATTTAATATATACCAAAAATAAACCAAAAGTAAACTAAAGATATACTTAAATACTAATCACATTATTTATGCATATTTAATCAAAATCAAACATATATTTCTAAAATCATGCATCCTAAAGCATATATATATAAAATAGTAACTCACACTTAGTGCGCTCCACGAGATGGGTCCGACGGGCCTGGTCCACTAGGCCTCGGTCTCGACGCAACTAAACATACAAAAATAACAGACATCAGAATAAACCTAACAAAAAATCCTAGAACTCGATCTAGAATATTAAACACATAATCGAAATTAGGGTTCGATCAGACATCACGTTTTACGAGAATTCTATCGAAAATTCGACAGAACCTCCCTTGTAAAATGGACATCTCTCTACTCAAAGAGTAGAGCCAACCTTGCAAAGAAACACACTTCGAAAAACAGGCACAACAACTCATCCACAACCCCTCGGTCGGACTCCAAACTACAGTCTACCGACCGGGGTCCACAATTCACAGAGCAATTTCAGAAATACCAAAAATACCCTTATAACATAAAAATACATTTTATACGTAGAAATTACATAATTAACCTTTAAACACAGTAAAAATCGATAAAAACTCATTTTATTAGTAAAATTGTATATTATATATATAATTGAAAATAATTCACGAAAAATAGTTTTAATTAGTTAAAAATACCAAATAATTTGTAAAAATCATTTGTATACCTTAAATAACTATTAAAACCAATTAAATTACATTTTTAGCCAATTTCGTGCAAAATTACCAAAATGCCCCTATATATATATAAATATACTATAATTACTTCAAAAATTCACCAAAAATAGTATAATTATTCAAAAATTAATTTTCTCAACATATTTATCAATAATATCAATAATTAAACTCAATTTACCAATAAATTTCAACTAAAAACACAATTAACCTAATTTTTCCAAAATTACATAAACCTAAATAATTCAAAATAAATACATAGAAATTCATAAAAATTCCAAATAAATTCCTATAATTCATTTCAACACCTATAATTATCATAAAACACAATTTCATAATTTAATTAATTAATTCCCGAAAATTAGAAAATAATATTAAAATATTCAAAAATACCCAAAAATCAAAATAATCTCCAAAAATTTGAAAAAAATTCATACATGTATATTAAGCTAAGGGAAACAACATTTGTGAAGGAATTTTTCATGAATCAATCAAATTGAAGTTCAAAAAAATCAAGAACCCTAATAGGCCGAATTCGAAAAATTGAAACCTAAGAAAATCAAGACCATTTTAAGTGAAACAAAGCTTGGAATCACACTCACCGGAGCTCAAGGAGAAGAAAGAGATCGGCAGTGTCGAAAACGGTGGCCGAAAACATCGTGAACGACGATGGCCAAAGTTTCGGCTTCTCCGGCCAAAAACGGCTTCCAAATGCCGAAAACGGCTGCAACAGGCAGCGAGGAAGGCTGAGGAAGGAGGTGGCACGCCGGATGGTACACCAACGGCAAGAAATCGGGACGACAGGCGGCGGAACGGTGATGGGAGTGATCGGGGAAGGAGAAGAAGAATGGGTGGCAATTTGGTAATTATATCAAACTTTAATTTTTTGTTAAATATTAAATGTATATATGTATATATATATACTTTATACTATATATTAAAATAATATTAAATTACACACATTAAATATACACCACACACTTATAATTTAATATTTTAAAAATTTAATAATAAATAAAAATAATTAAATAACAATAAAACTAACAAATAAATAATAAAATATTAGGGTAATATTAATTAAACCCTAATTAAATAAATAAGTCTACATATATACGGTGTTTAGTATTTTAAAAATATGTATGAGTTCATGCAAGTCTGTAAATCTATTTAAAATAATTAATAGTAAATTATTTACGTGAAAATTTCCCCGAAAATGCAAATCCCGGGAAAATTTTACGTAAAGTACTCAAAATAATAATAAACAATTAAAAATTCAATTTAAATTAAATAAAAGCTCATGAAATATCAATATTATATAATAGAATTATTAACACTGCATATCCTGATGCAGTATAAAAATATTTAAAAACACGGGATATTACACATGTTTTTTTGAAATATATGTTTTAATTGTATGAATTATGCATGAATGATTTAATAAATGCTTAAGTATATTTTAGATATATTTTTAGTATATTTTGAATTTAATGCATGTTTTACTTTTGCTTTATACCTAAGTCGTTTTTAAAGTATATATGTGGTTTATTTTATAATTGAACTGAATTTATTTGACATATATATACTTGAAATATACTTGGTTTATTTTTGGTATATTTCTAGTATATATATGGTTTATATTGCCATCATGCATAATTTATTTTACAAATGAATGAGTTTATTTTAATGAAGGATATCAATAGAACGTGCTACCTAGTGGGCAGCACTAGGACTGAGTACGTACCGGTACGATGATAGAATTTAGGTTAAATTACTAACCTATTGGTGGATTATGACTTGTTGATTGATTTGATTGATGTGAGATGTGATTTGAGAGTGTGATTGCTGGAGCTCAGTTGACTAAGTGTCTTGGGGCCAATCACACTAACAGTTAGACTGCTGGAGCTCGATTGACTTAGTGTCTCGGGGCCAGTCTACTATCCAAATGGAATAAGTGAATTTATTTGGAACTGAGTGAGCTTGTATGGCTAGAGTGTTGACTATTATTATTTGAGGTTGTGATCATTTAGGGTTCTATTTGATCCTTCAAAAACTGATATTTTTCAATATTATATATAAAGTAATTTCAGCATTTGTGTGTATTTGCTTATATATATTTATTATATATATATTCTATTGAGTGTTTGCATTTGACATTTAGTTATGCATGTATATATACTATAACAATTCACTCAGTGAGGTCTGACTCCCCTATGTTGATATTTTTCAGGAGAGTCTTTGTCCTCAGACCTTAGTAGCAGGCCTACAAGCCGAATTTCTTCTGCTCTGGCCTTATTGTGTAAACTGCTTACTTGAGTTTATTTTATATTCTAGACACGGCAGTAGTTGATATAGTGAGTTGTATTTATAATATGTATGTAAAAGATTTAAATTTCAGAAGTTTAAACCAAAAATTTGTACTTAAAGATTTTGTTATATATATGAGATGGATTTTATGTTATTAAATGAGTTGAGGAATTATTACTTTTATATTTGAGATTAAATTTCTACTGCATAATATATTATTTATTTTAATATATTGCATGCTTTTATTTTTAAGGCTTGCTACGGGTTTTGGATTTGAAAGAATTCTCATTCCCTAGTGTTGATCATGGCCCCCTTGTAATATCTTGAGTTTTTAAATAATTTTAAACTGCATCAGGATATGCAATGTTAATAATTTTTATAGATATTTATGATTATTTGATGAGTTTATTATTTATTAAAGTCATTTTTAATTATTTTAAGTTCTTTACGTAAAAATTTCCTGAGAATTTTATTTTCAGGGAAATTAAGACGTAAATAATGTAATATTAATTATTTGAAATAGTTTTATGAATTTGCATGAGTTCATGCATAATTTTAAAGTGTTAAATAAAATGCATATAAATACATTTATTTAAATTAAAATTAGGGTTTATTTTATAATTAAATTATATAATATAGTTTTTATATTAATTAATTAAATAAGTGTATATATGTATATGTGTATATATATTATTCAAATATCTGTGTGGTGCATATTTATTGTGTGTGTTATATTATATATTATTATAATATAAAGTATAGTTATATATATACATAAATAATTATCAAAAACAAAAATTTTACCTTATTTATGGAAATGCCACTATCTCCTTCTTCTCCCTCCCGATTGGTTTTCTTCCATTTTTGGCCACTATGACCTCCGTTTCTTTCCATCATTGTGCCTCTTAGCCTTCCTCCTCCTTTTCCAGCCATTTCCGATGCCTCAAGCCTTCTTCTCCAGCATGTTTTGGCCAAAATTCCTAAGAGAAGCCGAAAAATTTCTTCACTGTCGATCAGCACGTTTCCGGCCACCAAATTCGACGTCACCCGGTTTCTATCTTCTCCTTGAGCTCCGGTGAGTCCATTTCCAAGCTTTTTTTTCAATTGAAACAGTCTAGATTTCCCTAGGTTTCGATTTATCATTTTCGGCCATTTATGGTTTCTAATTTTTTTGAGCTTTGATTTGAATGATTCATGAAAACTTCCTTCACAAAAATTGATCCTTGTAGCTTAATATAGCTCTGTGAATTTTTGGGAATTATTTTGATTTTTGTGAATTTTTTATTATTTTATTAATATTTTCTAATTTTCCAAAATTAATTAATTAAATTATGAAATTGTGTTTTATGGTGATTATAGGTGTTGAAATGCATTTTAGAAATTTATTTTTAATTTTTGTGAATTTTATATAATTATTTGGAATTTATTTAGTTTATGTAATTTTTAGAAAATTAGGTTAATTGTGTTTTAGTGAAATTAATTGGTTAATTGAGTATATTTATTATTATTATTGAATTATATAGTGAGAAAATTAATTTTGAGTAATTATACTATTTTTGGTGAATTTTTTATTAATTTTAGTGAATTTACGTAACTAGGGGTATTTTAGTAATTTGACACTAAATTGGCTAAAAATATAATTAAATTGGTTTTACTAGTTATTTAAGGTATAAAAATGACTTCTACAAATTATTTAGTATTTTTAACTAATTAAAACTATTTTTCATAAATTATTTTCAAATTATATATAATATACTATTTTTCTAAATAAATGAGTTTTATCAATTTTTAATATGTTTTAGGGTTAATTATGTAATTTGGAATTATAAAATGAATTTCGGTAGTATTTATGAATTTATTGAGAATTACCGATTTTTAATAATATTTTATTAAAATTAGGGTTTTTATGCATTTATCGGTAAAATAATTATATTTAGTATTTAAATATCTAAATTGCTATATTTTGAGTGTTTAAGGGCATTTTTGGTATTTTCTGGAATATTTGTGTGGTTTATATTATTTCATGAATTGTTAACCTCGATCGATAGAATTGTAGTTTGGAGTCCGACCGAGGGATTTTGTTCTGTGAATATTTGAAGTGTATTTCTTTGCAAGACCGGCTCCACTCTTTGAGTAGAGAGATGTCCATTTTATAGGGGAAGTTCTATCGGATTTTCGGTAGAATTCTCATAAAATGTGATGTCCGGTCAAATTTTGATAAATTTATTCTAATGTTATGTTGTTGTTTGTTTGTTTAGTTGTGCCGAGACTGAGACCTAGTGGACTAGGCTCGTCAGATCCGTCTCAAGGAGCACAAAAACAGTGAGTTGTTGTTTTATATATATATGTTTTAGGGTGCATGTTTTAGAAATGTATGTTTTCATTGTATAAAATATGCATATATAGTTTAATCATTACTTGGGTTTATTTCGGTATATTTTCGGTATATTTCCAAATTATATGCCTGTTTTATTATGAATTTATACTTAAATTGTTTTAAGTATATTTACAGTTTATTTTCAGTTTATTTTGTAACTATATTGGATTTATTTGACGTATATATACTCGAAATATACTTGGTTTACTTTTGGTATATTTCTAGTATATATATGGTTTATGTTGCTATTTTATTCAATTACATGCATCATTTATTTATGAATGTATGTTTTATATATTAATGAAGGATATCAATAGAATGTGCTACCTAGTGGGCCGCACTAGGACTGAGTACGTACCGGTACGTCAATAGCATTTAGGCTTTATTGCTAACCTATTTGTGGATATTGATTGGATTGATTTTTATGATGTGTGATGTGATTGAGAGTGTGATTGCTAGAGCTTGGTTGACCAGGTGTCTCAGGGCCAAACATACTGACAGTCAGACTGCTGGAGGTTGACTTAGTGTCTCAAGGCCAGTCTACTGTCCAAATGGAACAATTGAATTTATTTGGAATAAGTGAGCCTGTATGGCTAGAGTGTTGTCTAACACTGTTTGAGGTTGCAATTTTCTAGGGTTCTATTTGATCCTTTATAAATGGATATTATTTTCATTAAAATATATAAAATGATTTTGCTGCATCTGTGTGTATTTGCTTGTATATATATTTATTATATATACTATTAACTGTGTGCATTGTCATTTAGCTATGCATGTATATATATTATAACAATTCACTCAGTGAGGTCTGACCCTCCTCCATTGATTATTTTTCAGGAGAGTCACCATCTTCAGACCTCAATAGCAGACCCATACGCCAGATTTCTTCCACCCTGGCTTCACTATGTAATCTGCTCACTTGACTTTATTTTATAATCTAGACACTGCAGTAGTTGTAGATAGTTGTGTATTACATTATGTTTGTAAGAAATATGTATTTTAAAGATTTGAACTGGGTTTGTATTGAAGGATTATTTATATATAAGATGAGGATGTTCAATTAATTTCATTGGCAGATTATTATTTTATTTTTATTTATGATTTTATTTCCGCTGTAAAATATTTTATTTATGTTATTATAATTATTGCATGTTTTATTTTATTTTAAGGCTTGCTACGGGTTCCGAATTCAAAAGAATTCTTATTCCCTAGCACCGGTCATGGCCCCTGTTTTGGGTCATGAAAAAGTTGGTATCAGAGTGAGGTTTTGTGTCAGGGCCATAGTTGTGTGAGTTGTAGCCCTAGTTTTCAGTGTTATGTTTTCTGTTGAACTACTGCAGTGAATTAGGTTCGAGTATGTCTTTATAAGTATTCTTTACTTTATTTTTCTGCATTATTCCTCCATTGTCTATTTTGTTTGAATCATTCTGTTTGTCTTTTCAGAATGAGGAGGCGAGCACATGTCGCTCCACCGGTCGTTGAGGCCGAGGATGATGAGTCCTTTCAAGATGAGGTTTTACCTCCTGAGCCGCCAGTTAGATGCAGAGGTCGTGGTAGAGGTAGACCTCGAGGAGCGACAGGTCGTCGTAGGCAGAGAGAGATATAGGATGAGGAGCCTATAGAACCTGAGTATGAGGATGTTCCTATACCTCCAGTTGTTCCGCCTGTTCAACCTGCCTATCAACAGGGTATGTCTGACCCTGAGGCAGCTCTGTTTTATGCCAAAGTTGGAAGGATTACTTTTGATGGGACTTTCGATCCGTTGGATTTTCTGCATACGATCTAGACTAGGACTCGGACTGCTCACATCGAGTACTGGCGGATTATGATCGTTGAGCTTTCTGTTAAGTGACCAGCCCTGGACTGGTTCATTCAAATGATCCAACCTTATATGATGACGATGACCTGGGCTCAGTTCAAAGAGCGACTTATGAGGAGATTTTTCCTAGAGCCACTCCGTATGAGTTATCATCTCCGATTGACCAGCATATCTCGTGATGATCGATCAGTAAAGGAGTATACCTGAGAGTTCCTCTGACTAGGTAGATATGCAGAGGATTTGATGCGAGACCAGTATTTTACAGTCACTACCTACGTTACTGGTTTGGGTTCTGCATTTGCTGGTATGCCTACAGTGGGCCTTACTCTAGAGTCTGTTATTGAGTTGGCCAAGGAGATTGAGCTGAGGCTAGTCAGGTAGGGAGCTATGCCTGATTATTATTAGCTGGGTGTTCAGTCGAGTGGATTTCATACTACTCCGTATTCAATTTTTCATATTGGTTTGAGTAGTCAGCAGAGAGGTCCAGCTCAGCAGAGTTAGAGACAGCAGCAGCGAGTGCATCAGAGCAGTAGACATGGCTGTGGAGGTCAGCATAGACTGTTCAGACTCGGGTTAAGTGCTTCGAGCAGCAACTGCGATCGTAGTTCCGGATCAGCTGCCAGTGTTTGCCAGACCTGTGGCAGAGTCCATCAGGAACCGTGTTACATGACACCGCTGGCATGCTTCAGATGTGGGCAAATAGGACATTATGCCAGATCGTGTCCTTATTCCAGGTATCAGCAGTCGTAGATTATGTGATTTCCACAGCAGTCGATTGCTAGTGCTGCACCCATTCCATTTTAGTTGCCTCTAGCCCAGCATTAGAGTTCCACTCAGCTTGTTCCCCAGCAGGGTCGTGGTAGAGGTACTTGAGGTGGTGCCAGAGGTGTTGGCCAGACTTCTACCAGTCATCAGGGAGGTTGAGGACAGGCTAGAGTCTTCCATCTTACTCAGCAAGATGCTCAGGCATCCAATGCAGTCATGGCAGGTATTGTTTTTGTTTTTTACCTGGATGCATGGGTTTTGTTTGATCCGGGTGCCACGCATTCGTTCGTTTCTCTTGTTTTTTCTTCTAAGTCTTGTTGGCAAGCTTCGAGGATGGCTTTTCCTTTTTTTGTCATCACTCCTTTAAGTGATTCTTTGGACACCGATGTTGTTCTTTCTGGTTTTCCAGCTCTCGTGGGAGATAGAGAATTGTCTGCTAATTTGATTAGATTGGATGTGATGGAATTTGATGTTATTTTGGGTATGGATTGGTTATCTCAGCACTATGCCATGGTGGATTGTCGGAGTAAAGAGGTGACTTTTAGAATTCCTGGTGAAGAAGAATTTAAGTTTGTGGGTGATAGGAGTTCAGCACCTCAGATCTTATTTTTGCTATTACGGCTAGAAAGTTACTGAGGAAAGGATGTCAAGGATATTTGGCATTAGTCAGGGATACTTCAATGGAGAAGTTGTCACTCATAGATGTTCCTGTTGCCTATGAGTTTCCTGATGTTTTTCCTGAGGAGTTGCCAAGTTTACCACCTCACAGAGAGATTGAGTTCTATATTGATATGGTTCCAAGTACGACTCTTATATCTATGCCACCCTACAGAATGGCTCTTACAGAGTTGAAAGGGTTGAAGGAGCAGTTGTAAGAATTGTTAGATAAGGGTTTCATCAGAGCCAGTGTTTCTCCTTAGGGTGCACCAGTCCTGTTTGTGAAGAAGAAGGATGGTACCTTGAGACTGTGCATTGACTACAGAGAGCTGAATAAGGTGACAGTGAAGAACAAGTATCCTCTCCCGAGGATAGATGACTTGTTTGATCAACTATAGGGTGCACAATTCTTTTCCAAGATTGATATGAGGTCGGGTTATCATCAATTGCAGATCAGTGAAGCTTATGTTCCTAAAACGGCATTCCGCACTTGTTATGGCCACTATAAGTTTCTGGTGATGTCTTTTGGTTTGACTAATGCACCAGTAGCTTTTATGGACCTGATGAACAAGGTATTTAAGACCGTATGTGGATCAGTTTATGGTAGTCTTTATCGATGATATACTGGTATATTCGAGGAGTATGAAGGAGCATGTATATCACTTGAGGACTGTACTGCAGACATTGAGAGAACATCAACTTTATGCTAAATTCTCGAAGTATGATTTTTGGATGGAGAGTGTTTCTTTTCTTGGACATATGGTGTCTGAAGAAGGTATCCAGGTTGATCCACAGAAGATTGAGGCAGTGTCCGAGTGGCCTAAACCGACTTCTGTTACAGAGATTCGGAGTTTTCTAGGTTTAGCCGGATATTATAGGAGGTTTGTACAAGATTTTTCCAGAATTGCAGCCCCTATGATTCGCTTGACTCAGAAGAATGTAAGATTTGAGTTATCAGAAGCTTATGAGAATAGTTTTCAGTTGCTAAAGGAGAAGTTGACCACAACCCCAGTGCTAGCTTTGCCTAATAGTGTGGACAAGTTCATAGTTTATTGTGATGCCTCTAGAGTTAGCCTTGTTTGTGTGTTGATGCAGAATGGTAGGGTGATAGCCTATGCTTCGAGGCAGTTGACGAAGCATGAGCAGAACTATCCTACACATGACCTTGAGATGGCTGCAGTGATCTTTGCTCTCAAAATCTAGAGACATTATCTGTACAGGGTGACTTGTGAGATTTTTACTGATCATAAGAGCCTTAAGTACATTTTTTAGCAGAGAGATCTGAATCTGAGGCAGAGGAGATGGTTGGAATTGTTGAAAGATTATGACTGTGAGATATTATATCATCCGGGCAAGGCTAATGTGATAACAGATGCCTTGAGTAGTGTAATATCCCGAGTTTTTAAATATTTTTATATTGCATCGGGATATGCAGTGTTAATAATTTTTGTATATATTTATGAAATTTTATGAGTTTGTTATTTATTTAAAGCTAATTTTAATTATTTTATATTATTTTAAGTACTTTATGTAAAATTTTCTCGGGAATTGTATTTTCGGGGAAATTGACACGCAAATAATTTAATATTAATTATTTTGACTAGTTTTACGAATTTGCATGAACTCACACATAATTTTTAAGTGCTAAAATAAAATGTATATATGTGTATTTATTTAAATTAATTAGGATTTAATTAATTACCTTAATTTTTATTATTTAGTTTTAATATTAATTACTTAATTTTAAGTGTATAAATTATTAAATATATTAAAATATTTGTGTGGTGAGTATTATTTGTGTGTGGGAATATATATAATATTATAATATAAGGTGGACATATATATATATACATATATACATTATTATTTATCAAAAATCAGAAGTTTACTTTATTTACAGTTTTGCCACTATCTTCATCTTCCTCCCTCCCGATTAGTTTTCCACCATTTCCAGCCACTGTGACCTTTGTTTCTTGATTTCACTGTGCCCCTCAGCCTTCCTCCTCCCTTGCCAACCATTCTCGACGCCTGAAGTTCCCTTTTCCGGTGAGTTTTGATCGGTTTTTCTCAAAGAAGCTGAAAATCGATCAAGCTCCGATCGATGTGATTCCGGCCACCAAATTTGACACCACTAGTCTCTATCTTCTCTTTGAGCTCCGGTGAGTGTGATTCCAAGCTTTGTTTCACTTAAAATGGTCTAGATTTTCCTAGGTTTCAATTTCTTCATTTCAGCCATTTAGGGTTTTAAATTTTTTTGAGCTTCAATTTGATTGATTCATAAAAACTCCCTTCACAAACTTTGATCCTGGAAGCTCAATATACATTATTTAATTTTTTTAGAATTTTTGGAATTTATTTTAATTTTTGGGTATTTTTTATTATTTTATTATTATTTTCTAATTTTTGAAAATTAATTAATTAAATTATGAAATTATCTTTTATGGTAATTATAGGTGTTAAAATGAATTATAGAAATTTATTTGTAATTTTTGTGAATTTTTATATATTTATTTGGAATTTATTAAGTTTATGTAATTTTGAAAAATAGGTTAATTATTTGTTTAATTGAAATAAATTGGTAAATTGAGTATATTTATTGATATTATTGAATTATATGTTGAGAAAATTAATTTTGAGTAATTATATTATTTTTGGTGAATTTTTGGATTTATTTTAGTAAAAAAAATAAAAAAAATATATATATATAGGGGTATTTTGGTAATTTTACACTAAATTGGCTAAAAATGTAATTAAATTGGGTTTAATAGTTATTTAGGGTATAAAAATGATTTCTATAAATTATTTAGTATTTTTAACTAATTAAAACTATTTTTCGTAAATTATTTTCAAATTATATGTATATTATACGATTTTTCTAAATAAATGAGTTTTTATCGGTTTTTAATAAGTTTTAGGGTTAATTATGTAATTTGGAATTATAAAATTTATTTTTATTATAAAAGGGCATTTTCGGTATTTTATAATTATTCTGTGAATTGTGAACCTCAGTCGGTGAATTATAGTTTGGAATCTGACCGAGGAATTGTGGTTGTGAATTTGGTATTATTCCGAAGTGTGTTTTCTTTGCAGAACCGGCTCTACTCTTTGAGTAAAGAGATGTCCATTTTACAAGGGAGGTTCTGTCAGATTTTTGATAAAATTCTCGTAAAACGTGATGTCCGGTCAAATCCTTATTCTAATTCTGTGTCTAAAATTCTAGATCGAGTCTTTAGAATTTTCGTTAAATTTATTCTGATTTCATGTTGTCATTTGTTTGTTTAGTTGTCTCGTGGAGCGCTAACATGTGAGTTATTCTACTGTATATATATGCATTGCATATAGGATGCATCACTTAGGGTTTTTTTTTTTTTTTCAATTTATGTCTTTAAAGTGATTTAAGTTATAATATTTTTGGTATATCTAGGGTTGTACTTTTGTATATATATATGCATGTTAAATAATTATTGATGATATTTTGGTATATGCACATTAATCATTTAGGTTTATGTTTAATACATTTTAATATATATATATATATATATATATACATGTTTAAAACGTACATTTAGACATAATTATTTTATTAAATGATTAGTATACTTTAGGTATAGTTTCAGTAGATTTTAAGTTTATTCTTAAATAATTGCATGCTAAATTATAAACCTACACTTAAATTGTTTTTAAGTTTATTTTGGTATATTTTTGATATATTTCCCCAAATAAATGTATGTTTTATTATTAATTGAAACCTAAAACATTAGTGGTATACTTAGGGTTTAATTGTGATTTACACATGCTAGAAAATTAGGTTATTTTGGTAGAATGTGAATATATGTTAAACCTAAACACATATTTAAATGAACATTTATACATAAATGTTTTATTAAATGATTTGTGTACTTAGGGCATATCTTTTGTATATTTAGGTATATTTTTAAGAAAATACATGTTATATTATTATTATACATTTAAATTGTTTTTAACTATATTAATGATTTATCTTTAGTTTATTTCATATTTTATTTGACATATATATACCCAAAATATACTGGGTATATTTCAGGTATATTTTTGGTATATATATATATATGATTGGTTTTACTATTATGAATATTGTTCTACATTAATTATTTTTCGAATGAATGATTTATTTGAATGAAGGATATCAATAGAACATGCTTCCTAGTGGGCAGCACTAGGACCGTGTACGTACCGGTGCAATAGATAAGGGTTGAGTGAGAAATAATTGTGGTGATTATAATTGATTTAATGGATTTGACTAAGATTATTGGAATGTTAGATAATGTGATTGTTATAGCTCGGTTGACCAGAGGTCTCGGGGCCAATCACACTGACAGTTAGACTGCCGGAGCTCGGTTGACTTAGTGTCTCGGGGCCAGTCTACTGTCCATAGTGGAATGAATGATCTATTGGGTTGATAAAGATGTGAGGTGATAAATAGTGTGATTGTTGGAGCTCGGTTGACCAGGGGTCTCGGGGCTAATCACACTGACAGCCAAACTGCTGGAGCTTAGTCAACTTAGTGTCTCGGGGCCAGTCTGCTGTCTAGTTTGGAATAAGTGTTCTATTTGGAATCAAGTGAGCCTGTATGACTAGAGTGATGATGGGGTTGATTGGGGTTGCTATTATTAGGGTTCTATGGTTCCTTCATGAATTAAAACAAACATTTTCTGCATTTTGTATATTTATATAAGCAGAGTTTGGCATTCATGTGAAATGTATGTATATATATATATATATATATATATATATATATATATATATATATATATATATATATATATATATATATATATAAGAATGCCTGATTGTTATGGTTTAGATTGCATGTATATATAGTATAATAATTCACTCAGTGAGGTCTGACCCCCCTCAATTATTTTTTTTTAGGAGATCCCATATGACCTTAGTTGTAGAGTTCCTCGCCGGTGTTCTTCGGTCCCAGCCATTTTATGCAAACGTATATTTTGAACTCTGATTTGTATTCTAGAAACTACAGTAGTAGTGTTATTGTATCAGAAGAGTATTATAATGTTTTGATATTATATACTCTGAAAATTTGTATTTGATTACTATACGAAGATATATTCATTGAGAAGGATTTGAAGTATTTATATTATATATTGATTTGAAAAATTTTAATTTTGTCATATTTTTATTTAATTATTGCATGATTTTATTTTCTAAGGCTTGCTACGGGTTCCGGATTCGAAAGAATTCCCGTTCCCTAGCGCCGGTCATGACTCCTAGTTTGGGTCGTGACAAGTAGGAAGTCCTCAGGTAGTCTTGCTCACATCAGTGTAGAGAGGAGACCGTTGATCCAGGAGTTGCATTTGTTGGTGGATCAAGGTCTGATGATGAAGATTAGTAGGTTAGGTAGACTGCTAGCTCAGTTTAAGGTGCGATCTGTACTGAGGGATAGGATTAAGGTAGCTCAGAGCCGAGATCCTATTCTAGAAGAGATTGCAGAGAATGTTCGAGCAGGGAAGTCTATTGAGTTACGTGATACAAACGCAGCGAAAAAATTAAAAATTTATCACGTTCCCAAACCTGGATCCATGTAATTCGACTACTTGATTAAATCTAGGATTTCAAAAATCTCACTAAAACGTAGAAGAGGCAAGATTTTCTGGAAGGATGAGAGGAGGTTCACACCGGTGACACCTTACCTCGAGCCTTTTGCTTTGGTTGTTTGGATCAACACGTCTTTAAAAGGATGCGTCCTCTATAGGTATCCACACGAACAACCCTTCACAAAACGAATTGGAGTGTGTGTGCTAGCAACCTCCTTGATTGTCTCACAAATCAAGAACAAAAGAAAACTCTATCTTTGTTTTCTAAGAAGAAAGAAAATGAATTTGGAGGCAGGAAAAACCAGTGTGTGAAACCCTAGAGAATATAAAATATTTATAGACTCCAAATTAGGGTTTCACCTACCAATGACCTTTTGGTAATTTCCATTTATTATATTTTGATTTTTTTAAAAAATAAATCAGAAATAATATCTTATTTATTTATTTAAAATAACATTTATCTTAAATAAATAAATAAAACACTTTAATTATTTATTTCCACAGAGTTTATTTTGGGCTTATTATCGTCCCTTTATCACATGATATCTTAATTGAACATAAGGCATAGAATGTCATCCTTATATAGTTCAATATTATGACTTGATTCCAAGTAGACTGAAAATGATAACTCTTTATCAATTCATTTCAGCATGGCCATGCATTTTCCTTCAGTTTATCTCATCAAGGGGCCCATAGATATCTTTCTCATATTAATGAGGAATAAATCCCTTCTAAATCACTCACATTCCTCACATAACTAATTTCATATCCAACAACATCCTATTTAATCATTTGGTTAAAGACAATGTTGGAATGTGTCAAAACATAAAATAGCTATGTAGAAATCCATGATGATTTCAATGTCAAAGGACCAAAATAAAATTATTGTGATGAGAAATACTTATGATAATAATCTATGTAGTACATGGTCTCTCATCATGTACCTATGAGTTGACTTAATATCTCATATTCATGATTAGTAAAACATAACCATCAGTCAACTTCATACTAGCCTTAATACTTTAATATTTATATATAATAAATAAATGGCTAGGGATAATTAGAATAGAACTCTTATTTTAATTTAGGGATTTTACTATCAAGTCACATACTTGATGGCCTTAGTAAGAATTAACCATTCATATAATTATCATAAAATTAAATGATAATGAAATACCTCTTTATTAATAAAATAAGAAAGTCAATGCATAATCGCAAAGGATTGACCTAGTGCATATCACTAACAGTTCACTGATTTCACACTCGATGATGATGGTGTGTTGCGGATTAGTGGTAGATTGTGTGTTCCTGATGTGGATGATTTAAGAGAAGAGATCCTAGAGGAAGCACATTCTACAGCCTATAGTGTACATCCGGGTGTCATTAAAATGTACCATAGTATTAAAGGTTTATACTAGTGGGACGGATTGAAGAAAGATGTCGCTGATTATATTGCTAAGTGCTTGACGTGTCAGCAAGTGAAAGTTGAACATCAGAACCTTGTAGGAAGCTTCAGCCTCTTCCTATTCCTGAGTGGAAGTGCGAAAGGATAGTTATGGATTTTGTGGTTGGTTTGCCTCGTTCTAAGGATGGATACGATTCCATCTGGGTGATTGTAGACAGGTTGACTAAGTCTGCAAATTTCTTACCTATGAAAGTCACCTATTTTGTAGCTAGATTGACGAAGCTGTATGTGAAGCATATTGTGTGCCTTCATGGAGTACCTATGTCCATTGTGTCAGACAGAGGTTCAGTGTTTACCTCTCATTTTTTGTAGAAGTTACAGGAAGCGATGGCATTAGGTTGGACTTCAGTACTGTTTTTCATCCTCAAACAGATGGCCAGTCTGAGAGGACGATCCAGACACTAGAAGATATGTTGAGGATGTGTGTCTTGGATTTGGGAAGTAGCTGGGATGATCATTTTTCACTCGTAGAGTTTGCATATAATAACAGCTACCATAACAGTATTGGTATGGCACCATATGAGGCTTTGTATGGAAGGAAATGTAGATCCCCTTTGAGTTAGGATGAGATTGGTGAGAGAGCTTTGACTGGACCTGAGATGGTTCAGGATACTACAGAGAAAGTCATCGTGATTAAGCATAGATTAGAGACCACAATTAGCAGGCAGAAGAGCTATGTAGATCCTAGGTGCAGAGATGTGGAGTTTCAGGTTAGAGACTTTATTTTTCTGAAGGTATCTCCGATGAAGGATGTTATGAGATTTAGCAGAAAGGGTAAGTTAGCACCGAGATATATAGGAGATTCTGGAGAAAGTAGGCACTGTTGCATATCAGTTGGCTTTGACCTCGAGTATGTCTCAAGTGCATCCGGTATTTCATTTCTCGATACTAAGGAAGTACGTCTCAGACCCTTTGCACGTGTTACAGCTCGACAGGGTAGAAATGAATGAAGATCTGATGTTCGTGGAAGAACCTGTGGCGATCGTTGATTACCAAGTTCGACAGTTACGGTCGAAACAGATTCCGATGGTCAGGGTTCTGTGGCGTAGCAATAGAGTTGAGGAGCATATGTGGGAGATTGAAGCTGAGATGCGAGCTTCTTACCCGTATCTCTTCCCTTCTTGATTGTATTTATTCTTTTTTGGAATTCGGGGATGACTTCTTGTAAGGGGGGAAAACTGTAATATACCAAGTTTTTAAATAATTTTAAACTGCATCGGGATATGCGGTGTTAATAATTTTTATAGATATTCATGATTATTTGATGAGTTTATTATTTATTAAAGTCATTTTTAATTATTTTAAGTTCTTTACATAAAATTTTTCCGGGAATTTTATTTTTGGGGAAATTAAGACGTAAATAATTTAATATTAATTATTTGAAATAGTTTTATGAATTTGCATGAGTTCATGCATAATTTTAAAGTGTTAAATAAAATACATATACGTACATTTATTTAAATTAAAATTAGGGTTTATTTTATAATTAAATTATATAATATAGTTTTTATATTAATTAATTAAATAAGTGTATATATGTATATGTGTATATATATTATTAAAATATGTGTGTGGTGCATATTTATTGTGTGTGTTATATTATATATTATTATAATATAAAGTATAGTTATATATATACATAAATAATTGTCAAAAATAAAAAGTTTACCTTATTTACGGAAATGCCACTATCTCCTTCTTCTCCCTCCCGATCGGTTTTCTTCCATTTTCGGCCACTGTGACCTCTGTTTCTTGCCGTCACTATGCCTCTCAGCTTCCTCCTCCCTTGCCAACCATTTCCGATGCCTCAAGTCTTCTTCTCCAGTGTGTTTTGGCCAGAATTTCCAAGAGAAGCCGAAAATTTCTTCACCATCGATCAGCACGTTTCCGGTCACCAAATTCGACGCCACCAGTCTCTATCTTCTCCTTGAGCTCTGATGAGTCAATTTCCAGGCTTTGTTTCACTTGAAACGGTCTAGATTTCCCTAGGTTTCGATTTATCATTTTCGGCCATTTAGGGTTTCCAATTTTTTTGAGCTCTGATTTCAATGATTCATGCAAAATTCCTTCACAAACATTGATCCTTGTAGCTTAATCTAGTTCTGTGAATTTTTGTAGAATTTTTGGGAATTATTTTGATTTTTGTGAATTTTTTATTATTCTATTAATATTTTATAATTTTCCAAAATTAATTAATTAAATTATGAAATTGTGTTTTATGGTGATTATAGGTGTTGAAATGAATTTTAGAAATTTATTTTTAATTTTTTTGAATTTTATATAATTATTTGGAATTTATTTAGTTTATGTAATTTTTTGAAATTAGGTTAATTATGTGTTTTAGTGAAATTAATTGGTTAATTGAGTATATTTATTATTATTATTGAATTATATATTGAGAAAATTAATTTTGAGTAATTATACTATTTTTGGTGAATTTTTGATTAATTTTAGTGAATTTACGTAACTAGGGGTATTTTGGTAATTTGACACTAAATTGGCTAAAAATATAATTAAATTGATTTTACTAGTTATTTGAGGTATAAAAATGATTTCTACAAATTATTTAGTATTTTTAACTAACTAAAACTATTTTTCATAAATTATTTTCAAATTATATATAATATACTATTTTTCTAAATAAATGAGTTTTATCGATTTTTAATATGTTTTAGGGTTAATTATGTAATTTGAAATTATAAAATGAATTTCAATTAATATTTATGAATTTATTGAGAATTACCGATTTTTAATAATATTTTATTAAAATTAGGGTTTTTATGCATTTATCGATAAAATAATTATTTTTAGCGTTTAAATTTCTAATTTGCTATATTTTGAGTGCTGAAGGGCATTTTTGGTATTTTCTGGAATATTCGTGTGTTTTATATTATTTCATGAATTATGAACCTCGGTCGGTAGAATTGTAGTTTGGAGTCCAACCGAGGGATTTTGTTTTGCGAATATTCAAAGCATATTTCTTTGCAAGACCAGCTCTACTCTTTGAGTAGAGAGAGTTCATTTTACAGGGGAGGTTCTGCCGGATTTTTGATAGAATTCTCGTAAAACGTGATGTCCGATCAAATTCGTATTCTAATTTTGTGTCTAGTATTCTAGATCGAGTTTCTAAAAATTTCGATAGATTTATTCTAATGTCGTGTTGTCGTTTGCTTGTTTAGTTGCGCCGAGATCGAGGCCTAGTGGACCAGGCCCGTCAGATCCATCTCGAGGAGCGCAATAACAGTGAGTTGTTAGTATATATATATGTATTTTAGGGTGCATGTTTTAGAAATGTTTGTTTTCATTGTATAAAATATGCATATGTAGTTTAATCATTACTTAGGTTTATTTCGGTATATGTCTGGTATATTTCCAAATTATATATGTGTTTTATTATGAATTTATATTTAAATTGTTTTAAGTATATTTATAGTTTATTTCCAGTTTATTTTGTAACTATATTGGATTTATTTGACGTATATATATTCGAAATATACCTGGTTTACTTTTGGTATATTTCTAGTATATATATGGTTTATGGTGCTATTTTATTCAATTACATGCATCATTTATTTATGAATGTATGTTTTATATATTAATGAAGGATATCAATAGAATGTGCTACCTAGTGGGCAACACTAGGACCGAGTACATACAGGTACGTCGATAGAATTTAGGCTTTATTGCTAACCTATTTGTGGATATTGATTGGATTGATTTTTATGATGTGTGATGTGATTGAGAGTGTGATTGCTGGAGCTCGGTTGACCAAGTGTCACGGGGCCAATCACACTGAGAGTCAGACTGCTGGAGCTCGGTTGACTTAGTGTCTCAGGGCCAGTCTACTGTCCAAATGGAACAAGTGAATTTATTTGGAATAAGTGAGCATGTATGGCTAGAGTGTTGTCTAACATTGTTTGAGGTTGTGATTTTCTAGGGTTCTATTTGATCCTTCATAAATGGATATTATTTTGAGTAAAATATATAAAATGATTTTGCTGCATCTGTGTGTATTTGCTTGTATATATATTTATTATATATACTATTGACTATGTGCATTGTCAATTAGCTATGCATGTATATATATTATAACAATTCACTTAGTGAGGTCTGACTCCCCTCTATTGATTATTTTTCAGGAGAGTCATCGTCTTCAGACATCAGTAGCAGTCCCATACGCCAGATTTCTTCCGCCCTAACTTCACTATGTAATATGCTCACTTGACTTTATTTTATAATCTAGACACTACAATAGTTGTAAACAGTTGTGAGACTTATGTATTACATTATGTTTGTAAGAAATATGTATTTTAAAGATTTGAACTGGGTTTGTGTCATGACCCAAAACAGGGGCCATGACCGGTGCTAGGGAACGGGAATTCTTTCGAATCCGGAACCCGTAGCAAGCCTAAAAATAAAATAAACATGCAATAGTAATAATAATAACACAATTAAATAAAATATTATGCAGCGGAATAAAATCATAAATATAGAAATAATAATCCACCATCAGGGAATTTAAATCAAATTCTCATCTCATATATAAATGAACTCTTTAATACAAATCCAGTTCAAATTCTTAAAATACATAATTCACACAAATATAATACATAAAACCCATAATTAATTTACAACTAATGCAGTGTCTATATTATAAAAATAAAACTCAAGACTCAGATAAGCAGTTTACATAGAGAAGCCGAGGTAGAAGAAATCCAGCGTACAGGCCTGCTACTGAGGTATGAAGACGATGACTCTCCTGAATAATAATCAACGGAGGGGAGTCAGACCTCACTGAGTGAATTACTATAATATATATACATGCATACTAAATGACAATACATACAATCATCAATATATATCTAATATGTATATATACAGGCAAATACACACAGATGCAATAAAATCATTTATATATATATTTTATTGAAAATCATTTTTCACGAAGGATCAAATAGAACCCTATAATATTGCAACCTCAAACAGTGTTAGACAACACTCTAGCCATACAGGCTCACTTATTCCAAATATATTCACTTATTCCATTTAGACAGTAGACTGGCCCCGAGACACTAAGTCAACCGAGCTCCAGCAGTCTGACTGTCAGTGTGATTGGCCCCGAGACACCAGGTCAACTGACCTCCAGTAATCACACTTCCCAAATCATTCTCACACATCAAATAATCAAATCTCATCAATATCCTCAAACAGGTTAGTAATATAGCCTAAATGCTATAAGCGTACCGGTACGTACTCGGTCCTAATGCTGCCCACCATGTAGCACGTTCTATCGATATCCTTCATTTAATAAATAAAACATACATTCATAAAAATAAATGATGCATGAATTTAAATATAGTAGCAATAATAAACCATATATATACTAGAAATATACCAAAAATAAACCAGGTATATTTCGAGTATATATACGTCAAATAAATCCAATAAAATTACAAAATAAGCTAGAAATATATTCAAAAACATTTTAAGCATAATTCATTAATAATATATGCATATAGTTTAAGATATACCAAAAATAAACCAAAAATAAACTAAAAATAAACTTAAGTAATAATTAAACCATTTATGCATATTTAATCAAAATAAAACATACATTTCTAAATCATGCACCCTAAACATATATATATAAAATAGTAACTCACACTTAGTGCGCTCCTCGAGATAGGTCCGACGGGCCTGGTCCACTACGCCTCGGTCTCGGCGCAACTAAATATACAAAAATAACAGTCATCAGAATAAACCTAACAGAAAATCCTAGAAACTCAATCTAGAATATTAGACACAGAATCAGAATTAGGGTTCCACCGGACATCACGTTTTACGAGAATTCTACCAAAAATTTGGCAGAACCTCCCTGTAAAACGGACATCTCTCTACTCAAAGAGTAGAGCCGGCCCTACAAAGAAACACACTTCGAAAGACAGACACAGAAACACAACCAAAATCCCTCAGGTCGGACTCCAAACTACAGTCTACCGACCGGGGTCCACAATCACAGAACAATTATAGGAATACCAAAAATGCCCTTATATCACAGAAATACATTTAATAAGTAGAAATTACATAATTAACCTTAAAACACATTAAAAACAAATAAAAACTCATTTTATTAGTAAAATCGTTTATTATATATATAATTGAAAATAATTTACGAAAAATAGTTTTAATTAATTAAAAATACTAAATAATTTATAGAAATCATTTTTATATCTTAAATAACTATTAAAACCAATTTAATTACATTTTTAGTCAATTTAGGGTAAAATTACCAAAATACCCCTATATATATAAATATACTAAAATTACTCCAAAAATTCACCAAAAATAATATAATTATCAAAAATTAATTTTCTCAACATATTTATCAATAATATCAATAATTAAACTCAATTCACTAATTAATTTCAATTAAAAACACAATTAACCTAATTTTCCAAAATTACATAAACCTAAATAAATTCAAAATAAATACATAGAAATTCATAAAAATTCCTAATAAATTTATATAATTCATTTCAACACCTATAATTATCATAAAACACAATTTAATAATTTAATTAATTAATTTTCCAAAATTAGAAAATAATATTAAAATATTCAAAAATACCCAAAAATCAAAATAGTCTCTAAAAATTCTACAAAAATTCACACATGTACATTAAGCTACTAGGATCAACATTTGTTAAGGGACTTTTCATGAATCAATCATTTGAAGCTCAAAAAAAATCAAAAACCCTAAGATGGCCGAATTGAAAAAATTGAGAAAAACCTTACCAAATCAAGTTTTGAGCTTAAACAAAGCTTGGAATCGTCTTCTATGGAGGCTAGGGAGTTCAACGACACCGGAATCACTGGATTTGGTGGTCGAAAAGTCGGTGAATGGCGAGGAGGGAAGTTTCGGCCATTCCGGCCAAATTCAAGCCAAACAATGCTGGAGAAGAAGACTAAGGGCAGCGGAGCAAGCTGGAAATGGAGGTGGCACAGTGGGAGGCGTAGTGACGGTGAGGAAAACGGCATGTGCAGTGGTGAGGGAGGTTGGGGTTGTCGGGGAAGATGGAGGATGTGGTTGATGGCAAACTTGTAATTAACTCAAACTTCAATTTTTGTTTTAATATTAAATGTATATATGTATATATATATACTTTACACCATATATTAAAATAATATAAAATCACACACATTAAATATACACCACACACATATAATTTAATATTTTAATAATTTAAATACACCTAAAAATAATTAAATAATATTAAAACTAATTAATAAATAATAAAATATTAGGGTAATTAATTAAACCCTAATTAATTAAATAAATACACATATATACGTTATTTAGTATTTTAAAAATATATATGAGTTCATGCAAGTCCGTAAATCTATTTAAAATAATTAATAGTAAATTATTTACGTAAAAATTTCTCCGAAAATGCAAGTCCCAGGAAAATTTTACGTAAAGCACTTAAAATAACATACAATAATTAAAAATAAGTTTTAAATACATATTAACTCGTAAAATCTCATAATTATATACAAAATTATTAACACTGCATATCCCGATGCAGTATTAAAATATTTAAAAACTCGGGGATATTACAGTCTTCCCCCCTTACAAGAATTCGTCCCCAAATTCCAGAAAGAAAATGATCACAAGATTAAGAAGGAAAGAGATACGGGTAAGAAGCTCGCATCTCAGCTTCAGTCTCCCATGTATGCTCCTCAACTCTGTTGCTACGCCACAAAACCTTGACCATCGAAATTTGCTTCGAACGCAACTGTCGAACTTGGTAGTCAACGATCGCCACAGGTTCTTCCATAAACGTCAGATCTTCACTCACTTCTACACTGTCAGGCTGCAACACTGTGAAGGGTCTGAGATATACTTCCTCAGCATCGAGATATGAAACACCAGATGCACCTGTGACATACTCGGAGGCAAATCCAACCGATATGAAATAGTGCCAACTCTCTCTAAAATCTCAAACGGTCTGATATATCTCGGTGCTAACTTACCCTTCCTGCCAAATCTCATAACACCCTTCATCGGAGATACCTTCAGAAAAATAAAATCTTCGACCTGAAACTCCACATCTCTGCGCTTAGGATCCGTATAACTCTTCTGTCTGCTAACTGCGGTCTCTAATCTACGTTTAATCATGGCGACTTTCTCTGTAACATCCTGAACCATCTCAGGTCCAGTCAAAGCTCTCTCACCAATCTCATCCCAACTCAAAGGGGATCTACACTTTCTTCCATACAAAGCCTCATATGGTGTCATGCCAATACTGCTATGGTAGCTGTTATTATATGCAAACTCAACGAGTGGCAAATGATCATCCCAGCTACCTCCCAAATCCAGGACACACATCCTCAACATATCTTCCAGTGTCTGGATCGTCCTCTCAGACTGACCATCTGTCTGAGGATGAAAAGCAGTACTGAAGTCTAACCTAGTGCCCATCGCTTCTTGCAACTTCTGCTAAAAAATGAGAAGTAAACATCGAACCTCTATCTGATACAATGGACACAGGTACTCCATGAAGGCATACGATATGCTTCATATATAGCTTTGCCAATCTAGCTATAGAATAAGTGGCTTTCACAGGTAAGAAATGTGCAGACTTCGTCAACCTGTCTACAATCACCCAGATAGAATCCTATCCATCCTTAGAATGAGGTAAACCTACCACAAAATCCATAGCTATCCTTTCCCACTTCCACTTGGGAATAGGAAGAGGTTGAAGCTTCCCATAAGGCTTCTGATGTTCAGCTTTCACTTGCTGACACGTTAAACATTTAGCAACATAATCAGTGACATCCTTCTTCAATCCATCCCACCAGTATAAGTCTCTGATACTGTGGTAAATCTTAGTGACACCCGGATGTACGCTATAGGCTGTAGAATGTGCTTCCTCTAGGATCTCTTCTCTCAAATCATCCACATCAGGAACACACAATCTACCACTGATCCACAACACACCGTCATCATCAAGTGTGAAAGCAGTGAACTTCCCTACTCTGACATTCTCTACAAGCTCTTCTAGAATAGGATCTCGGCTTTGAGTTGCTTTAATCCTATCCCTTAGTACAGATCGCACCTTAATTGAGCTAGCAGTCCACCTGACCTACTGATCTTCATCATCAGACCTTGATCCACCAACAGATGCAACTCCTGGATCAACGGTCTCCTCTCAACACTGATGTGAGCAAGACTGCCTGAGGACTTTCTACTCAAGGCATCTGCTACCAGATTAGCCTTGCCCGGATGATATAATATCTCACAGTCATAATCCTTCAACAATTCTAACCATCTTCTCTGCCTCAGATTCAGATCTCTCTGCTGGAAAATGTACTTAAGGCTCTTGTGATCAGTAAATATCTCACAAGTCACCCTGTACAAATAATGTCTCCAGATCTTCAGAGCAAAGATCACTGCAGCCATTTCAAGGTCATGTGTAGGATAGTTCTGCTCATGCTTCTTCAACTGCCTTGAAGCATAGGCTATCACCCTACCATTCTACATCAGCACACAACCAAGGCCAACTCTAGAGGCATCACAATAAACTGTGAACTTGTCCACACTATTAGGCAAAGCCAATATTGGCGCTGTGGGTCAACTTCTCCTTCAACAACTGGAAACTATTCTCACAAGCTTTTGACCACTCGAATCTAACATTCTTTTGAGTCAAGCGAGTCATAGGAGCTGCTATTCTGGAAAAATCCTGCACAAACCGCCTATAATACCCGGTTAAACCCAGAAAACTTCAAATCTCAGTAACAGAAGTCGGTCTAGGCCACTCAGACACTGCTTCAATCTTCTGTGGATCAACCTCGATACCTTCTTTAGACACCACGTGTCCAAGAAAAGAAACACTCTCCATCCAGAAATCACACTTCGAGAATTTAGCATAAAGCTGATGATCTCTCAGTGTCTGTAGTACAATCCTCAAGTGATATACATGTTCCTCCATACTCCTAGAATAAACCAGTATATCATCAATGAAGACTACCACAAACTGATCCACATACGGTCTGAATACCCTGTTCATCAGGTCCATAAAAGCTGCTGGTGCATTAGTCAAACCAAAAGACATCACCAGAAACTCATAATGGCCATATATAGTACGAAATGCTGTCTTAGGAACATCAGCTTCACTAATCCGCAGCTAATGATAACCCGACCTCAAGTCAATCTTAGAAAAGAACTGTGCACCTTATAGTTGATCAAACAAGTCATCTATCCTCGGAAGAGGATACTTGTTCTTCATTGTCACCTTATTCAGCTCTCTGTAGTCAATGCACAATCTCAGGGTACCATCCTTCTTCTTCACAAACAGGACTGGTGCACCCCAAGGAGAAACACTAGGTCTGATAAAGCCCTTATCCAACAACTCTTTTAACTGCTCCTTTAATTCTTTCAACTCTGCAGGAGCCATTCTGTAGGGTGGCATAGATATAGGAGTAGTACCTGGAACCACATCTATACAGAACTCAATCTCTCTATGAGGTGGTAAACCTGGCAACTCCTCAGGAAAAACATCAGGAAACTCACAAGTAACAGGAACATCTGTGAGTGACAACTTCTCCACTGAAGTATCCCTGACCAATGCCAAATATCCTTGACATCATTTCCTTAACAACTTCTTAGCCGTAATAGCAAAAATAAGATTCTGAGGTGCTGAACTCCTATCACCCACAAACTTAAACTCTTATTCATCAGGAATTCTGAAAGTCACCTTTTTATTCATGCAATCTACCACGACATAGTGCTGAGATAACCAATCCATTCCCAAAGTAACATCAAACTCCATAACATCCAATAGAATCAAATCAGTGGGTAATTCTCTATCTCCCACGAGAACTGGACAACCAGAAAGAACAATATCGGTGTCCAAGGAATCGCTTAGAGGAGTGGCAATAGACAAAGGAAAAGCCATCCTCGAAGCTTACCAACAATATTTGGAAGCAAAAACGGGAGAAAAAAATGAATGCGTGGCACTCGGATCAAACAAAACCCATGCATCCAGGTAACAAACAGAAACAATACCTACCACGACTGCATTAGATGCCTGAGCATCCTGCTGAGTGAGGTGGAAAACTCTGGCCTATCCTCGACCTCCCCACTGACTGGTAGAAGCCTGGCCAACACCTCTGGCACCTCCTCTAGTACCTCTACATGACTCTGCTGTGGAACAATCTGAGTGGAACTCTGATGCTGGGCTGGAGGTAACTGAAATGGCACGGGTGCAACACTAGTAATCGACTGCTGTGGGAATTGTGGAATCTACGGCTGCTGATACCCCAAGTAAGGACACGATCTGGGAAAATGTCCTATCTGCCCGCATCTGAAACATGTCAACGGTATCAGATAACACGGTCCCTGATGGACTCTACCGCAGGTCTGGAAAACACTGGCAGCTGATCCAGAACTACGACCACTGCTGCTGCTTGAAGCACCTGACCCAAATTTGAATAATCTATGCTGACCTCCACGACCATGTCTACTGCTCCGATGCACTCGCTGCTGCTGCCCTCTGACTCTACTGAGTCGGACCTTGCTGCTGACTACTCGAACCAACATGAAAACTCGAGTATGGTGTAGCCTGCAATCCACTCGACTGAACTCCCAGCTGGTAAAAATCAAGCATCGCTCCCTGCCTAACTAGCCTCAGCTTAATCTCCTTGGCCAACTCAATCACAGACTCAAGAGTAAGGCCTGCTATAGGCATACCAGCAAATGCTGAACCCAATCCGGTGACATATGTAGTGACAGCGAAATACTGGTCTCGCATCAGATCCTCTGCATATCTACCCATGTAATATCCCGTGTTTTTAAAATATTTTTACACAGTACGGGATATGCAGTGTCAATGATTTCTGTATTTTATATGATATTTTTACGAGTTAATATGTATTTTAGACCTATTTTAATTACTGTGTTTTATATACAGTGTTTTTACGTAAAATTTTCCCGGGACTTTCATTTTCGGGGAAATTTCCACGTAAACAATGTATTATTAATTATTTTAAATGTATTTACGGGTTTGCATGAACTCATACATATTTTTAAATTATTAAATAAAGCCTGTGTGTGTATATTTATTTAATTAGGGTTTATTATTACCCTAATATTTTATTATTTATTTATTATTATTTGATTATTTTATTTATTATTAAATTATTAAAATTTATTATTTTATTATTAATTATTTATTAATATTTAATTATTTTAATTTATTTTTTTTTCTTCTTCTTTCTTTTTCTTTTTTTTTTCTTTTTCTTTTTCTTTCTTTTTTCTTTTTCTTTTTCTTTCCTTTTCTTTCTTTTTCTTTTTCTTCTTCTTCTTCTTTCTCTCCCGCCCGAACGCCGGCCACTTTTTCTCACCGTCGTTTCTCCCTCCTCCGGCCACCCGTTTTCGACACCGCCAGTCTCTATCTTCTCCTTGAGCTCCGGTGAGTGTTATTCTAGCTTTGGTTTGGGCTAAAATGGTCTAGAATTGCTTAGGTTTTGATTTGAAAATTTCGGCCTCTTTGGGGTTTTCGATTTTTTTGAGCTTCGATTTGGATGATTCATGGAAAATTCCTTCACAAATGTTGTTCCTGGTAGCTTAATCTTCATGTATGAATTTTTACAGAATTTTTGGAGGTTGTTTGGATTTTTGGGTATTTTTGAATATTTTAATATTATTTTCTAATTTTCGGAAATTAATTATTTAAATTATGAAATTGGAGTTTATGGTTGAATTAGGTGTTGAAATGAATTATAGGAATTTATTTGGAATTTTTATGAATTTCTAAGTATTTATTTTTAATTATTGAAGTTTATGTGATTTTTGTAAAATTAAGTTAATTGTGTTTTAAATTGAATTTAATTGGTTAATTGAGTTTAATTATTAATATTATTGATAAATATGTTGAGAAAATTAATTTTGGATAAGTGTATGATTTTTGGTGAATTTTTGAAGTAATTTAGGTATTATATATATATAGGGGTATTTTGGTAATTTTACCCTAAATTGTCTAAAATGTAATTTAATTGGTTTTAATATTTATTTAAGGTATAAAAATGATTTCTACAAAATATTTAGTATTTTTAACTAATTAAAACTATTTTCCGGGAATTATTTTCAATTATATATATAATATACGGTTTTTCTAATAAAATGAGTTTTAATCGGTTTTTACAGTGTTTCAAGATTTATTATGTAATTTCTACGTATGAAATGTATTTTATGATTTAAGGATATTTTTGGTATATTTGAATATATATTCTGTGTTTGTGGACCCCGATCGACAGATTGTAGTCTGGAGTCCGACCGAGGGGTTGTGATTGATTGTGGTGTTTATTTTTGAAGTGTATTTCTTTGCAGGGTCGGCTCTACTCTTTTGAGTAGAGAGATGTCCGTTTTACAGGGGAGGTTCTGCCGGATTTTCGGTAGAATTCTCGTAAAACGTGATATCCAGTCGAACCCTAATTCTGTTTCCGTATTTTAATACTCTAGATTGAATTCTAGGATTTCTGTTAGGGTTACTCTGATATCGGTTAATTATTTCTTGTTTAGTTGCGCCGAGACCGAGGGCTAGTGGACCAGGCCCATCGGACCCGTCTCGTGGAGCGCATTAGGTGAGTTACTATATTATATATATATGCTTAGGACGCATGATTTAGAAAATGCATGTTTTATTTTGACTGAATATGCATAAATAATGTGATTTATATTCAAGTATATTTTTGGTATATTTTTGGTATATAATAAATTATATACATGTTTTATTAATAAAATATATTTAAAATGTTTTTAAATATATTTTTAGTTTAATTCATGATTTGATTGGATTTATTTGACATATATATACTCAAAATATACCTGGTTTATGTTTGGTATATTTTCGGTATATATATGGTTTATATTGCTATTTCATTTATATCCATGCATCATTTATTTTTGTGAATGAATGTTTTATATTTAAGAATGAAGGATATCAATAGAACGTGCTACCTAGTGGGCAGCACTAGGACCGAGTACGTACCCGGTACGCCTATAGTATTTAGGCTTTATTACTGACTATTTGTGGATATTGAATTGATTATGATTATTGATATGTGTGAGATGTGGTTTGGGTGTGATTGCTGGAGCTCGGTTGACCAAGTGTCTCGGGGCCAATCACACTGGCAGTCAGACTGCTGGAGCTCGGTTGACTTAGTGTCTCGGGGCCAGTCTACTGTCCAAATGGATTAAGTGGATATATTTGGAATCAGTGAGCCTGTATGGCTAGAGTGTTGTTTAACACTATTTTTTTGAGGTTGCGATATTCTAGGGTTCTATGTGATCCTTCATAAAAGTTGATTTTCAGACAAATATATAAAATGATTTTTCTGCATCTGTATGAACTTGCCTGTATATATACATATTACTCATATACTGTTGACTGTATGCATTATCACTTAGAGTGTATGTATATATACTATAGTAATTCACTCAGTGAGGTCTGACTCCCCTCCGTTGACTATTTTTCAGGAGAGTCAACTTCCTCAGACCTCAGTAGCAGGTCGATACGCCGGATTTCTTCCGCCCCGGCTTCTTTATGTAAATTGTATACTTGAGTCTTATTTATTTTATCTAGACACTGCAGTAGTTGTGATTTTCAGTAGTTGTGATTTTCAGCAGTTGTGAAATAAAGTATTTGTTTTAAAGAGATGTATTATAGTAAAACTGGATTTGTATAAAGATTATACATTTATGAGATTATATAATGCGATGAGATGAGTTTTGAATTGAATCCAGTTGATATGGATGATATTGTAATATTTATGATTTTATTTTCCGCTGCATATTATATTTTTATGGTTATTATTGCATATTTATTTTATTTTTAGGCTTGCTAACGGGTTCCGGATTCGAAAGAATTCCCGTTCCCTAGCGCGGTCATGGCCCCTGTTTTGGGTCGTGACAACCCAGCCAAAGAAACTCTCGGGTATACTCCTCTACAGATCGATCACCGCGAGAAATACTGGTCAGTCGGAGACGATAGCTCATACGGAGAGGCTCTGGGCAGAATCTCCTCATAAACTGCTCTCGAAATTGAGCCCAGGTCATCGTCATCATATAGGGCTGGGTCATCTGAATAAACCAGTCTAGGGCTGGTCCCTCAATAGATAGCTCGACGATCATAATCCACTGGTACTCGGTGTGAGCAGTCCGAGTCCGAGTCTCGATCGCGTGCAGAAAATCTAATGGATCATAAGTCCCATCGAAAGCAATCCTGCCAACTCGGGCATAGAACAAAGCTTCCTCAAGGTCAGACATACCCTGCTAATAGGCAGGCTGAACAGGCGGAACAACTGGAGGCACAGGAACATCAAACTCAGGCTCAATAGGCTCCTCATCCTGTAACTCTCTCTGCCTACAACGACCTGCCGCTCCTCGAGGTCTACCTCTACCACGACCTCTACGTCTAACTGGTTGCTCAGGAGGTAAAACCTCATCCTGAAAAGATTCATCATCCTCGGCCTCAATGACCGATGGAGCGACATGCGCTCGCCTCCTCATTCTGAAAACACAACAGAATGATTCAGACAAAACAGACAACGGAGGGTTAACGCAGAAAACTAAAGCAAGGAATACTTATCAAGATATACTCGAACCTAATTCACTGCAGTAGTTACCAAAAGAAAACACAACTCTGAAAACTAGGGCCACGACTCACACAATCTAAGCCCTGACACAGAACTTCGCTCTGATACCAACTTTTTCACGACCCAAAACAGGGGCCATGACCGGCGCTAGGGAACGGGAATTCTTTCGAATCCGGAACCCGTAGCAAGCCTAAAAATAAAATAAACAAGAAATAGTAATAATAATAACACAATTAAATAAAATACTGTGTAGCGGAATAAAATCATAAATATAGAAATAATAATCCACCATCAGGGAATTTAAATCAAATTCTTATCTCATATATAAATGAACTCTTTAATACAAATCCAGTTCAAATTCTTAAAATACATAATTCACACAAATATAATACATAAAACCCATAATCAGTTTACAACTACTGCAGTGTCTAGATTATAAAAATAAAACTCAAGACTCAGATAAGCAGTTTACATAGAGAAGCCGGGGCAGAAGAAATCCGGCGTACAGGCCTGCTACTCGAGGTCTGAAGACGATGACTCTCCTGAAAAATAGTCAACGGAGGGGAGTCAGACCTCACTGAGTGAATTACTATAATATATATACATGCATACTAAATGACAATGCATACAATCATCAATATATATATAATATGTATATATACAGGCAAATACACACAGATGCAATAAAATCATTTTTATATATATTTTATTGAAAATCATTATTCATGAAGGATCAAATAGAACCCTATAATATCGCAACCTCAAACAGTGTTAGACAACACTCTAGCCATACAGGCTCACTTATTCCAAATATATTCACTTATTCCATTTAGACAGTAGACTGGCCCCCGAGACGCTAAGTCAACCGAGCTCCAGCAATCTGACTGCAGTGTGATTGGCCCCGAGACACTAGGTCAACCGAGCTCTAGCAATCACACTTCCCAAATCATTCTCACACATCAAATAATCAAATCTCATCAATATCCTCAAACAGGTTAGTAATATAGCCTAAATGCTATAAGCGTACCGGTACGTACTCGGTCCTAGTGCTGCCCACTGGGTAGCACGTTCTATTGATATCCTTCATTTAATAAATAAAACATACATTCATAAAAATAAATGATGCATGAATTTAAATATAATAGCAACAATAAACCATATATATACTAGAAATATACCAAAAATAAACCAGATATATTTCGAGTATATATACGTCAAATAAATCCAATAAAATTACAAAATAAGCTAGAAATATATTCAAAAACATTTTAAGCATAATTTATTAATAAAATATGCATATAGTTTAAGATATACCAAAAATAATCCAAAAATAAACTAAAAATAAACTTAAGTTATAATTAAACCATTTATGCATATTTAATCAAAATAAAACATACATTTCTAAATTATGCACCCTAAACATATATATATAAAATAGTAACTCACACTTAGTGCGCTCCTCGAGATAGGTCCGACGGGCCTGGTCCACTAGGCATCGGTCTCGGCACAACTAAACATACAAAAATAACAGACATCAGAATAAACCTAACAGAAAATCCTAAAAACTCGATCTAGAATATTAGACATAGAATCAGAATTAAGGTTCCACCGGACATCACGTTTTACAAGAATTCTACCTAAAATTCGGTAGAACCTCCCTTGTAAAATGGACATCTCTCTACTCAAAGAGTAGAGCCGGCCCTACAAAGAAACACACTTCGAAAGACAGACACAGAAACACAACCAAAATCCCTCGGTCGGACTCTAAACTACAGTCTACCGACCGGGGTCCACAATCACAGAACAATTATAGGAATATCAAAAATGCCCTTATATCACAGAAATACATTTAATAAGTAGAAATTACATAATTAACCTTAAAACACATTAAAAACAAATAAAAATTCATTTTATTAGTAAAATCGTTTATTATATATATAATTGAAAATAATTTATGAAAAATAGTTTTAATTAATTAAAAATACTAAATAATTTATAGAAATCATTTTCATATCTTAAATAACTATTAAAACCAATTTAATTACATTTTTAGGTCAATTTAGGGTAAAATTACCAAAATACCCCTATATATATAAATATACTAAAATTACTCCAAAAATTCACACAAAAATAATATAATTATCAAAAATTAATTTTCTCAACATATTTATCAATAATATCAATAATTAAACTCAATTCACTAATTAATTTCAATTAAAAACACAATTAACCTAATTTTCCAAAATTACATAAACCTAAATAAATTCAAAATAAATACATAGAAATTCATAAAAATTCCTAATAAATTTATATAATTCATTTCAACACCTATAATTATCATAAAACACAATTTAATAATTTAATTAATTAATTTTCCAAAATTAGAAAATAATATTAAAATATTCAAAAATACCCAAAAATCAAAATAGTCTCCAAAAATTCTACAAAAATTCACACATATAGATTAAGCTACTAGGATCAACATTTGTTAAGGGAATTTTCATGAATAAATCATTTGTAGCTCAAAAAAAAATCAAAAACCCTAAGATGGCCGAATTGAAAAATTGAGAAAAACCTTACCAAATCAAGTTTTGAGCTTAAAAAAAGCTTGGAATAATCTTCTATGGAGGCTAGGGAGTTCAACGACACCGGAATCACTGGATTTGGTGGTCGAAAAGTCGGTGAATGGCGAGGAGGGAAGTTTCGGCCATTCTGGCCAAATTCAAGCCAAACGATGCCGGAGAAGAAGGCTAGGGGCAGCGAGCAAGCTGGAAATGGAGGTGGCACGGTGGGAGGCACAGTGACAGTGAGGAAACGGCGTGCGCAATGGTGAGGGAGGTTAGGGTCGTCGGGGAAGATGGAGGATGTGGTTGATGGCAAACTTGTAATTAACTCAAACTCTAATTTTTGTTTTAATATTAAATGTATATATGTATATATATATATACTTTACACCATATATTTAAAATAATATAAAATCACACACATTAAATATACACCACACACATATAATTTAATATTTTAATAATTTAATACACCTAAAAATAATTAAATAATATTAAAACTAATTCATAAATAATAAAATATTAGGGTAATTAATTAAACCCTAATTAATTAAATAAATACACATATATACGTTATTTAGTATTTTAAAAATATATATGAGTTCATGCAAGTCCGTAAATCTATTTAAAATAATTAATAGTAAATTATTTATGTGAAAATTTCCCCGAAAATGCAAGTTCCGGGAAAATTTTACGTAAAGCACTTAAAATAACATACAATAATTAAAAATAAGTTTTAAATACTTATTAACTCATAAAATCTCATAATTATATACAAAATTATTAACACTGCATATCCCGATGCAGTATTAAAATATTTAAAAACTCGGGATATTACAATTTGTATTGAAGGATTATTTATATATAAGATGAGGATGTTCAATTAATTTCATTGGCAGATTGTTATTTTATTTTTATTTATGACTTTATTTTCGCTGCAAAGTATTTTATTTATGTTATTATAATTATTGCAAGTTTTATTTTATTTTAAGACTTGCTACGGGTTCCGGATTCAAAAGAATTCTCATTTCCTAACGCGGTTATGGTCTCTGTTTTGGGTCGTGACGCCCTTGTTTTGGGTCATGACACAAAAAAAACTTTCATCATTATTATATAAATATTTAACGACAAGTGCAATATTTTAAAAAACTAGATTTAATTTATATTGTCTACCATTATTGATGAATTTTGCATATCGTCACAAATGAAAGTTGTATATCGTCATAATTGAAAGCAATAGCCGATGAAACAAAATCGTGGTTTATAATAACGAAGCTGTAATGAAAAATTTGAAATTATTTGTTATTATATAAATATTTAACAACAAGCACAATATTATAACAAACAATATTTGATTTAAATTGTCTACTATTATTGACGAAATTTGTATATTTCTCACGACCCAAAACAGGGGCCATGACCGCGCTAGGGAACGGGAATTCTTTCGAATCCGGAACCCATAGCAAGCCTAAAAATAAAATAAAACATACAATAATAATAACAACAACACTTAATACAACGGAAATAACATCATAATTATCAAAATAAAATCCATATCTCATATATAGATAAATCCTTTGATACAAGTTTCAATTCAAATATTTAAAGTACATATCTCTCACAGATATATTACATAAAACCCACAAACTATTTATAACTACTGCAGTGTCTAGATTATAAAAATAAAACTCAAGACTCAGATAAGCAGTTTACATAAAGAAGCCGGGGCGGAATAAATCCGACGTACAGGCCTGCTACTGAGGTCTGAAGACGATGACTCTCCTGAAAAATAGTCAACAGAGGGGAGTCAGACCTCACTGAGTGAATTACTATAATATATATACATGCATACTAAATGACAATGCATACAGTCAATAGTATATATCTAATATGTATATATACAGACAAATACACACAGATGCAGTAAAATCATTTTATATATTTTATTGAAAATCATCGTTTATGAAGGATCAAATAGAACCCTAGAATATCGCAACCTCAAAACAGTGTTAGACAACACTCTAGCCATACAGGCTCACTTATTCCAAATATATCACTTAATCCATTTGGACAGTAGACTGGCCCCGAGACACTAAGTCAACCGAGCTCCAACGGTCAGTGTAATTGGCCCTGAGACACTTAGTCAACCGAGCTCCAGCAATCACACTCCCAAATCACATCACACATCAAAAAAATCATATCCAATCGATATCCATAAATGGTTAGTAATATAGCCTAAGTGCTATAAGCGTACTGGTACGTACTCGGTCCTAGTGCTGCCTACTAGGTAGCACGTTCTATTGATATCCTTCATTAATAAATATAAAGCATGCATTCATAAAAGTAAATGATGCATGAATTGAATAAAATAGCAACATAAACCATATATATACTAAAAATATACCAAAAGTAAACCAGGTATATTTTGAGTATATATATGTCAAATAAATCCAATTAAATCGTAAAATAAACTAAATATATATTTAAAAACATTTTGAACATAAATGTCTAATAAAGCATGCATATAATTCAAAATATATAAAAAAAAATAAACTAAAATAAACTTAAGTATTGATTAAATTATTATGCATATTTAATCCAAATAAAACATACATTTCTAAATCATGCACCCTAAAGCATATATATATATATATATATATATATATATATATATATATATATATATATATATATATATATATATATATATATATATATATATAATAGTAACTCACACTTAATGCGCTCCTCGAGATGGGTCCAACGGACCTAGTCCACTAGGCCTTGGTCTCGGCGCAACTAAACAAACAAAAATAACGGACATCAGAATAAACCTAACAGAAAATCCTAGAAACTCGATCTAGAATATTAGACACAGAATCATAATTAGGGTTCTACCGGACATCACGTTTTACGAGAATTCTATCGAAAATCCGGCAGAACCTCCCCTGTAAAATGGACATCTCTCTACTCAAAGAGTAAATCCGGCCCTGCAAAGAAACACACTTCAAAAATAGATACAGAATCCCAATCACAATCCCTCGGTTAGACTTCAAACTACAGTTTACCGACCGAGGTCCATAATTCACAAAATAATATAGAAATACCAAAAATATCCTTGTAACATAAAAATACATTTTATAAGTAGAAATTACGTAATTAACCCCAAAATATAGTAAAAAACCAATAAAAACTCATTTTATTTAGAAAAATCGTATATTATATATATAATTGAAAATAATTCACGAAAAATAGTTTTAATTAATTAAAAATACTAAATAATTTGTAGAAATCATTTTTATACCTTAAATAACTATTAAAACCAATTTAATTATATTTGTAGTCAATTAGGGTAAAATTACCAAAATGCCCCTATATATATAAATATACTAAAATTACTCGAAAAATTCACAAAAAATAATATAATTGCACAAAATTAATTTTATCAACATATTTATCAATAATATCAATAATTAAACTCAATTCACTAATTAATTTCAATTAAAAACACAATTAACCCTATTTTTCAAAAATTACATAAACTAATTAAATTCAAAATAAATACATAAAAATTCATAAAAATTACAAATAAATTTCTATAATTCATTTAAACACATATATTTATCATAAAACACAATTTCATAATTTAATTAATTATTTTTTCGAAAATTAGAAAATAATAATAAAATATTCAAAAATACCAAAAAAATCAAAATAATTTCCAAAAATTCACACATATATATTAAGCTAAGGGGAAAAAAATTTGTGAAGGAATTTCTCGTGAATCAATCAATTCGAAGTTCAAAAAAATTAAGAACCCTAAAATGGCCGAATTACCAAAATCAAAACCTAAGCAAATCAAGACCATTTTAAGTGAAAAAAAAGATTGGAATCACACTCACCGGAGCTTAAGGAGAAGAAAGATACTGGAGGTTTCAAAAATGGTGGCTGGAAACGCCGTGAACGACGATGGCTCAAGTTTCAGCTTCCCGAGCTTATTCCAGCCAAACCCACGACGGAATAGGGAGCCGCTGGCGGCGGGGAAGGCTGGGGAAAGAGGTGGCACGCCGGGAGGCACATCGATGGTGAGAAAACGGGATGGAAGGCGGTGGTTGGGTGATCGGGCGTGCGTCGGGGAAGAAGAAGGAGATAAGGGCAAAACGTAAATAAATCAAACTTTATTTTTTTGTTTAATATTAAATGTATATGTATATATATATACTTTTACACTATATATTAAAATAATATAAACTCACACACATTAAATATACACCACACACATATAATTTAATATTTTTAATAATTTATACACTAAAAATAATTAAATAATATTAAAACTAATTAATAATAATAAAATATTAGGGTAATTAATTAAACCCTAGTTAAATAAATAAATACACATATATACATTATTTAGTACTTTAAAAATATATATGAGTTCATGCAAGTCCGTAAAATGTTTAAAATAATTAATAATAAATAATTTACATGTCATTTTTTCCCCGAAAATGCAAGTCCCGGGAAAATTTTACGTAAAGTGCTTAAATAATATAAAACAATTAAAAATCAATTTTAATTAAGTAGCAACTCATGAAATATCATAAATATATACAAAAATTATTAACACTACATATCCCGATGCAATATAAAAATATTTAAAAACACGGGATATTACAATATTATCATAAATGGAAACAATATGTAATAACCCATGTTTTTAAATTATTTTTATATAAAACGAGATATGCAGTATTAATAAATTTAAAAATTATATTTAATTATTTTACTATTTTGTGATTAATCATTATTATTTTATATTTAATTATATTTTCTACGTAAACATTTTATTTTGAACTTATTATTTTGGACATTTAATTTGCGTTGTTTATATTTACTATTTTCGGATAGTATTATTTTAATAATATATAATTTAGTGAATTATTATTTCTATTATTGTTTTATCAAATTTCATGATTTATTTTAGTAGAATTATCATTATTAATTATTGTTTAATTGTATATATGTTAATTTATTTGTATATGTGTGTATGTGCATATATATATGTGTGTGTGGATATTTTTATTGTGTGGTAGAGATTTATTATTATAAATTATATTATATAGTATTTATAATATATATATTATATTATATATATATATATATATATATATATATATATATATATATATATATATATATATATATATATATAATATATATTATATATATATATATATATATACACACACACACACACATACAAAACTGAAATTAAAGAACAAGAACACACAGTATACCCCTTTTCCTCCCACACGTCTCGATCTTCTCTCGTCGGAGTGCCTTCCTTTGCTCACTGGTTAGCCACTACTGTAATATCCCAGATTTTTACATAATTTTAAAACTGCATCGGGATATGCAATGTTAATAATTTGTATTTATATTTATGATTATTTAATGAGTTTGTTATTTATTAAAGTCATTTTTAATTATTTTATATTATTTTAAGATATTTATGTAAAATTCTCCTGGGAATTTTATTTTCGAAAAAATTAAGACGTGAATAATTAAATATTAATTATTTTAACCGGTTTAGTGAATTTGTATGAGCTCATGTGTGATTTTAAAGTGTCAAATAAAATACAGTACGTGCATGCATTTAAAGTTAAATTAGGGTTATTTAATTTAATTTATTTATATTATATTATATAGTTTTTATATTAATTAATTAAATATGTGTATATATATTATTATTAAAGTGTGTGGTGGACATTTATTGTGTGTGTTAATATATATATTAAAATAATATAAGTGAGATATATATATATATATATATATATATATATATATATATATATATATATATATACATATATTATTATTAACTAAATAAAGTTTGATATATTTACCATTTTGCCACTCCTTCTCCTTCTTCTTCCCCGATCGGTTTCTTCCCTATTTTCGGCACTAATCTCATCGTTCCTTCACCGTCACTGTGCCCTTCGGTGTGCCACCCTCCCTTGCCAGCCATTTCCGACATCCAGAGCCTTCTTCTCCAGCGTGGTTTGGCCAGAATTTGTGAGAGTTGCCGAAAGTGCCACGAACTTTGATCGAGCACTTTCCAGCCACCGTTTCAAGCCCCATCGGTCTCTATCTCTTCCTTGAGCTCCAGTGAGTGCATTTCCAAGCTTTTTTTCACTTGAAATGGTCTAGATTTCCTTAGGTTTCAATTTTACATTTTCGACCATTTAGGGTTTTTGATTTTTTTGAGCTTTGATTTGAATGATTCATGTAATATTCCTTCACAAACATTGATCCTAGTAGCTTAATATAGCTCTGTGATTTTTTGTGGAATATTTGAAAATTATTTTGATTTTTTGTGAATTTTTTATTATTTTATTAATATTTTCTAATTTTTGAAAATTAATTAATTAAATTATGAAATTATGTTTTATGGTGTTTATAGGTGTTGAAATGCATTTTAGAAATTTATTTTTAATTTTTGTGAATTATATGTTGAGAAATTAATTTTTGAGTAATTATACTATTTTTGGTGAATTTTTGAACAATTTTAGGGAATTTACATAACTAGGGGTATTTTGGTAATTTGCACTAAATTGGCTAAAAATATAATTAAATTGGTTTGACTAGTTAATTAAGGTATAAAAATGATTTCTACAAATTATTTAGTATTTTTAACTAATTAAAACTATTTTCATAAATTATTTTCAAATTATATAAATATACGATTTTTCTAAATAAATGAGTTTTTATTGATTTTTAGTATGTTTTAAGGTTAATTATGTAATTTGGATTTATAAATGTATTTTGGTTCAATATTTATGAATTTATTGAGAATTACCAATTTTTAATAATATTTTATTAAAATTAGGGTTTTTTATGCATTTATCGGTAAAATAAATATTTTTAAGCGTTTGAATAACTAAATTGCTATATTTGAGTATTGAAGGGCATTTTTGGTATTTTTTTTAATTTTCATGTGTTTTGTTTTATTTCGTGAATTGTGAACCCGGTCGGTAGAATTGTAGTTCGAGTTCGACGAGAGATTGTGTTATGTATTTATTCTTGAAGTGTGTTTCTTTACAGGGCCAGCTCTACTCTTTGAGTAGAGAGATGTCCGTTTTACAGGGGAGATTTTGTCGAATATTTAGTAGAATTCTCGTAAACGTGAAGTCCAGTCGAATTCCTATTCTAATTATGTGTCTAAGATTCTATATTAAGTCTTTAGAATTTCTGTTAGATTTATTTTGATTTCCTGTTGTCATTTGTTTGTTTAGTTGCACTGAGACTGAGGCCTAGTGTACTAGGCCCGTCAAACCCGTCAGTGGAGCGCAATAACAGTGAGTTGTTATTTTATATATACGTATTTTAGGATGCATGTTTTTAGAAATGTATGATTTATTTTAGTAAAGTATGCATAGATTACTTAATTATTACTTAGGTTTACTTTTGGTATATTATTGGTATATTTTAAACTATATGCATGTTTTATAAATAAATTATTCTTAAATGTTTTTAGGTATATTCATGGTTTATTTCTAGTTTATTTAGTAATAAATTGAATTTATTTGACGTGTACATACCTGAAATATACCTGGTTTATTTTGGTATATTTCTAGTATATATATGGTTTATATTGTTATTTTATTTAATATCATGCATCATTTATTTTTATGAATGTATGTTTTATATAATAATGAAGGATATCAATAGAACGTGCTACCTAGTGGGTAGCACTAGGACCAAGTACGTACCGGTACGACGATAGCATTTAGGCTATATTAATAACCTATTTCCGGATATTGATCGGATTAATTTGATTTGATGTGAGATATGATTTGAGAGTGTGATTATTGGAGCTTGGTTGACCAAGTGTCTCAGGGCCAATCATATTGACAGTCAGACTACTGGAGCTCGGTTGACTTAGTGTCTCAGGGCCAGTCTACTGTCCAAATGGAACAAATGAAAATATTTGGAATAAGTGAGCCTGTATGGCTAGAGTGTTGTCTAACATTGTTTTGAGGTTGCGATTTTCTAGGGTTCTATTTAATCCTTCATATACAGATGTATTTCTTAATATTTATTGTCACGACCCAAAACAGGGGCCATGACCGGCGCTAGGGAACGGGAATTCTTTTGAATCCGGAACCCGTAGCAAGCCTAAAAATAAAAATAAAACATGCAATAATAATAATAACAATATTATATGCAGCAGAAATAAAAATCATAAATATAATAATAACATTTCCATCGACTGGATTTAAATCAAATCTCATCTCATCACATATATATATAAAATCTTTCAGTACAAATTGAGTTTCAATATAATACATCTCTTTAAATAAAATACATGAAATCCCACACTTTAATTCATAACTACTGCAGTGTCTAGATTATAAAAATAAGACTCAAGTAAATAATTTACACAAAGAAGCCGGGGCGGAAGAAATCCGGCGTATCGACCTGCTACTGAGGTCTGAAGATGTTGACTCTCCTGAAAAATAGTCAACGGAAGGGAGTCAGACCTCACTGAGTGAATTACTATAATATATATACATACACACTAAATGATAATGCATACAGTCAACAGTATATATCTAATATATATATACAGGCAATTACACACAGATGCAATAAAAAATCATTTATATATTTTATTTGAAAATCATCTTTTATGAAGGATCAAATAGAACCCTAGAATATCGCAACCTCGGAAATAGTGTTAGACAACACTCTAGCCATACAGGCTCACTTAATCTAAATATATCCACTTAATCCATTTAGACAGTAGACTGGCCCCGAGACACTAAGTCAACCGAGCTCCAGCAGTCTGACTGCCAGTGTGATTGGCCCTGAGACACTTGGTTAACAGAGCTCCAGCAATCACACCCAAATCACATCTCACACATCAAATAATCATAATCAATCAATATCCACAAATGGTTAGTAATATAGCCTACTTGCTATAAGCGTACCGGTATGTACTCGGTCCTAGTGCTGCCCACTAGGTAGCACGTTCTATCGATATCCTTCATTAATAAATATAAAACATTCATTCACAATTAAATGATGCATGAATTTAATTGAAATAACAATATAAACCATATATATATACCGAAAATATACCAAAAGTAAACCAAGTATATTTCGAGTATATATATGTCAAATGAATTCAATCAAATTATAACTTAAGCTAGAAATATATTTAAAAACATCTTAAATATATTTATTTACAAAACATGTATATAATATTAATATATACCAAAAATATCCTTATAACATAGAAATACATTTTATAAGTAGAAATTACATAATTAACCTTTAAACACAGTAAAAACCGATAAAAACTCATTTTATTAGAAAAACCGTATATTATATATATAATTGAAAATAATTCACGAAAAATAGTTTTAATTAGTTAAAATACTAAATAATTTGTAGAAATCATTTTTATACCTTAAATAACTATTAAAACCAATTAAATTACATTTTTAGCCAATTTAGGGTAAAAATTACCAAAATACCCCCTATATATATAAATATACTTAAATTACTTCAAAAATTCACCAAAAATTATACAATTATCCAAAATTAATTTCTCAACATATTTATCAATAATATCAATAATTAAACCCAATTATCCAATTAATTTCAATTAAAAACATAATTAACCCTAATTTCTCAAATTTACATAAACTTCAATAATTCAAAATAAATACTTAGAAATTCATAAAAATTCCAAATAAATTCCTATAATTCATTTCAATACCTAATTTAACCATAAAACACAATTTCATAATTAAATAATTAATTTCCAAAAATTAGAAAATAATATTAAAATATTCAAAAATACACAAAAATCCAAAAAATCTCCAAAAATTCCACAAAAATTCATACATGTAGATTAAGCTACTAGGATCAACATTTGTGAAGGGATTTTTCATGAATCAATCAATTTGAAGCTCTAAAAAAATCAAAAACCCTAATGTGATCGAATTAGAAAAATCGAAACCTAAGCAATTCTAGACCATTTAGCTCAAACCAAAGCTAGAATCACACTCACCCGGAGCTCAAGGAGAAGAAAGAGACCGGCGGTGTCGAAAATGGTGGCCGGAATCATCGTCGACGGCGAGGAGAAGAATTTCGGCCAAAATGGAAGAAAAGGGCTGCCGGCACCGGGGAAGGAGGCTGCTGGCGGCAGGGGACGGCTGGGAAAGACGATGGCAAGCCGGGAGGCACACCGACGGTAGGTGATCGGCGTGACAGACGGTGGTGAGGGGTGAGAAGAAGAAAAAGAAAAAGAAAAAGAAAAAGAAAGAAAAGAAAAAGAAAAAGAAAAAGAAAAAAGAAAAAGAAAAAAAATAATAAAATAATTTAATAATTTAATAATAAATAAAATAATTAAATAATAATAAATTAATAAATAAATAATAAAATATTAGGGTAATATATATTAAACCCTAATTAAATAAATATCGCACACATACACGGTGTTTAGTAATTTTAAAAATACGTATGAGTTCATGCAAGTCCGAAAATATATTTAAAATAATTAATAATAAATTATTTACGTGAAAATTTCCCCGAAAATGCAAGTCCCGGGAAAATTTTACGTAAAGCACTGTAAATAATACTCAATAATTAAAACAGGTTTTAAATACATATCAACCTCGTAAAAGTATCATAATATATATATATACAAAAAAATTATTAACACTGCATATCCCGGTGCAATGTAAAAATATTTAAAAATACGAGATATTACATTTATACAAAATGATTTTACTGCATTTGTGTGATTTTTCCTGTATATATAGTTATTGTATATTCCATTGAATGTGTGCATTGTCATTTAGTATGCATGTATATATATTATAACAATTCACTCAGTGAGGTCTGACTCCCCTCCGTTGATTATTTTTCAGGAGAGTCTATGTCTTCAGACCTCAGTAGCGAACTCATACGACGGATTTCTTTCGGCCTGGCTTCATTATGTAAACTGCTTACCTGAGTTTATTTTATAATCTAGACACTGCAGTAGTTATGGTCGATTGTGAGATTTATGTATTATGTTTATAAGAAATATGTATTTAAATATTTGAACTAAAATATGTATTAAAAGATTATTTATATATGAGGTGGATTTGTATTGTTAAATCCCATTGGCAGATTATTATTTTTTTTATTTATGAATTTTATTTCTACTGCAACATATTTTAATTATGTTATTATTATTATTGCATGTTTTTATTTTTAAGGCTTATTACGGGTTTTGGATTCGAAAGAATTCTCGTTCCCTAGCACCGGTCATGGCCCCTATTTTGGGTCGTGACAACTACCTTCTAGCTTCGCTGCCGCCTCCTTCTTCCTCTCCTTCGGTTGCCAAAATGCCTGGAAACATAACAACAGGGCGACGACAACAACTTGGGTTTTCTGACCAACCTTCCTTTTCCGGCCACCATTTTGCATGTTTCCAGTCTCTATCGACTCCCTGAGCTTTGGTGGTCCTTAATCCAAGCTCTGTTTAAGCTTAAACCTGATCGTTTGTGAGTTTTCTCAATTTTTCGGTTTTGAGCTATTTTGTTTTTTTAGTTAATTTTTGGTTGATTTATACAAACTCCCTTTACAAATGTTGATTCTAGTAGCTTAATCTCCATGAATTTTTTTTTTTTTGAGATTTTGGAATTTATTTTAATTTTTGTGAATTTTTTAATATTTTATTATTATTTATTTAATTTTTGTAAATTAATTTATTTAATTTTAAAATTGGTTGATTTGGTATTGTGTTGAGTTATTAATTTTAGTGTTGAGAAATTAATTTTTGTGAATATTATATAATTTTTAGTAATATTTTTAGTTTATGTAAATATTGGATAATTGAGTTAAATGTGTATTTTTGTTGAAATTATTGGCTAAATATATGTTTTAGATGATATTAGTATATTATATGTTGATAAAATAATTTTAATGATTTTATAGAATTTTTGAGGAAATTATTTAGTATTATGTGTATTGATATCCTTCAAGTAAACTTAATAATTATTAAAATAATAAAAATGCATAATTTAAATGCAATAGCATCCATTCATAGCAAAATATACCCATCATATACAGAAAATATACCAAAAGTATATAAGCCACATATATACCAAAATAAATCATAATATATCAGAAATATACTGAAAATATACCGAATATATATGATGCACATATACCAAATATACACTAAAAACAATTATGCATGTATGTCACATATATATCAAATATACTAATAATATACCAAAAGTATACTAAAAATATACTTATTCATTTAAAGAAATATTCATATTCAATTTCATTATAAAATTCATGGATGCTAATTTTTATGCATTCTACATGCAATGCATATATAAGATAATAACTCATAAGTTTGCACTCCTCGAGACTGGCTTAACTGGCCCAGTCCGATAGGCCTCGGTGTCAGCGCAACCATAAAATAAATAATAGTAAATCAGCATAAATTCCTAACTTATACTTCTAAAAGAGACTCGATCCAGGAATATAAAACCAGACAAACACAGAAATTAATAATCGACCTGACGTCACGTTTTACTAAAATTTTACCAAAAATTCGGCAGAACCTCCTATGTAAAATGGACATCTTTTTACTAAAAAGTAGAGATGATTCTGCAAGAAAAATACACTTCTAACACAAATTGCACAATACCTTGGGTTGGGACCCCAAACTGCACAATTTTCCAAACGAGGTTCACAATTTACCAAAAAAATAAATAAAATAATAAATATATTAAAAATTAATAAATTCCATAAATATCCTCAAAATATCAAAATATTATATATTTAAACAATAAAACACCAAATACAATTATTTACACAATAAGTAAATAAAAATCTCGAATAATATAATATTAATAAAAATCCAATTTTTCAATAATTCAATATAAAATAGTAAAAATTCACTCTAAAATATTCAAATAGCTTAAATATGTATTAAAATAATTAAAAATCCATTTAATCACTAAAATAGTAAATAATATATTATTTGAATATAATTTTTAAAAATTAGTATTAATTAGTTAAAAATAGTAAATAATATATAAAAATCATTTTAATACCCTATATAATTCTAAAATCATTTAAAACACAATATTTAACTATAATTTTCACAAAATTACACAATCAACTCATAAATTCAAAATTTACATAATATAAATAATATTCTAAAAAATTATATAAATTCACCAAAAATCATTTTAAATATTCTGAAATTATTAACTCAAATTACTAATACCAATTTAACTAAATTCTCATTAAAACTAATTAATTAACATAATTATCAAAAATTCAATATCTAATATTAAAATAATAAAAAAATACCAAAATTCAAATTAATTCAAAAAAATTCACAAAAAATATATATGAGAAGTTTAAGCTACCATAATCAACATTTGTGAAGCAAGTTTGTAAGAATCAAACAATATCTAGTTCAAAAAAATTAAAAACCCTAAAATACATAAACTAAAAATTGAAGATATCTAAAAATCTAGAGGATTTGAACTAAAAAGGAGCTTAGAAATGGACTCACCGGTGGAAAACCGTTTAAAAGAGTCTGGTTTGGAGTCCTGAGGTGGCCAGAATCTCGCTGGCGTGAGGAAGCTCCAACTTTCAGCTTCAATGGCTTCCCGACGATCCAGTAGTTCCCAACGATGGCTGGCGACGTTGGACGGCAGCTAGAGGCATCTGGAGCTGATGGCAGTCAGTGGTGGTAGCTGGGGCGGTTCGGCGAAGGCTGAACATGACAGACTGAAGAAAAAGAAGAAGAAGAAGAAAGAAAGAGAGAGAGAGATTTTTACTACTTTAACCTTTTTTTAATTTAATTTATGAAATTACCATATTGCCCTTCCATCAAATTTAATAATAATAATAATGTTAACAACAACAACAACAATAATAGTAATATTATTATTAACTTTAATATTATCAATTAATCCCACATAAAATAAATTATTTTTACGTAAATAATTTCTTAGAATAAAATACATAAATAAGATTAGCAATTTATAATTATAATATACAAATAAAATTTAAAATTATTAACATTTCATATCTCAAAATAATATTATTTTATTTAAAATGCTGGGTCTTACAATCTCCCCTCCTTATAAGAATTCATCCTCGAATTCAAAGAAAATAACAAAAACAAGAATCATTGAGGAAGGAGATAAGGATAAGAAGCTCACATCTCTGCTTCAGTCTTCCAAGTGTGCTCCTCTACATAGTTGCTTTGCCACAACACCTTGACCATCGGAATCTGCTTTAAACGCAACTGACGAACTTGATAGTCTATAATCACGATAGGTTCCTCCACAAATGTCAAGTCTTCATTCACTTCCACACTATCAGGCTACAACACGTGTGAATGGTCCGAAATATACTTCCTCTGCATCGAGATTGTCATGACCCAAAACTAGAAGTCATGACCGACGCTAGGGAACGAGAATTCTTTCGAATCCGAAACCCATAGCAAGCCTTAGAGAAATAAAAACATGCATTACATAAATAAAAGTGCGACTGGATTAAAATTTTTCAAATCAATATATAAAAATTATATTCAATATCTTTTCATAAATAAATATATTTTCATACAGTGTTCAAATACAATTATCAGAGTATAAAGTATCAAACAAAATAATACTCTTCAGATACAATAACACTACTACTGTAGTTTCTAGAATACAAATCAGAGTTCAAACTATACATTTACATAAAATAGTTGGGACGGAAGAACACCGATGAAGAACTCTACTACTAAGGTCTGAGATATAGGATCTCCTGAAAACAAATAATTGAGGGGGGTCAGACCTGTAATATCCCGAGTTTTTAAATAATTTTAAACTGCATCGAGATATGCAGTGTTAATAATTTTTGTATATATTTATGATTATTTTCATGAGTTTGATCATTTAATTATTTTAAGTTCTTTACGTAAAATTTTTCCGAGAATGTTATTTTCGAGGAAATTAACACGTAAATAATTTAATATTAATTATTTTAATTAGTTTTTACGAATTTTCATGAACTCATACATAATTTTAAAGTGTTAAATAAAATGTATATATGTACATTTATTTAAATTAAGTTAGGGTTTAATTATTTAAATTAATTTTTATTATTTAGTTTTATATTAATTAATTAATTATAAGTGTATAAATTATTAAAATATATTAAAATATATGTGTGGTGAATATTTATTATGTGTGTGATATTATATAATATTATAATATAAAATATAGCTATATATATATACAAATATATACATATACATTTTACAAAATATAAAGTTCCCATTATTTACCATTTTGCCTCTTTCTTCCTCTTCTTCCCAATTGGTTTCCGTCGCCCTCATCGCTGCTACTTCCATTTTCAGGCCATCGGTGTGCCACCCTGAGCTCCGCCCTTCCCAACCAGCAGCTTCGCCACCCTCTCTTCTCTTCTCCGGTGCCGTTTTACCCTGTTTTGGCCGGAAAATCGAAACTTCATATCATCGCCGATCGATGTGATTCTGGCCACCGTTTTTGACACCGCCAATCTCTATCTTCTCCTTGAGCTCTAGTGAGTGTGATTCCAAGCTTTGTTTCCTTAAAATGGTCTAGATTTCCCTAGGTTTTGATTTTTCAATTTTGGCCTATTAGGGTTTCAAAATTTTTTTTAACTTCAATTTGATTGATTCAAGTAAACTCCCTTCACAAAATTTGATCCTAGTAGCTTAATCTTGCTCTGTGAATTTTTATGGAATTTTTGAGAATTATTTTGATTTTTATGAATTTTTTATTATTTTCTAATTTTTGAAAATTAATTAATTAAATTATGAAATTGTGTTTTATGGTGATTATAGGTGTTGAAATGTATTTTATAAATTTATTTATAATTTTTGTGAATTTTTATATATTTATTTGGAATTTATCAAGTTTATGTAATTTTGGAAAATTAGGTTAATTATGTGTTTAATTGAAATTAATTAGTTAATTGAATTTATTTATTTGTATTATTGAATTATATGTTGAGAAATTAATTTTTGAGTAATTATATTATTTTTGGTGAATTTTTGATTAATTTTAGTAAAATTATATATATAGGGGTGTTTTGGTCATTTGACATTAAATTGGTTAAAAATGTGATTAAATTGGTTTTATTAGTTATTTAAGGTATAAAAATGATTTCTAAAAATTATTTAGTATTTTTAACTAATTAAAACTATTTTTCATAATTTTTTTTAAATAAATGAGTTTTTATTGGTTTTTATCATGTTTTAGGGTTAATTATGTAATTTGGATTGATAAAATGTATTTTTATTATAAAAGGGTATTTTTGGTATTTTGTAATTGTTCTATGAATTGTGGACCCCGGTCGGTGAATTATAATTTGGAGTCCAACCGAGGGATTGTGATTGTGTTAAGTGTTTATTTTGAAGTGTGTTCTCTTTGCAAGACCGACTCTACTATTTGAGTAGAGAGATGTCCGTTTTATAGGGGAGGTTCTGCCGGATTTACGGTAGAATTCTCGTAAAATGTGATGTCCAGTCGAATTCTGATTCTAATTATGTGTCTAGTATTCTAGATCGAGTTTCTAGGAATTTCCATTAGATTTATTCTTATTTTCTATTGTCGTTTTTTTATTTATGTCACCCTTCCTGCCAAATCTCATAACACCCTTCATCGGAGATACCTTCAGAAAAACGAAATCTCCAACCTGAAACTCCACATCTCCGCGCCTAGGATCCGCATAACTCTTCTGTCTGCTAACTACGGTCTCTAATCTTCGCTTAATCACAGTGACTTTCTCTGCAGCATCCTGAACCATCTCAGGTCCAGTTAAAACTCTTTCACCAATCTCATCCCAACTCAAAGGGGATCTACACTTCCTTCCATACAACGCCTCATATGGTGCCATGCCAATACTGCTATGGTAGCTGTTATTATATGCAAACTCAACAAGTGGCAAATGATCATCCCAACTACCTCCCAAATCCAAGACACACATCCTCAACATATCTTCCAGTGTCTGGATCGTCCTCTCAGACTGGCCATCTGTCTGAGGATGAAAAGCAGTACTAAAATCCAACCTAGTGCCTATCGCTTCTTGCAACTTTTGCCAAAAATGAGAAGCAAACACTGAACCTCTATCTGACACAATGGACACAGGTACTCTATGAAGGCATACGATATGCTTCACATACAGCTTCGCCAATTTAGTAACTGAATAGGTGGCTTTCACAGGTAGGAAATGTGTAGACTTTGTCAACCTGTCTACAATCACCCAGATGGAGTCGTATCCATCCTTCGAACGAGGTAAACCGACCACAAAATCCATAGCTATCCTTTCCCACTTCCTCTCGGGAATAGGAAGAGGCTGAAGCTTCCCAGAAGGCTTCTGATGTTCGGCTTTCACTTGCTGACACGTCAGACACTTAGCAATATAATCAGCGACATCCTTCTTCAATCCATCCCACCAATATAAATCTCTAATATTGTGGTACATCTTAGTGACACCCGGATGTACGCTGTAGGCTGTAGAATGTGCTTCCTCTAGGATCTCTTCTCTCAAATCATCCACATCAGGAACACATAATCTACCACTGATCCACAACACACCATCATCATCGAGTGTGAAATCAGTGAACTTACCTGCTTGAACATTCTCTGCAAGTTCTTCTAGAATAGGATCTCGGCTCTGAGCTGCTTTAATCCTATCCCTTAGTACATATCGTACTTTAAACTGAGCTAGCAGTCCACCTGATCTACTTATCTTCATCATTAGAACTTGATCCACCATCAGATGTAACTCCTGGATCAATGTCTCCTCTCAACACTGATGTGAGCAAGACTGCCTGAGGACTTTCTACTCAAGGCATCTGCTACCACATTAGCTTTACCCGGATGATATAAGATCTCGCAATCATAATCCTTTAACAATTCCAACCATCTCCTCTGCCTCAGATTCAAATCTCTCTGCTGAAAAATGTACTTAAGGCTCTTGTGATCAGTAAATATCTCACAAGTCACCCCGTACAGATAATGTCTCCAAATCTTCAAAGCAAAGATCACTGCAGGCATCTCTAGGTCATGTGTGGGATAGTTCTGCTCATGCTTCTTCAACTGCCTCGAAGCATAGGCTATCACCCTTCCATTCTGCATCAACACACAACCAAGACCAATTCTAAAGGCATCATAGTAAACTGTGAACTTATACACACTATTAGGCAAAGCTAACACTAGTGTTGTGGTCAACTTCTCCTTCAACAATTGGAAACTATTCTCACAAGCTTCTGACCACTCAAATCTAACATTCTTCTGAGTCAAGCGAGTCATAGGGGCTGCAATTCTAGAAAAATCCTGCACAAACCGCCTATAATACCCGGCTAAACCCAGAAAACTCTGAATCTCTATAACAGAAGTAGGTCTAGGCTATTCAGATACTGCCTCAACCTTCTGTGGATCAACCTGAATACCTTTTTTAGACACTACGTGTCCAAGAAAAGAAACACTCTCCATCCAGAAATCACACTTCGAGAATTTAGCATAAAGCTGATGATCTCTCAGTGTCTGTAGTACAATCCTCAAGTGATATACATGCTCTTCCATACTCCTCGAATAAACCAGTATATCATCAATGAAGACTACCACAAACTGATCCATATACGGTCTGAATACCCTGTTCATCAGGTCCATAAAAACTGCTGGTGCATTAGTCAAACCAAAAGACATCACTAGAAACTCATAATGACCATATCAAGTGCAGAATGTTGTCTTAGGAACATCAGCTTCACTAATCCGCAACTGATGATAACCCGACCTCAAGTCAACCTTAGAAAAGAACTGTACACCCTGTAGCTGATCAAATAAATCATCTATCCTCTGGAGAGGATACTTGTTCTTCACTGTCACCTTATTCAATTCTCTGTAGTCAATGCACAGTCTCAGGGTACCATCCTTCTTCTTCACAAACAGGACTGGTGCACCCCAAGGAGAAACATTGGGTCTAATGAAACCTTTATCCAACAACTCTTGCAACTGCTCCTTTAACTCTCTTAACTCTGCAGGAGCCATTCTGTAGGGTGGCATAGATATAGGAGTAGTACCTGGAACCACATCTATACAGAACTTAATCTCTCTGTGAGGTGGTAAACCTGGTAACTCCTCGGGAAAAACATCAGGAAACTCACAAGCAACAGGAACATCTGTGAGTGACAACTTCTCCACTGAAGTATCCCTGACCAATGCCAAATATCCCTGACAACCTTTCTTCAACAACTTTCTAGTCGTAATAGCAGAAATAAGATTCTGAGGTGCTGAACTCCTATCACCCACAAACTTAAACTCTCCTTCATTAGGAATTCTAAAAGTCACCTCTTATTCCTGCAATCTACCATGACATAGTGCTGAGATAACCAATCCATACCCAAAATAACATCAAACTCCATCACATCCAACAAAATCAAATCAGCGGATAATTCTCTACCTCCCACAAAAACTGGACAACCAGAAAGAATAATATCAGTGTCCAAGGAATCGCTCAGAGGAGTGGCAACAGATAAAGGAAAAGCCATCCTCGAAGCTTGCCAATAAGATTTAGAAGCAAAAACAGGAGAAACAAACGAATGCGTGGCACCAGATCAAACAAAACCCATGCATCCAGGTAACAAATAGAAACAATACCCTGCCGCGACTGCATTAGATGCCTGAGCATCCTGCTGAGTGAGATGAAAGACTCTGGCCTGACCTTGACCTCCCTGCTGATTGGTAGAAGCCTGGCCAACACCTCTGGCACCTCCTCTAGTACCTCTACCACGACTCTGTTATGGAACAAGCTGAGTGGAACTCTGATGCTGGGCTGGTGGTAACTGAAATGGCACTGGTGCAGCACTAGCAATTGACTGCTATGGGAATCGCGGAATCTGCTGCTGCTGATACTCGAAGTAAGGACATGATCTGGCAAAATGTCATGTCTGCCCGCATCTGAAGCATGTCAGTGGTGTCAGATAACACGGTCCCTGATGGACTCTACCACAGGTCTGGCAAACACTGGCCGTTGATCCAGAACTACGACCACTACTGCTGCTCGAAGCACCTGACCCAAATCTAAATGATCTACGCTGACCTCCACGGCCATGTCTACTGCTCTGATGCACTCGCTGCTGCTGTCTCTGACTCTGCTGAGTCGAACCTCGCTGCTGACTACTCGATCCAACATGAAAACTCGAATATGGAGTAGCCTGTAAGCCACTCGATTGAACTCCCAACTGGTAGTAATCAGGCATCGCTCCCTGCCTAACTAGCCTCAGTTCAATCTCCTTGGCCAACTCAATCACAGACTCCAGAGTAAGGCCTGCTATAGGTATACCAGCAAAAGCAGAACCCAAACCAGTGACGTAGGTAGTGACCGTGAAATATTGATCTTGCATCAGATCCTCAGCATATCTACCCAGCCGAAGAAACTCTTGGGTGTACTCCTCTACTGATCGATCTCCACGAGAAATACTGATCAGTCGAAGATGATAGCTCATACGAAGAGGCTCTGGATAGAATCTCCTCATAAATCGCTCTCGAAACTGAGCCCATGTCATCGTCATCATGTAAGGCTGGATCATCTGAATGAACCAATCTAAGGCTGGTCCCTCAACAGACAACTCGACAATCATGATCCGCTGGTACTCGGTATGAGCAGTCTGAGTCCTAGTCTTAATCGCGTGCAGAAAATCTAACGGATCGGAAGTACCATCAAAAGTAATCCTGCCAACTCGGGCATAGAACAAAGCTGCCTCAGGGTCAGACATACCCTGCTGATAGGCAGGCTGAACAGGCGGAACAACTGGAGGAACAGGAACATCAAACTCAGGCTCTACAGGCTCCTCGTCCTGTAACTCTCTCTACTTACGGCGACCTGCCGCTCCTCGAGGTCTACCTCTTCCACGACCTCTACGTCTAACTGGCTGCTCAGGAGGTAAAACCTCATCCTGAAAAGACTCATCATCCTCGGCCTCAATGACCGGTGGAGCGACACGCGCTCGCCTCCTCATACTAAAAAGACAAATGGAAAGATTCAGACAAACAGACAACGGAGGAATAATGCAGAAAACTAAGCAAGAAATACTTATCAAGACGTACTCGAACCTAATTCACTGCAGTAGTTCAACAGAAAACACAACTTGAAAACTAGGGCCACAACTCATACAACTAAGCCCTGACACAGAACTCCGCTCTGATACCAACTTTGTCACGACCCAAAACAGGGGCCATGACCGGCACTAGGGAACGGGAATTCTTTCGAATCCGGAACCCGTAGCAAGCCTAAAAATAAAATAAACATGCAATAATTATAATAACAAT
>CANTUR010000914.1:0-94365 GCA_947683625.1 Mallotus nudiflorus
GGTCATAACTCCTAGTTTGGGTCATGACATTGTAGAAGAATAATGAGAGGAGAGCAAGTGCATCACTAAGAAATCAAAGGAAGGGGAGGAAGAAGTGAAAAAGGCTGAGGAAGGGAAAGAGGGAAGTAGTTCAAAAGTGGGATCAAAGAAAAATGAGAAAACTAAGGAGATTATTGAGGCCAACAGTAATGATAAAACTCTTACCAGTATTTTGGAGCTACTTATGAACTCCGGGCCCATTGAGAAGCACTAGTTTTTGCTCTCAATCACAAAAAGATACCTTCGACACACACTCTAGAGTAAATGGTGAACTCGCTAACTGAAAGTCCTCAAGGGGCAATTGTGTTCACAGATGATGACTTACCCTTAGAAGGAAGGGATCACAGCAAAGCCCTATTCATTAAGGATGAAATCAAAAGGCAAGTTGATGTGTTGTGTCATGGTCGATAATGGTTCAGCCATCAGTGTGTGTCCTCTGAAGATCCTACTAAAGCTGGTTTAATGGTAGCTATATGCACCCAATTTTGGGATGCAATTGTGCACAATTGCAACATAAGCCCCTATGATGAAATTTATTCAAAAATTGAACTTGGTTGTCAATTTTCTAGACTTTAGGGACTAAATTATAACTTTTTTTAGGATTTGATTACAAGGAAGGCAATTTTTCAGGGGTCTTTTGGTAATTAAAAGTTAAAAAAATTTAAGGGTTCAACATTTAAAATGTCAATCGGCATTTGTGTAATGCCGACCAGCATTACACAGTGTCGACCGGCATTGCACAATGCCGACGCGTAAAAAGTCCCATTTTTTTTTTATTTTTCGCATATTTTTTTCATTTTTTTATCGATTTTTTCAGTGTTTTGATTGGTTGAAAATTTAATTTTATTATTATTTTTATCTAAAAAAGGTTTCAATGCATTCAAAATGTGTAAATAGCTTTCAAAATCAAAATCCTTATCAGTTTGTTTTGGAAGAGATGAACTTGTTCCTACAAACTTAGGGAGTCAGTAAGCAGGCAGACTCTGCTTTAAAAATTAAAGAGTTTGTGTGTGTGAGGGGGTTTAAGACTCACACAGATGGAGGACCTGAGAGAAACTCACACACACACAAACTGAGAGAAAAAAAAACCCTATCACATAAAAGAAACCCTAAAATCAAAATATTATTGATAACACCCGCAAACCAAACTTTGGTTTCTTCTGTTCTTTCAAAACTCTAATTTTTATAGTTCATTTAATGAGGATGATCCAACATTTTTTTTAGTTCCAGTCTAGAATCAACAATACTTCAATTTTCAACGGTGAAAATCCTAGTCTGAGGGGCTAAAAAGGGCATTTGCATAGCATCTAAAATCATTAGTGTCCTTTTCTATTTCATTCTTTTCTATTCTTTTCATTTTGTGATTTTTATTTTGTTATTGCTTTGAATATTAAATTTTTCTACTAATATGATTATTTCCATGTTTTGTTTTGATGTCCGAATGTGGATTGGGGAGGATGTTGCTAGTGTTTAAACTGAACAGAACGTCCATGGAAGAATCTATGTTGTTTTCCAGTAGAATTTAGGGTTTTATCTTTATTTTTCATTTTGGTATTATGTGTAGTTATTTTAATTCATAGCTGTATAATTGATTGATTTTAATTTCTGTACGTAGTATGTAATAGCCCCAACAGTGGGAATAGTGAAAAGATTTAATTTTCTGCATTTAAAATCAATTAGTAATTAGGTTCAATTTGGTCAGAATTAATTAAAATCAATGGTGGCAGTAGCTTAATTTAGGGTTTGCATGTAATTGATTTAGGTTTTTAGAAAATCACTATAATTTATGTTTGATCTTTTTTATATTTTATTTATTTTTGGATTTTTTTTATTCTTTATTTTTATTTTAGGCCCCAAGCCCACACTTAGGTCCAACTCACTTTAAATAGGCTTAAAAATGGTGTATGGCTTTAAATAATTAAAATCAATTTAGGCCCATTAGGTTAATTAGATTTTAGGCCCACTAATTTAACTTTCCTTTAAAATTAAATAGACTTAAGCCCATTCCTTAGACAAACTAAAATAAATAGATCTAGGCTCACTAATTAATAAAAAATATAGGCCCACCTTTTGTCCCTTTCTCACTTGTAAATAAAATGTAAATCTAGCTAACTTTTTAATAAAATTAATATAGTTTAGACTTAGGGACAACGCGATCTTGAGTGCATTTTTTATGTGTAATTTTATTGACTAGATGTCTAGGGTTAGATGGATGTCAAATAGGGTTTAAATAAAATTGCATGTAATTAGAGGATGAAATAATCATTTATAAAATTATTCTAAATGAACACGAGACTAAGAGAAGTTAGTATTCTATTCCCAAAATCTCCTAGTTGTGGTGCTAACTTTCTTTTAGAGAATCGAGTACCACTAATCAAATTGTCCCAGTTATTACCTTGGGTGGCGACTCCTCTTCTCCACGCTATGACTTTGTGAGATAGTAGTGTGTTCCCTAAGGCCCTGAGCATAAACAGTGTCGCGGTTGCTAAAATTTTAGATGCGTGCTAAACCCTGCCGTCTACAGTGGCAACTTCGCTGGGGATAAGAGATACTGATTCTACTTGTGTTCTTTAAAATTATTTTATTGATTATTATTTCATTCTTGCATTCATTCTGCACGTCCCTACTAAACCGATGGTGTTGGTTTATGATTCCATGATTCCACTAGCTTCATGGAGTTGTAGATTGGCTAACCATCACTCTTTAGCCTTAACTCAATTTAAAAGAGATTACTGGGCTCATCTGACCAGAGTCTGTAACCCAAGTCCTTAAGGGGGGTAATCTTCTCTTGAGTTGGTAAAGGATGCTGGGCCCCTCTAAACCTTGGCTTGTAACTCAAAGTCCATAATGGAGAGCATCTTGCTAAGGGAACCTTAAATTTTCACCAGACCTTAACCACATATAATGGCCTACTTACTTCCCTTAGGATTTTTACCCAAAGTGCTTATTTATTTGAATTTCCATGAGGTATTGCTATTTATAAAAGCCCAGGCCTATACCTTTAAAGCTCATTTAGGCTAATAAGGATTAGGCTAGACCTTTATATTTAGAAATGTTGTTTTCGTGCTTTTTGTTTTAAAGAGAGATTTGGCATGCGTGTTGGCTCTTAATATTCACTATTGAAATGAAGGCCAAGACAAAAAATCCTAGGAAAAGAAACTCGCCATTGAACACGTGTGTGGGAGAAATAAGGTTGGAAGGTTTACCTGCATGATGGCTTATTGATTGCTTTTTGATACTTGCTATGTGCTAAGTGCTTACCTGATATTTATTGCATAAACACATGTATTATGCATACATGTATACATACAGTCCACGCATTATACTAACACTTTGTTTTGTAGCCATCATATATTCATCTAGGTCTTCTTATGTTTGGGGGCAAAAAGGTAACAGATTAATTAGAACAAATCTAAGCCCTAAGTTAATAGCTCAAGAGATCCATTAAAAACTAGAGAAGAGTCCAATCAACCCACTGTACCTAGAAGTTGAACTAACTCAGACTGAAATGGAACAACAACCAGAGATGTGGACCTTAGAGGACATTAAAGGAGCTTTGATGGATGACATGAGAGCTATGATGCAAGATGAACTAAGATAGGCTTTGGCCGGACTAGTGCAACCTGTTATTGAACAACCACCTACTGCTATTGTTGAACAGCCACCTACTGTAGGAGCTCCACCTGTTGTTGTAGCTCCTCCACCTGTTGCTAACAATGCTGGGGGGCAACCTACTACTAGAAATGTGCTTGCTATTGATGTGAGACTGGAAGAAATTGAAAACTACATGGTAGAAAAGGCAAAGAGAGAGTCACTTGAATTGGTCCATGATCATGAGTCTAAGAAGATGCAAGCACTGACTCAGAAAATGTCCAAGATGGAAGAGCTAATTAGAGGACAAGAAATGGGATATTCTTTTGACTTTGATGACATGCTGCAAATGGAGGGAGATAAACTGCCTGAAAAATTCAAAATGCCTCAATTGTAGAAATTTGATGGGAGAGGAGACCCTAGAATTCATTTGATCCAATACACAACAACCATGAGCACTATTAAAGCACCATTAGTAATAGTTGCTAGGCTGTTTGTACTGTCAGTAGAGGGAATGACTGTAAACTAGTACCACGGGTTAGAAAAGTCTATTAGGGCTGATTGGAAAGAACTATATATTGCATTCTTAAAATAATATGATTATAACACTCGATTGGAAGTGTCTATTAGGGATTTGGAGTTGACTAAGCAAAAACCTAATGAATCCATTTCTGATTTCCTCACCAAATTCATGAATAAAGCAAGACTAATGAAAAATAAATTGGCTAAAAAGGATCAAGTTAGGATGATTGTTCATAATGTATCACCTAATTTGGTCAAAAGACTGTAAATGATGAACCCAAAGACCTTCATAGATCTATATGATGACGGTCTACAACCTGAAGAGATAGAGAATGAGAAAAAGAAGAATTCTAGAGGCTCAACAACCCAAAATTACTCAACTGCGGGCACACAATAAGGAAGTACTAGTCGAGCTATGGAGGTGTGTGCAATTCAGCAACCCTGAAGGTTCTCTAACTTCAACCAACCACTCTCCAAAGTCCTAGAGAGACTAATTCAAAAAGGCCTACTCTGACCCTTAACCTTTTCTAAGCCACCAAGCCCAAATGTCCTTGGTTTTGACCCTAACAGTTAATGTAAATTCCATCAAGCTACTGGCCATCCCACAGACAATTGTATCTGCCTAAAACATGAGATCCAAAACCTGATAGACTCTGAAAAAATCACCGACCCTAAAAAATCCAACTCTAACCCAAACACCAAAAATAACCCTTTCTTAGACTACCAAAATGTTCCACCACCAGCCACCATAATGATCAACTTAGGGGTTAGTGAAGAAGAAGTACTAAGCTCCTTCGAGGACCTCAACCCTATACCCAATGGAGAACCTTTCGGATAGCCATAGAGAGGAGTGGAAGATTTACTAGGCTAGCCCTCAGGCAAGTTTGATTATAGAGTATTCTACTCGAAACCACCCTCTGCTAATATCCCTATTGAATCAATTAAGCCCTCAGGTTAAAGAGATAAGTTTGATGATAAGCCGGTAAAAGAAGAGCTTCAAATTCCATAGCAGCCGCTAAGAGGAGTTGAAGATCTATTGGGACAACCTTTAGACAAGTTTGATTATAGAGTATTCTATTCTAAGCCCGCTTCCACTGACATCCCCATTGAATCGATTGTGCCTACAAGGTGGGGTGATGAATTTGAGGATGAACCTTTGCCTTTTAAACAGTCTCAAGAAGGAGTTGAACATTTATTGAATCAACACTTAGGCAATCTTAATATGGAAGATTTGAAAGGGAAATATGCACAATGGAAGTGTGGAAAGATGGGAAAAGAGACTGAATCATTAGAGTTATTAACATATGGTATGACTCTAATGAGGAAAGCTCAAGTAGTTTCGATGTCTGGAGTGATGATCCTAAAGTGAATCATGTCATTAGAAGTGGGAAGAATTATAAAGCAATAGAAAAGAAAATAGAAATAGAAGAAACAGAAGATGCAGAGATAGAAGAATAACATAAAAAGGATATGATTTTGGAACAACTGAAGAAGGCTAAGACAAATGTCAGCATTTGGGAATTATTGATGCATTCAGGCAGCCATAGAAGGGCTCTTGTCAAAGCTCTATTGAACATGAATATTGAAGCAGTCGCTACTCCAGAGGCTATGGTAGCAAAGGTTACAGAAAATAAACACGGGCTGATAACGTTCTTAGATGATGACTTGCCTTTAGAAGGAGGAAACCATAATAAGGCATTGTTTATCCCAGCTGAGTGTGGGGAAAGAGAACCAATTTTGCTATGGTCGATAATGGTTCTGCTATTAATGTATGTCCTTTAAAAATCCTACCTAATTTAGGTTTGAAAGGTAAAGACTTAACAGATTCAAACCTTATAATCAGAGCTTATGATGACAACACTAGGAATGTGGAGGGGACATTCCAAGCTTTGGTTAAAATAGGACCTGTGGAATCAACCATTCAGTTTATCATGCTAGACATTCCAGTCACTTATGCCTTATTGTTGGGACGGCCATGGTTCTATGCCTTGGGAGGGGTACCCTCAACTATGCATCAAAAGATAAAATTCCCTTATGAAGGAGAAGTTGTGACTATAGAAGCTGGGACCAATGCTATTGTGGCATCCATATTGGGTAAACAGAAACAAGTGTGTGCACCCCATGGTTTCCAGATTGCTGGGATATTTGATGGGAATAAAATGGATTTAAGAGTAGCAAAAATGATGGAGAGCATGAATTTTCGACTTGGACAAGGACTGGGGAAGAATGAAAAAGGAAGTCCAAAATTCCCAGGATTCAAAAATCAATATGACACAACAGGATTGGGTTACAAGGGAAGTAAAGCCAAAAAGTAGAAGGGCAAGAAAGAGATTCAATACAGAAAAGAGGAAGCTTTATGTAAAAATTGGTCCTTTGAGTCAGAACTTCATCAAGCCAGGGGAAGACAAATACGATCTGGGAGCTAAGGAATCAGTCAGTGTTATTGGAGTAGATGTCCCTGGGTTTAAGATCTTCAAGGAGCAGATTATGGAGAATCTGGTGAAGGACAACAATGAGGAAGTGATGAAGTTGGCAGCTGAGAGGATGGGCAGTGCTGCTATTGAAGAGCTGCTGTGTTGGCCACCTGAAGAGGAGCCACCCAAGATTTAGCTACTATCATTAGTGATAGTTTTGTTGATGTCTTTTATAATGAAACTGATGTAATAACATCCAGTTTGTTTGAGGATGAAAATTCTATTTTTTCCATGGTCAATGATATAAATGCTGGTTTTACTTACTTGTGTGATGTGCATCCTGATAGTTCTATGCATTATAATTTAGATTGTTCATACATGTTTGACATTAATTCAATTCAATTTGATTCATTTAACATGGGCGCAAATGATAATCCAAAGAACATTTCTATATCACATAAGGTAACTCCTGAAGAGAGAGAAAATTTTGAGAGAATATTAATAAAAAGAAAGGTGGTATTCACTTGGACTTATGAGGATATACCAGGGTTAGACAGGGAAATTGCAGAGCATCACATTCCCACTTATCCATAAATTAAACCTGTTAAGCAGAAACTATGCAGGCTAAGACTGGAGTGGACTGAAAAGATAAGAGAGGAAATTGCTAAACAAATTCAGCTAATTTTCTAGAAGTAGTTGATTATCCTCAATGGTTAGCAAACATAGTGTCGGTACCTAAGAAAGATGGTAAAGTGCGTATGTGTGTTGACTTCAGGGATTTAAATAAAGCATGCCCTAAGGATGACTTCCCGTTACCTCACATCAATGTAATAATGGATAGTGCAGTGTCAAGTGCGATGTACTCCTTCATGGATGGGTTCTCTAGTTATAATCAAATAATGATGGCAGTCATGGACAAGATCAAGACAACTTTCATTACAGAATGGGGGACATACTGTTATAAAATAATGCCTTTTGGATTAAAAAATGCAGGTGCAACTTATCAAAGGGCAGCTACCGCTCTTTTCCATGACATGATGCACAAGGAGGTCGAGGTGTATATGGATGACATGATGGTTAAGTCAGAAATAAGAGAAGGACATTTCGAAGCTTTGGACAAGTTCTTAGCTCTAATTGAGAGGTATAATCTAAGGCTAAATCCGAAGAAATGCATTTTTGGAATTACTTCAGGAAAGCTTCTAGGGCATATAGCTAGTAGTAGAGGAATTGAAGTAGATCCAAATAAAATGAAATCTATTTGAGAAATACTGGCATCGAAGATAGAGAAAGAAGTGAGAGGTTTCCTTGGTAGTTTACAATATATTAGTAGGTTCATTCTAAAGCTTACTAATATTTGTAACCTTATTTTCAAACTCCTGAGGAAAAATCAACCTGTGAAGTAGAATTATAATTGTCAAAAGGCATTTAAACAATTAAAGAGTATCTTGCTAATCTGCCTGTATTGAAACCACCGAGGCAAGGTAAGCCATTGATCTTGTATTTAGCCTTGGAAGAAAATGCAATGGGGGCAATGCTAGCACAAGAGGGATAAGAAGGGATAGAGCATGCAGTCTATTATCTCAGTAAAAAGTTCCTGCCATATGAAGAAAAGTATGACTTGGTAGAAAAGACGTGTCTAATCATGATCTAGGTAATGAGGAAATTGAGGCATTATTTTAAGTCCTATAAGGTCCAAGCAATCTCAAAGATCGATCCTCTAAGGTATTTATTTCAGGCGCCTACTTTGAGTGGAAGGATGTCTCAATGGCTAGTACTCCTAACTGAGTTTGATATAGAGTACATCACCACGAAGGTCATCAAGGGAAGGGCAGTAGTAGAATTCCTCGCTCAGAATGCAGTTAAGGGCAATTAACGGTGGAATTTAGAGTTTTCATATGAGAATTTGGCAGTGGTAGAGCCTCATGAGTGGAAACTCTACTTTGATGGAGCTATAAATAATAGAGGAGCTGGGTTAGGAGTAATTTTGATTACGCCAGAAGGAGAGACCATACCAATGGCCAAGAAATTAGACTTTAAGGTGACTAATAATATGGCTGAGTATGAAGCATGTACCTATGGAGTTGAAGTAGCTCTAGCAGCTGGGGCAAAGGAACTATTAGTTTACGGGGATTCTATGATAGTGATTAGCTAGGCAAATGAAGAATGAGAAGTGAAAGAGGAAAAGCTGAAGCCCTGCATCTACTATTTGAAAGCTTTAGTGAAAAACTTCAATAAATGTCTCTTCATCCATTTGTCAAGAGATGACAATCAAATGACAAATGCATTGGCAATACTTTCTTCGATGTGGGATAGTGTAACGGGATCAACTATGAAGCCTTTGGTAATCATGAGATTAAGAGCTCTGTGTTACAGGGGTAAATAGATTATGAGTGTTCGAATAGGGCCTGAAGAGAAATCATGGTTTTATGATGTTCGGAGGTTTATAGAAGAAGGAAAGTATCAAGATGAAGCGACTTCATAAGAGAAATATGCCCTTCATGTTCTTGCACGTAACTATACGAGTCATGATGAGGTATTATACAAAAGAATGCTGAATGGGATGCAGCTTAGGTGCCTTAAAAAGGATGAAGCTGAAGAGGTGATGCAAGAGATTCATACAAGAGTTCTCATATGAACGGGATGATTCTAGCTAAGAAGATACTCAGACAAGGGTATTACTGGATGAGCATGGAAAAGGATTATATCAGAATGGTGAGACAATACCATCAGTGTTAGGCCTATGGAAATTTTAACCATATTCCTTCTACAGTGTTGAATAGTTTATCATCACCTTGGCCCTTTGCAGCCTAGGGAATTGACATCATAGGAGAAATAAGGTCGACAGCATCAAATGGGTATAAGTACATAGTTGTGGCAATAGACTACTTTTCCAAATGGGTAGAGGCTGAGTCCTTCAATGCTATAAAAGCAAAACAGATGGCGCGATTTATTGAGAAGAGCCTTATTTGCAGATATGGGGTTCCACACCATATTATGATAGATAATGGCATCCAGTTTCAGGCAGAAACATTAGAATTATTGTAAAAGTATGGGATTAAGCATCATAAGTCTTTACCATATTACCCTCAAGCTAATGTAGCAATAGAAGCAACTAATAAAAATGTCAAGAAAATTCTCTCTAAAATGGTCAAGACCTATAAAGATTGGTCTGAGTTTCTTCCTTTCACTTTATAGGGATACAAAACTATAGCTAGGACAACCATAGGGCAAACTCCATTCTTCTTAGTATATGGTTGTGAAGTTGTTTTGCCTATAGAAATAGAGATCAAATCATTGAGAGTAGTTATGAAAGCTAAAACTCCTGAGAGTGAATGGGCACAAAAGAGGTATGATCATCTTGTATCTCTGGACAAGAAGACGATGAATGCTTTGTTTTATACTAAATATACCAAAGGAGGATAGCAAGATCATTCAATAAAAAGGTGAAGCCTGGAAAGATAAAAGCCAGGGACTTGGTGTTAAAATTGTCCAAAGCAGTGGTATTTGATCCAAAAGGGAAGTTCAGACCAAACTGAGAAGGGCCATATTTAGTGAAATCGATTTTGCCTAAGGGAGCTGCAAAGATATCAGATCTAGAAGGAAATGAATTCATAGAGTCTATTAACCTGGATTGCCTCAAGAAATACTAAAAATATAATAAAAGTAGTATAAAAAAAAGTTCGCTAATTAGAAAATCTAAAAAGGCTAGTCAGGCAAAAGTTAGGACATTCCTATTGCTCAGAAAACTTGTAAAGGGCTGGCAGGCAAAAATTAGGGAATAAAAATAAAAGAGATGGTCCCGCTAGCTAGAAAACCCATAAAGGGCTAGTCAGGCAAAATTAAGGCAAATAAATTAGTGAGAGAAAAATATTCAGCTAGAAAATTCGAAAGAACTAGTTGATAACATGAGTTATATCATGTGATATAATAAATGTACTCATTTTGGCCCTCAATAATGAGTGATATTAAAATTGAATTTTTGTTCTAGCATTGCATGTTCTATCTTATTCAAAATGCATAAGTACTAGAAATGAAAACAGAACATGAAAGCTTAAAATCAGCAATATGAGACTAATTCCTAATGATGTCTTTGCTTCTTCTTTTGTGACTCTTCATGTAAAGCCTGAGTCCTCTTATATCTAGAAAATCCTGGTGGTTCAGTAGCTTATACCACAACCCAAGTCTTATAATTATCATTAGTAGCTCTATCAGCATCTGAGTGTATGTTCCACTCAAGAATCCTACGAGGCCATAAACTCTTGACCCTGTCTAGGAAATGTTGTCTAAGAGGAAAGCCTTCAAAGTCAGTCAGAATAATGACTATGAATTGTGGATGGTCATACTGATGACAAATTCAGGAAGGAGAAAAGAAAGTTGAGAAGTGCAACCCTGGGATAGGAACACAGTGGTCATACAAGTTGAGGGTCACAAACTTCAGCTTCCACTAAAGGCAAGTCCATGTAATCTCAATATCTATAATGCGTTGTAACCAATTCACCCATTGGTCCATAGTGTGTCTGTCCTTCACCTTCAATGGATGAGATTGCAATTAATGAAGCTGATAAGATAAAGGATTAGCAAGGACAGTAAGCAAGCTTAGCTTCTCTTGTAATCGGATCTGAAAAATACAAAAAAATAAAATGAAAGCCCGCTAAGTTAAAAACCCAAAAGGATGACTTAGGCAAAAGTTAAGGCAAGCCTGCTAAGCTGAAAACCTAAAAGGGTGACTAAGCAAAAGTAAGGCCAAGCTTGCTAAGTTGAAAATTTGAAAGGACAGCTTAGGCAAAAGTTAAGGCAAAAAAAAAAGATTTGTTTACACACCTAAAGGAGAAGTAAACTGCCCAAAAGACAATGATGGATCTAGAAGTTGTCCAACCTAATAATGGTCTCAGCAAGAATAATTGGCATAGGGTCAAACCTAGCTTCCACTTACTCCAGAATACTCACAATCCTGGTATCGGCATCTCTATACGAAGAGACCAAAAGGAATTGAGCATAAAAGCAGAAAGTGACCATTCTAATCCAAGTAGCACTATTCTTGCCTTTAGTCTCACACCCAATAATTAAAAAAGATAGATTGACAGTCTCAGAATTATGGGCAAAAAGATGAATACTAGCTGGGGGCATATTGAAGAAAGCAACAAGCCTATCTGGGAATTGCATACCTAAAGCAGGCAGGGCAATAGCAGCAGTAGAGTCCAATGAGCACCATAGGATAACAGCAAACTCCTCAATCATAAGACATAGCTCCTGGCCATTAAACCTAAATACATGATCTTTTGAGCTCTAGAACATTACAACAGCATGCAAGAAATTGTCATCTATCTTTAGATGTTGAAAAGATCTTAAGGACTTGAGATGAAAAGGTCGAAGCCTATTCTAGTCATCACCATTAAGGCTCTTGAGAAATTTCTTCATTAATTGGAGAGAAGCTTAAGTTATGATGAGAATGGAGAGAAAGGGATAGTGAAACTGGTTCTTTTATAAGCCTTTTATAAATAGAGAAGTTGAATTTGGATGGAATTGGGCTTCCTCTACTGGATAGAGATAATGGATGATAAATGATAAGGATAAATGGATAAAGATAGAGGATAAATAGCATAATTATCTAATTATCATTATCCTAATTATATAATGATCTTTATTATTTAAAATCTTTATCCATTTTATTAAAGTCTAATTTAAGGTTAAATTAAGACACAGACTAGTTCAACACAGTGCATACAAACAATACAGAATTTAAAACATAACAATATGATAGAAAAATCTGATAGCCTAAATCAGTCATCTTGAGCTCTAGAATCCGGCCATAGGCTCCATCCTCTGGTAGAGTCATCATAGTGAAAGATGTCCAGAGGTTTGACAGAGGAAGTGCCAGCACTATAAGGATCAATGCCCGAACCTACAATCTGTCGGTGAAGCATCTCAATCTCATGCTCCAGACCGCTCGAGTAGCTCTGTACACATAGAAAACACATCATGTGCATTTCATGCATAGCATGCATAGATTTGAATCTTTATTATACATATACTTACCCTTCAACTATCTATAACCTGCATAGTAAATAACCTCTGAGATAAGGCAAGTCCATGTAAATACTCCACCTGTGTCCGAGGGACATGTTTTGTAAATTTATTTAGATTAGTGTCAAGTGTATAGATTACGCAGGAAATAAGTCAGAAAAACTCACATGAGAGGCATCTGTGGGAGAAAAGATAGAAATCTGAGCATCACTAAAATGCATCTGCTGCTTGACTAGAGTCTGAATAGTAGGAGCCCAGTAGAACATGGACCTATCTGGAAGTGAGATATCACTAAGGGTAATGCCATCATGACTAGTCTCAACATGCTGAGTATGATGAACAAGACTAGGTCTAGGCTCAGGACTCTCAATATTAGGAACAACCTCAGTCTCTGGAGCAATCTCAATCTCCTCATCTACATCAACATAAGAGCGAACCTCCTCAAATTGTAAAGAGAAGGAGTGATTCATAGGTTCTAAAAGTAAAAGCTGAAATAATGAGAAATTACCTCATCATCGTTAATGGGAACATGCTCTAAGAGGCTCTCATGATTAAACTGCTGATAATGTTAAGAACGCTCAAGAAAACCTGAGGCAGCATATCCCTATAGTGCATCCCTCAGCTCTGAACCTGTAAGATGTGAGCTATGGACCATAGAGGAAGGGACATCAGATGGAATGCGACGTCGAGAAGGGCCAGAAGACCAACGATACACTTGCTCCCCTAAATACCATATTAAACAGCAATAACCAGAGAGCAGAATCCTCATAGGCTCAAGGCAAACTGTAGTTGCCATGAAATCATATCGTTGGATGTTCTCAGCACCATCCATCCAATAAGATTTTATATGCAATTTATGTAAATTAAGTATAGTCTCTATTAAACTATAACATACTAATGATTCTATTTTTTCTTACCAGGTGCCACTCAATAGTGTTCAGTTAATCACGATACGTTTGCAAAGTATTTCTGTTGCTAGCAAGGCAGGAAGAACCCCATCTCATCATCAGAGGAAAGGTCCTATCAGAACTGATTGCATCAAAGCCTTGAATCAACCCGATCTCTATGCTCCAGATCTGGAAGAAAGAGAACATATCAGAAAAAGGTAAAGAAAAGAAAGACCATAAAGATCAAAGGAAGGAGAACATACATGCAAGACACGCCAAAAGCCACACATCATGACAACACCTCTATAGACAGTGTCCATTCTATAGTTAATATAAGCGAGTGCAGCAAATCCCCAATCTAGTATGGCAACTCGATCCAAGTCACGAAGAGGACTAAACAAAGCAATACTGACCTCATGACTAGTCTCATAAAAGAGGCTCGTGCCTAATAATATCAAAAGGAAACAACTCGCCTTATAGACAATCTAACAAAGAGTAGAAATAGGAAGGCGTCCGAATCCCTTAACTAAGGATGAAAGAAGAACATTCTTTTGATTCTTTCACGTTGGAGCAAACCCGATCAAATCTCGCATGTACTGACTCCGTGCATGAACTGAAAGACTATAATAGCTGACGTCAAATAGAATTGGGGATCCTCCAAAGGCAATCCCAGTGATAGTAGAGAAACTCATAGGTGAAACGGTCAACTCACCCACATGAGTATAAAAAGTGTGGGTAATATACATCCATCACTCAATCAAAGCAAAAAAAGAGTAATGGTCAGACCAGCCTCAAACAGTCAGAAGTGCAGCAATGAAATGCCTGAATCTGGAGTCACAAATCAAACGTGTCACCTGCTCTGCCAGTCCATGAAATAATTCCTAAGCTAGATTGAAATAGCCCGTGAACTTCATCGGATGCTAGTTCAATTTCAAGATAATAATTAATTAATTGAAAGATTAATTAATTAATCAAAGAATTTAAATTGAAAGATTTGATTAGTTAATTAATTAATTAATTAACCCTAAAAAAAATTTTAAAAGCTGATCGACAATCTAGAATGTCGATCGACATTCCAGATTGTCGATCAACATTCTACTATACCAATTGGCATTAGCTGGGCTGATCGGAAATCTAAAATTTTGACCAGAATTCCAGACACCCGATTAGTCATTCGGATAACCCAGAGGCTGAATTTCATATTTTCAGAGTTTAATTTAAATTTTATCATGCATTTTCATGTTAATTTCTGACTAATATACATGTCAATCTCTACTCTGAAATTAACTCTAATTACTAATTGTACAAGTGATATTTTTTTAGAAATAAACAGAAGCAATAAAAGTTACCTCATTACCCACATCTCCGCACCTGTGGGTATGTAAATGAGTCAAAGGAAAGAGTTAAGTCTTCTCGAAGTCCAAGACCATTCTGAGGAAAACGAGGAGGTAGAATCCTCTAACTTTCTAAAGTCTAAACTCTCTCATGTTATCTGTGTGACAAGGAGGCCATAGGATCATACGGATTGCATATCAGACGTCAAATGATGAAGAAATCAAGGAATGAAAATATATGAAAAGAGAGAAAATGAAAGGAAAGGAAAATGAAGAAAGGAGATAATGGAATGTTACATGCAAAAAAGGAAAGTATATATAAAGTGGCAAATATCCACTTTGGTCCTTATACAAGGATCCAAGTTCTTTCATTGCAATTTAGTCCATAATTGCATTCTGATTAGAAACATGTTCCTAATTAAATCATGACATTCATCAAATTAATAATTCATTGAATTATTAAAACTACATAATCAATCTGTGATTCTAAATTTTTTATCAAGTACAAAATACAGAACAAGATTACAGAATTCATTTTTAGCATTTTACATGCATCATTTCAATCAAAGGATTCATATGCTGCACAGTAGTTATGATATGAATTTCAAATGATTATGTTATGTGCTGCACAGTAGTCATAACCTTCATTATGTTATGTACTGCATGGTAGTTATGACATAAACTTTCAAGTTCATTAGTGCTAGACGTTCTACAGGAACTATAGCAGATTTCCAATTCAACTTCACTAGACATCCCACAGGGAATATAGTGTACACTGTTAGACGTCCCATAGGGAATATAATGAAATTCATCAGTGCTAGACATTCCACAAGAACTATAGTAAATTTTTAATTCAACTTCACTAAATGTCCCATAGGGAATATAGTGTACATCGTTAGACGTCCCACAGGGAATATAACGAAATTCATCGGTGCTAGACATTCCATAGGAGCTATAGCAAGTTTTCAATTTATCATCACTGGAGATCCCACAAGGAATATAGTGTGTATCGTTATACATCCCACAGGGAATATAACAAAATTCATCATTGCTAGACGTTCCACAAGAACTATAGCAAGTTTTCAATTTATCATCGCTAAACGTCCTATAGGGAATATAATGAAACTCATTTGCACAAAGTCCGCTAAACGTTCAGTAGGAAATATGGTGAGACTTGTTAAACATTACACCTTGCTCAGTAATTTGGGCATCAGTCTATCATTTAGGATACAATCAAGTGTCCTAATTCCTTTCTTTCAAAATTGTGTGCTTCTATTGTTTTGCTGCAAATTGTCAAGCAAAGAATGATAAAGGGGGGCAACTGTAAGCACCCAATTTCGGGATGCAATTGTGCACAAAAGCAATGTAAGCCCCTATGATAAAATTTATTCAAAAATTGAACTTGGTTGTCAATTTTCTAGACTTTAGGGACTAAATTGCAATGTTTTTTAGGATTTGATTACAAGGAAGTCAATTTTTTAGAGGTTTTTTGATAATTAAAATTTAAAAAAAATTTAGGGGATCCACATTTAAAATGCCGACGGGTAAAAAGTCCTATTTTTTCAATTTTTCGCGTATTTTTTTCATTTTTTTGTTAATTTTTTCAGTGTTTTGATTGGTTGAAAATTTAATTTTATTATTATTTTTATTTGAAAAAGGTTTCAACATGTTCAAAATGCATAAATAGCTTTCAAAATCAAAATCCTTATCAGTTTATTTTGGAAGAGATTACTTGTTCCTACAAACTTAGGGAGTTAGTATGCAGGCAGACTCTACTTTAAAAAGCAAAGAGTATACATGCGTTAGGGGGTTTGAGACACACATAGATGGAGGAACTAAGAGAAACTCACACACACATAGACTGAGAGAAAAAAAACCTTATCGCATAAAAGAAACCCTAAAATTAAAACATTACTGATAACACCCGTAGACCAAACTTTGATTTCTTCTGTTCTTTCAAAACCCTAATGTTTACAGTTCATTTAACAAGGATGATCCAATGTTTTTTTAGTTCTAGTCTAGAATTAATAGTACTTCAATTTTCAACGGTGAAAATCCTAGTCTGAGGGGCCAAAAAGGGCATATTTGCACAATATCTAAAATCATCAGTGTTCTTTTATATTTCATTCTTTTCTTTTTGTTATTTTTATTTTGTATTGTTTTTATTATTCAATTTCGCTACTAATCTGATTATTTCTATGTTTTGTTTTAATGTCCGAATATGGATTGGGGAGGATGCTGCTTGTGTTTAAACTGAACAGAAGGTCTATGGAATGCCATGGAAGAATCTGTGTTGTTTTCCAGTAGAATTTAGGGTTTTATCTTTATTTTTCATTTTGGTATTTTGTATAGTTATTTTAATTCATAGCTGTGTAATTGATTGATTTTAATTTTTGTACGTAGTATGTAATAGCCCCAGGAGTGGGAATAGTAAAAAGATTTAATTTTCTACATTTAAAATCAATTAATAATTAGGTTCAATTTGATCAAAATTAATTAAAATCAATGGTGACAGTAGCTTAATTTAGGGTTTGCATGTAATTGATTTAGGTTTTTTAGAAAATTACTATAATGTATGTTTGATCTTTTTTTATATTTTATTTGTTTTTGGATTGTGTTTTTTTATTCTTTATTTTTATTTTGGGCCCCAAGCCCATGCTTAGGTCCAACTCACTTTAAATGGGCTTAAAAATGGTTTAAGGCTTTAAATAATTAAAATCAATTTAGGCCTATTAGGTTAATTAGATGTTAGGCCCACTAATTTAACTTTCCTTTAAAATTAAATAGACTTAAGCCCATTCCTTAGACAAACTAAAATAAATAGATATAGGCTCACTAATTACTAAAAAATGTAGGCACACCTTTAGTCCCTTTCTCACTTATAAATAAAATGTAAATCTAGCTAACTTTTTAATAAAATTAACATAGTATAGACTTACAGACAATGCGATCTTGGGTGCATTTTTTGTATGTAATTTTATTAACTAGATGCCTAGGGTTAAATGGATGTCAAATAGGGTTTAAATAAAATTGCATGTAATTAGAGGATGAAATAATCATTTATAAAATTATTCTAAATGAACACGAGACTAAGAGAAGTTAGTATTCCGTTCCCAGAATCTCCTGGTTGCGGAGGAAGGTGCAAATTACCTATACTAAGGAGCTCTTGAGCCCCTGGTGATCACTGAGAAATTGGTCCTTGGATTTGAAATCTTTGTTGAATATGTGGATGGGAACCAAAAACCTATTGTTGAAGAGCCCATGGTAGAGGAGTTAGTATTGACTTCAGGACTAGAAGGGGACATTCCTGCAATGGAGCTGAAGGATGCTGCTGACCAGGAAGAGGAATTTAACTTCGAAGCCTTTGTCCTTAATTCTATTATGGATGTTTTTTTATGATGACATTGACTTTTCTCTTTCTAATTTGTTTAAAATTGATGACATTTTTCTTTCTAAAATTAATGTGATGAAGTCTGATTATGCTTGCTTGTGCGATGTGTTTCCTAATGGTTATGCTATGTGTGATGATCATTTCATGCATATGTTTGACATTAATTCAGTGCAAACTGAATAATTTAATCTAGGCACAAGTGATAACCCTATAATTATACTCATTGCTTCTTACTTAACTCTAGATGAGAGAGAAAAAATAAAAGAAACTCTCAAAAGAAGTCAGAAAGTATTTGCTTGGGGCCATGAGGATATGCCTGGGATCATAAAGAGATTGTGAAATACAGGATTCCTGTCACAACCCGAACCCGAGGGCACGTGACCGGCATTAGGGAATGGGAAAGCTTAAAGCTATCGAAACCTGTAGTAAGCCTTAAAAGAAAATCGCAGAATATTTAAACTTTAAAACCTTACAATAAAATAATTAAATCATAATGCACATTATCAAACTGATTTTTCTCAATTTAATTAAACCATAATATCATAGTGCATAAAATAAATAAACATCATAAGTTATACAAATAATATCTCAGTACATAATATTCAACTTAAAATAAATAGTTATATAGTTCTCTACTGCGGTACACGAATACTAATACAAATACAACTATATAAACCTACATAAGATAGCTGGTGAAGAAGCTATACGGCGTAGAGAAGTAGGCCTAACATAAGACTACCAAACTTTTGAAAAAAATAAGTTAAGGGGAGTCAGACCTCACTGAGTAAGTTAATCAAGGAAATGAATGTGGTTTGAAAATCTCCTTTAAAATAAGTTTTTTATAAAAATAATATATTCATAATTTTATTAAAATCATTTGATATACATATAAGAAATCCATTTTTCAAAGGAAAGAAAGAAATATTTAAATGCTTTTTAAAACATTTTAGTATAAAAATTAGATAGAACACGATTTTTCAATTTTTATAACAATCATACGACTCACTTATAACCAAGACTGCTGGATCTCGAGAGCAAAGCATCACCAGGATGCACAGCCGCAGTCACATCATTTAATCCAATATCACTGGCAGTGTCCGAGAGCACGACATCACCAGATTATCAGCCCCAGTGATTTAATAATATTAATCCAACTACACTAGCGGTATCCGAGAGCAAAGTATCACCAGACCTTTGGCCCCAATATTTAATAAATAATCAAATATTATATTATTGGCGGTGTTCGAGAGCAAAGCATTACTAGACCATCAGCCCCAGTAATATAATCAAATATTATACCAGTGCACACACGGTCCTGATGAAACCCATCAAGTAGTCCGTTCTACTGTAGTTTATTTAAAATAAATGAAAATAAATAAAACAATAAAAATTACAATAAATAAAAATAAAATAAAACAATTATAAATTAAACCATGCAATATCATATAAAAAATACCGACTAGAATCTCGTAAAATTTCATTCATCAGAATTTATTATGTTTTAACTCGAAAAACCCGACATACAATTCAAATATTAACTTACAAGATAAAGGCGCTCCTCTACTACATCGTGTCTGACCTCGACTGGTAGACGCGATCGAAGGGGTGGCTAAAAGATAGAAAAGGAAAACGATAATCAGAAAATAGAACCCTAACTTCTAGAATTTCTAAGGAAGACTCGACTCAGAATTCAAAAATTAGGATTGACCCGATGTTACGTTTTACAAGAAATCTATCAAAAATTCGGCAGAGTCTCTTCTGTAAAACGAACATCCCTCTACCGAAGTAGAGTCAATCCTACAAGCAAACACACTTCTAAATTCACACAAGCTCAACACCTCGAGTTAAGACCTCAAATTCTCAAATCTCCAATCGAGATACACAATCCACCCAAAAACAAATAAATAAATAAATAATTTAATAATAAATATTTAAAATCATTAAAAATCCATAAAATACTCAAAATGCCACAATTTAATTTATTTTAATAATAAAACATTAAAACTAATTATTTTTCCAAATTAGATAATAAAATTCCAATAATTTATATAATATTAATAAAATTCAAATTTACAATTATTCATGATAAAACAGTCAAATTCACATTTAATTATTTGAATAGTTTAAATATATTATAAAAAATTAATTAAAAACCCATTTAATCACAAAATAATAAATAATTTAATATTTGAATGTAATTTTCAAAAATTAGAATTAATTAGTTAAAAATAGAAATTAATTTATAAAAATTATTCTAATACTCTATAAAATTCTAAAACCATTTAAAATATAATTTAACTATATTTTCAACAAAATTACATAATTACCCCCAAAATTCCAATATTCACATAAACATAATAATTCCTCAAAAATAATATTAATTTGCTAAAAATAATTTTATTAACACAGAAGTTATTAACTTAATATACTAATCACTAATTACTCAAATTCCCAACCAAATAATTATTTAACATAATTAACAAAAATTACAATTTATATTATTAAAATATTCAAAAATACCCATAATTAAAATTAACTAAAATAATTTCAAATCAACTAAGTACATATAGATCAACTAAAAAATAAATCAAATATTAAGAAATTAGTTAAGCAAAAATTACATTAATTAACTAAAAATTAAAATATACATAATAACTAATAAACAACTGACAAACAACTAACAATCTACTAATAAACAACTAATAGTCTACTAACAAACAACTAACAATTAACTAGTAAACAACAAAGAAACAACCCAGAAATCAACCTCACAACTCAACTAAACTAACCTAAAACTCACCTAAAATAGAAATCTAGGACAAGGAGGGTTATTGTTGTCGTTGATGTTGCTGTCATTGCTATTGTTGATGTTGTTGTTGTTGTTATTGTCGTTGATGTTGTTGTTGTTGTTGTTGTTGATTTTGTTGGAAAAAAGAAGAAGGACAACAACAAGAAGAAAGAAAATGGTGTGAAGTGATGAGGGTGTTTTTTAATCAAGCACAAAAACAGGGAGAAGAAAAAGAAAATGGCGTGAGAAAATGAAAGAAGGGAAGATGAGGGTGATAGGTTTTGACCAGATCATTGGTGAGCTTGTGAACTATACTAATATATATATATATATATATATATATATATATATATATATATATATATATATATATATATATCACACATGTATATACATATATATATATATATATATATATATATACACTCACAACACCCAACAATAGTAATAATAATAACAATAATAATAATAATAATAATAATAATAATAATAATAATAATAATAATAATAATAATAATAATAATTATTATTATTATTATTATTATTATTATTATTATTATTATTATTGTTATTATTATTATTAGCTTTAATATTTTAAATAATAGAGTTCCCAAAATATATTTATATTAATAATACAAAAAATATTGGTCATTACAATTCCTACATATTCTCACATCACATCGATAAAATAGAAAAAGAGAAGACTAAGGCTAGAATGGGCTCTCCTAGTTAAAGAAGAAGTAGAAAAGCAGCTGAAAGCAAAGTTCCTATAAGTGGTAGATGACACCTAATGGTTGGCTAACATAGTCCTAGTTCCTAAGAGAGATGGTAAGGTCAAGATGTGTGTGGACTATAAAGATTTGAATAAGGCTTGTCCTATGGATGATTTTCCTCTACCACACATTAACACCTTGGTTGATAGTGCAACTTCCAGCGCTATGTACTCCTTTATGGATGGCTTCTCAGGATACAATCATATTATGATGGTAGTGATTGATAGGTTGAAGACTTATTTCATCGCTGAGTGGGGTGTTACTGTTACACGGTTATGCCATTCGGATTGAAAAATGCAGGAGCTACTTACCAAAGAATGGCTACCACACTACTACATAACCTGATCCGTAAGGAGATAGAAGTGTATATAGATGACATGATGGTGAAATATCTGACCAGAGAAGGGCATTTCGAAGACTTAGATAAGTTCCTGGCAAGAGTTGAAAAGTATAACCTCAAACTGAATCTGAAGAAATATGTTTTTAGGGTGATGTCTGGAAAACTATTGGAACACATTGTCAGTCAAAAAGGCATAGAGGTGGATCCAGAAAAAGTTACAGCAATTAGAGAAATGCCTGCACTAAAGAATGAGAAAGAAGTCAAAGGGTTTATAGGAAGGCTACAATACATCAGCAAGTTCATAGCCAAACTGACTACCATTTATGAGCTGATATTCAAGCGTTTAAAGAAGAATTAGTTGATTATCTGGGATGACAAGTGTCAGCAAAGCTTTGAAACAATTAAGCAGTATTTAATGAATCCTCCAATTTTGCAACTGCTAAGACAAAGGAAACCTTTAATTCTCTACTTGGCTATAGAAAAAGATGCGATTAGTGCAATGTTGGCATAAAAAGGAGAAGGGAGAATTGAGCATATCGTATATTATCTGAGTAAGAAGCTTCTGCCCTATGAAACGAATAATAGCATAGTGGAAAGAACCTATTTGGCTGTAATTTGAGCAATAAAAAAGCTACAACATTACTTCCAGTCCTATAGGATTCAAGTGGTTTCTAAACATGATCCCTTTAGATATCTCCAACAGACTCCATCACTGACAAGAAAATTAGCCAGATGGTTAGTCCTACTCATTGAATTCGACATAGACTATATTACTAAAAAGGTGATAAAAGGAAGAGTTTTGGCAGACTTCTTGGCCCAAAATCCAGTAGATGATGGACAATAATGGGAGTTAGAATTTTTGGATGAACACTTAGGGGCAATACAAATTCAGACCTAGAAAATGTACTTTGATGGAGAAATGAATAGTAGAGGGGTAGACATTAGCGTGATTTTGGTCTTTCCGGAAGGAGAAGTAATCCCGATGGTAAAGAGGCTAGAATTTGAGGGCACCAATAACCAAGCTGAATAGAAGCCTACATTTTTTTTGGAAGCACTCAGGAATGTTAGGGCAGAAGAGGTGATAGTGTATGGGGATTCGATGCTGGTAGTGAAGCAGATCACTAAGGAATGAGAAGTGAGAGAAGATAAGCTAAAGCCGTATTGGGATTATTCAGCCATGATCCTATTGTCCTTTCATATAATACAGATTCATACACTTGCCCTAAGAGGAGAATCAAATGGTAGATGCCTTGGCTACCCTAGCTTCGACATGGGAAGGAGGCAGATGAATGGAAATGAAGCCTTTTATCTTAGTACGGTCCTGAATTCCTTACTATGAGGAAATCAAAATAATGTCGATCGACCTAGCAGAGAAGCCTTGGTTTTATGATCTACAATAATATCTTGAGATAGGGCAATTCCCTGAGGAAGCTAATAGAAAAGAAAGGATGTCGCTAAGGATGTTATTATGGTAGTTTATTAGCCATAACGGGATGTTGTATAAAAGGATGCCAATTAGAGTACACCTAAGGTGTGTAGATAAGGGTAAGGCACAAAAGATCATGGAAGCAGTTCATGAGGGTATATGTGGGCCGCATATGAATGGAATAGTCTTCACTAAAAAGATAACCCGTTAAGGGTAGTTCTGACTAACCATAGTGGTAGATTGTGTGAAGTGTATAAAGAGATGCCACAACTACCAAGTCTATAGTGATGTGAGCCACCTGCCTTCAATGGAACTTCAAGGATTGACCTCTCCTTAGCCATTTACAATATGGGGAATTGACATTATTAGAGAGATAAGGCCGAAAGCATCCAACGGTCATCGTTACATCATTATGGCGATCGATTATTTCTCTAAGTGGGTGGAAGTAGAATCATTCAACACTATGGGGGCAAAATAGATGGTCAAGTTCATAGAGAAGAACATAATTTTTCTGTATGGGTTGCCTCATCATGTCATTACTGATAATAGTGTTCAGTTTAAGGCAGAAATAACCACTTTATTGGAAGAATATAAGATTGAGCATCATAAATCATCTCCTTACAGACCACAAGCTAACTAGGCTGTAGAGGCAACAAATAAGAATGTAAAAAGAATATTGGCCAATATACTAGAAAATTACAAAGACTGGACAAGTTACCTACAGTTTGCATTATAGGGATACAGAACTACTACTAGGATGTCAACAGGAGCCACTCCATATTCTCTAGTATATGGATGTGAAGTTGTATTGCCACTTGAGGTTGAAATTCAGTCACTAAGGGTTCTCCTAGAGTCTAAAATCCCTAAGTACCAAATGGTAGAAATTCAATTGGCATAACTAACTTTATTGGATGAAAAGAGAATAAAGGCTATGTATCACTCTCAGTTGTACCAGAAAAGGATAGCTCGGGCTTATAACAAGAAGATTAAGCCAAGCAAGATCAAAGAGGGTGACTTGGTCTTAAAGCTCACTGGGCTAATCATGATTGATCCATGGGGGAAGTTCAAGCTAAACTAGGAAGGTCCCCATCAAGTGAAGAAGTTATTTTTAGAAGGGGCTGTTATTTTGTCTAACTTAGATGGAAATGAATTCAGAGAGTCCATCAATATGGACTAGCTTAAGAAATACTTTCTATAAAGTCTGGTTAGGGAGAAAACCTCAAAAGAGGTTGCCTATACAAAAATTAGAGACAAAAAGAGGGAAAAAGTAAAAATTCTTATTGGATTGAAAACTTGAAAAGGCAGTCCAGGCAAAATTAAAGGACAGGTAAAAGGAGAAAGAGAAAAGAGAAACTTGTTAGTTGAAAAACTTACAAGGGCAAGCCAATTAATGACAGGAGATATGTAAAAAGCAAAATTATATAGTCACATTGTGCTTAAATTAAATGGAATGGATTGCCTTTATTATTGTAAACATTGCATTAAATGCTTATTACATATAGGTCTAACTCAAAAGGAAATCTCATTTGAAAAAGAAAGTACATAAAAAGACTAAGTTTCATAAACTAATATAATATTGTCTATTTCTCTTATGATTCCCCTGGGCATTCGATGCCTGTAATGTCATTGTCCTTCTATTTCTTATAAATTCATCCTTTTCTACTTATTGTAGTTGAACCCACGCTTTGTATAGGTCATCGGTAGATTGATCTTTATTGTAGTCAATAAGCCTCTAGATGATCCTCTAAGGTTAAGTAGTAACCAGGTTGTCCAGAAAATGCTGAGAAAGAGGCCCCAGTTCAAACTTATGTACGAGCTCTACAATCCACTATTTCTCTCTATATTATCTGTAAAGCCGAGTTGGATTGTTAAAGTTGGCAAAATGAAGGGCAGCTAAGGGAAGGACCAGAGGGTCATGTGTTGTAGTGTCCACCATGGTCACATCCACTGAATCAGAGTGTCAAGGAATGTCGATAACCAGTTATGAATATCCTCCAAGATAGGATGAAGTCTTTTAGTGCAATAGTGTTTGACCTTGTAATGAGTAATGTCTTTAGGTGGTTCGAGCAATCTCAGTTTTTTTTTATAACCAAGCTTGTAGAATTGAAAAATGGCTAAGAATGATGAAAAGTAGAAAGTGGTAAAAGAAAGAAAAACTCACCTCCAATAGAAATGGACTCCCAGAGAATCTCCTGGCTTCAAAAAAGTTATCAAGTTCGATAATGGTCTCAGCCATAATAAGGGGAAAGGGTTCATTCCAGTCTCCACTTGGTCTAGAATATGTAGGATCTTCAAGTCACAATTACCAAAAGGGGAGACCAATAAGAACTGAGCACATAGGCAGAGTGCCATCATTCGAGGCTAGGGAATCTTGCTGCTATCTACAGCTACTACTGTCTCTACAAAAGGGCTAAGCGGGATTTCATTGTCAAAAATGTGACAAAGAGAGGATTGACGGGACATATTGAGCGATCTTGCCATTTGGTATTGGATGGTGTGCAAATCTGAGGTTGCAACTAAAGGAATAATAATCTGTCGAGTGGAATCCATGTGAGAGCCCAATATAGCTTCAAATTCCTCTAGCAGGGGGTACATCTCTATTGTGTTGAACAAAAAAACATGTTTTTGAGGATCCCAAAACTAAGCAAGAACATGGAGAAATGAGAAGTTGATTTTCCTAGCATGTAAAGATTAGAAGGTAAAAAGATGAAATGGGTCCATTTTAGCCCATGGCTTGCCATTCAAACTTTTCAAAATTGGTTATAGCTATTTCAAGCTTCTCTCAGTCATGATTGGGGGTCAAAATGCTATCTGGGAAAGAAGAATAGGGGGAACCAACGAGATGAAGAGATTAGGGATTTTAAAGAATATTTTGGGATTTTTATATTTATAGGGTAGGTGTGTAAAAATGTTTTCCTCTACAATCAGATGACGCCTCTATGAGAAGAGGTGAATCACATGTTGCCTGTTCACATAGAGGTGACGCCCCTTCAAAGAGGCAACGCCTCCATGATAGGCAAGGCAGATCTTCGCATTCTTAGGAATTTTCTAAGTTGAATATAAAGAGTCAGACCAGGGCGTTTCATCGATAAAAAGGTCTTCATTCATTCAAAATTCCTTAAAAAACTATCAGTACAAAATATGAAGGCATAAAAAAGGGTCAATCAAATAAATATCAATTCAAATAGATAGAGAGCAATAATGTAAGACCTATAATATTTCTAGATAAGGACACCCTTATACTAATAAAAATCTACAGAGGCTCCTCTTTACTCATCACTATTAGACTCGTTGGCCTCCTTATCAGCTGGCTCATCCACAGGCTCATCGGCTGGCTCATTCACAGAAGCATCAGCGGGATCGGTCCTATCATCCTTATTGCTATCCTCGAACTCCTCTTCGATTGCACCCTCCTCTTCATCACCTTTGACCTGAAGAGCAGTGAGCAAGCACTCCAAGGCAATGATCCTAGCCTGGATGGCCTTATCTCGTCTTGTTGAAGCACAATAAGAGGTAAGAAAATCATGAAAGCATGCATACAACTAGAAATAAAGCATTTTTTATGTTTACCTTCCACTACTAAGTCACCTACATCAAGAAGTCCCTATGGGCCTTGATCACTCAGTACATGTACTCCCCCTGATCTCAAGGTATATGTTCTATTGATAATGTTAGAATTAACCATATATTGTAAGACTTGAGAACACAGTTGCCATAGAAGGAAACTTATATGGGTAGTAGCCTCTAGGAAGAATGCTAGCTCTAAAGTCATATATAGTGTTAAAAATTGATGAGACAACTCACCAGAAGGCATCCAACAATGAGTCAGCAAATCGGGAGTGGTAGTGAGTCTACTGGTCACTAATTGGGATCGAGAGCTGGAGGAGCTTATTGAGGATGGCAACTTAGAAGAGGGACCCTCACCATTGGGAATGATGTATGGGTGTTGATGAGGCCTCTTATGTGTAGAAGGCTTAGGGCAAGGAGCAAGTGCTCTAGTAGCTACCTGAAAGATGAAAAAAAAAGTCAGAGAATAACATCTATAAGTAAATATGAAATAAAATAAAACATTGCATGCTTACTTGAAGTGCAAGCTCAGGAAAGGGCACTTGCTGTAAAAGATGAGCTCGTGTAAAGTCCACATAGCGAGACTTCCTCCTCTCGCAATAGTCTGCAGCATCCTCTCCTTACAGGGCATGATCGAGCTGATCTCCCTCTAACTCATGTGCCCAGAAGATATGTCGGGGAGGAGCAAGAGGTGGATGCCTCACTCACACACTTGATTGCCACTGATGTATCCTCTCCCGAGGAACCAAATTCTATAATTAGGGCCTCTAAGAAAAACCTTGTTCCTAGACAGAGGGATGGAGTGAACCATGGCCTGCATCCACCTAGCCTGAGGGCCCTACAAGTCCGGGCATAGCTGCAAGAATAAACAAGTAAGTGAATTCGATTAATGAGTTTATTGCTAATCTTAATTACATTTATAGGTGTATACCTCGTCATAAGTTAGCATGTTCAGCTGCTCACAATGGATATTAATGTAACCACATGCCTCCTCCAAGCCTGGCTAGGACCCCATCTTGCCATCATAGGGAAAGGAGTGTCAACAACTCTGGTGATCCCCACTATCAGCTCTAACTCTAAAGCCCAGTCCTGCGAAAGAGACAAGGGATTGTTAGTAAGATCAAACAGTGATAGTGGAATGGAATATGAAGAGAGAAAAGTGAAAATAAAATACCAGTATGGCATGCCAAAAATCATAGAGTCGTCTAGCTCTGTACACTAGCTCATCCATACTCCTATAAAGATAAGCTAAGGTGTAGCTACCCTAATCGTAGGTCGGCACCAAGTCTAGGTCCCTCAGAGGCATTAAGAAGCTCAAGTCCATAGAGCTGGTTGTATCTACGAAGAGAGTAGTACCCAGTAGATAAACAAGGAAAGCATATACCACCTGATCAATATATAGGGGTGTAGTGGCTACCTTAACTCTAGTACAGGTGTAGAAGCTCTTGATAGACTCGAGCTTCACTGTATGGGTCCCTTTTATGTCTGGGGCCATCCCAAGCAGATGCTTAATGAAAGCTAGATCATTGGGAGATAACTGATGAAGGTTGGCATCAAAGTGAACATAATCTCCAGCACAAGCAATGCCAATAACTGTGGCAAAAGCCACCAGGTCTAGAGTGAACTCCCCGAATGGAAGATGAAAGGTGTGGGTGGTGTTAGACCACCTCTCCATCAGGGCATACAAGAGCTAGTAATCTATATGCCTCTAATGTACTGAGAGTGCCAGGATAAAATCGAAGAACCCGATTTCGTAAATATGAGTCTGTATGGCCTCAGGAAGCTCATCATAACAGATCCATGCACTGCTAAAGTTCCTAACACCCTTAAGGGTATGGGCATTGAGCTAAGGGAGTAAAATTGTCATTTTACATAATAAAAATTCAAAAAATTTTCTAGATCCTATCGTTGAGGCGACGCCTATATCGAAGAGGCGACTGCCTCAGTGATGAGATGATGCCTCTTTACATAGAGGCAATTTGCCTCTTTGAGAGCAGGCCTGACTCAAAGAGGCAAATGCCTCTTCACGAAGAAGCAATCACTTGATCGAAGAGGCGACACCTTTTCGTGTCGACAATTTGATAGGATGATTTGAAATTTAATTTTTGATCAAGAAAATTTGGTTTCTTTTAGTTAAATTCATAAATATATGTATATGAATAGTAACTCAATACTATTTGATGATATTTGCAGGAAAAATTAAAGAAATTAGTACTAACCTCTTTAGTGGCCAAGCCACAGATATTGGATTTCATGTCTACAAATAGGGGGACCTCGTCTCCAATATTGAGCCCAAAACTCCAAGAAGGGTGTATTGTAGGTGTCATTGGGTCCTACATAGGCAAATCTAGGGTCCGTGTGGCGTCCATGTTAGAGAACATGGAGAATATGAGGGAAAGAGGAAAGGGAGGAAAAGAGACAAAAGAGAGAATTGAAAAGGTGAAAGTGACCCTTAAAGAAGAAAAGTGAGAATTTATATGGTTAGGATGAGAGATAAAAATTGAGAGAAAGAAAGATGAGAAGAAGAGGGTAAGGCCCACTTGATGAAATAAAACATCAAATGGCCCAAGGCCCAAACAATGAGAATTTTTGCATCATTGCTCGGGTGTACCCTAAAATTAATCTTTGGACAAGAATGATCTAATTAAATTGCATAAAAGAACAAGTATCTGGTTAGGTTTGAATCCCTAAAGTGCATAGAAGAACAAGCTTCTGGTCGCGTTTGAATCCCCAAAGTGCGTAAAAGAACAAACATCTGGTCAGGTTTGAATCCCTAAAGTGCGTGAAAGAACAAACATCTGGTCGGGTTTGAATCCCTGAAGTGCATAAAAGAATAAGCGCCTGGTCAGGTTTAAATCTCTGAAATGCATTCTTCTTTTACTGAGTAACTCTTCGGCTAGGAAAACCCAAGTTTTACACCAAACTATGATGAGTAACTAATCGGGCCAGGAAAATATAAGGAACACAGTTACGCTTCATCTCTTCTACTGAGTGACTTCTTGAGCTAAGAAAACTTGGGTATCATGCCAAATTTATAATGAGTAGCTAATCGAGTTAGCTTAATCCAAGGATCACGACTACGTTTCCCTTATGTCTCTACTAAGTGAAGACTAGGCCATGCTTAAGATTCACATCAAACTATAATGAGTGACTAATCGGGCTAGGAAAACCCAAGGAACACAGTCACGTTTGGAGAATAAGCTTGACCTCTTAGGTTTGAATTCCCAAGATTGATGGCCCGAATGAAGCTTGCAAGTCAGGTATGTCGTTCTTACTCTTTAAATTACTTATTTGAAGTTATAGAGAAGCATGGTTGTATGAAATATTGAATATTGATTGTTGATACTTGTATATTTGTGTTTTTTTCTCATTTACGTGCTTGATTTACGCATTTCTTGGGATTTAAAAAATGTAAAGTGTTCTTGCATCTGCTGAAGAGGCGACGTCTCTTCATAGAGGCATCACCCCTTCATAATGAGGTGATAAAGGCATCACCTCTTAGTCATGAGGCGGCGCCTCTTTAAAGAGGTGACTCCTCTTGGTCAGAACTCAGCCTTTTATGCCATAATTTTTCGTCCATATTTTGCTTGTTTGGAATGATTTTCATGTTTAATTTGTTATATTTCTTGAAATTATGCATGATTCTTATGTTGATCAATATTGTTTCTATGTCATTTTCCTTTTTTTGTGTTATTTAGTGGATCATTTTATGAGTTTATGTTCATTTATTTTTGTGAATATTATGTGTTAATGATTTATAAATGTTATTGTTGTTATTATATGAAATTAACTTGTATGTGTTGCAGGAACTATTTGTTGATTTTTAATCACTAGATGTTTGCTTTATTTATCATGTTTAAAGTATTAATTTGTATAATTAATTAGTTTATTTGTGGTTTATTGTTGGTTTATGTATGGTTTATTTTTAGTATTTTATATTTATTTGCACCAAAAAGTTGTAATCCTTAATCCCTTTCCCCTTTTATTTGGAATGAACGGTTGTACATTATTTTAATTTGTTTTGTCTATTTATTTGTGATTGAATGCTGAGGATATAAGTCTGAAATAAAACTAATGTGCAAACTTGAAATAAAATATAAAATTGGAAATCACTCACAATTTGTATGTTAATAAGGAAATAAGTTAATAATCAAAGGCAATAAAATACAAAACACACACGGAGGCCAACTGTAAGGTTGGGTGGGCATTCCAAAAGCCCATACCCAGTTTCTGAATCTGATTTCTAATGATGGCTTCTGAGAATCTCCGTGGAATCCAGTTATTGTATAGTGTGTGTAAGCACCTAATTTCAGGATGCAATTGTGCACAATTGCGATATAAGCCCCTATGATGAAATTTATTCAAAAATTGAACTTGGTTGTCGATTTTTTGGACTTTAGGGACTAAATTGTAATATTTTTTAGGGTTTGATTACAAGTCAATTTTTCAGGGTCTTTTGGTAATTAAAAGTTAAAAAAAATTAGGGGATCGGCATTTGTGTAATGTCGATGCATAAAAAGTCCCATTTTTTTACATTTTCGCATATTTTTTCATTTTTTTAATCAATTTTTTCAGTGTTTTGATTGGTTGAAAATTTAATTTTATTATTATTTTTATCTAAAAAAGGCTTCAACGCGTTCAAAACGTGTAAATAGCTTTCAAAATCAAAATCCTTATTAGTTTGTTTTGGAAGAGATGAACCTATTCCTACAAACTTGGAGAGTCAGTACACAGGCAGACTCTGCTTTAAAAAGCAAAGAGTTTGTGTGTGTGAGGGGGCTTGAAACTCACACAGACGGAGGAACTGAGAGAAACTCACACACACACACAGACTGAGAGAAAAAAACCCTATTGCATAAAAGAAACCTTAAAATCAAAACATTACTGATAACACCCGCAGACCAAACTTTGATTTCTTCTATTCTTTTAAAACCTTAATTTTTATAATTCATTTAACGAGGACGATCCAACATTTTTTTTAGTTCCAATCCAGAATCAATAGTACTTCAATTTTCAACGGTGAAAATCCTAGTCTAAAGGGCCAAAAAGGGCATTTGCACAACATCTAAAATCATTAGTGTTCTTTTATATTTCATTCTTTTCTATTCTTTTCTTTTTGTAATTTTTATTTTATTATTTTTTTGATTATTCAATTTTGCTACTAATCTGATTATTTCTGTGTTTTTTTTTATCCGAATGTGGATTGGGGAGGATGCTGCTTATGTTTAAACTAAACAGAAGGTCCAGAGAATGCCATGGAAGAATCTGTGTTGTTTTCTAGTAGAATTTAGGGTTTTATCTTTATTTTTCATTTTGGTATTCTGTGTAGTTATTTTAATTCATAGATGTGTAATTGATTGATTTTAATTTCTGTACGTAGTATGTAATAGCCCCAAGAGTGGGAATAGTGAAAAAAATTAATTTTCTACGTTTAAAATCAATTAATAATTAGGTTCAATTTGGTCATAATTAATTAAAATCAATGGTGGCAGTAGCTTAATTTAGGGTTTGCGTGGAATTGATTTAGGTTTTTTTAGAAAATTACTATAATGTATGTTTGATCTTTTTTATATTTTATTTGTCTTTGGATTGTGTTTTTTTATATTCTTTATTTTTATTTTAGGCCCCAAGTCCACACTTAGGTCCAGCTCATTTTAAATAAGCTTAAAAATGGTTTAGGACTTTAAATAATTAAAATCAATTTAGGCTCATTAGGTTAATTAGATTTTAGGCCCACTAATTTAACTTTCCTTTACAATTGAATAGACTTAAGCCCATTCCTTAGACAAACTATAATAAATAGATCTAGACTCACTAATTAATAAAAAATGTAGGCCCAGCTTTAGTCCCTTTCTCACTTGTAAATAAAATGTAAATCTAGCTAACTTTTTAATAAAATTAACATAGTTTAGACTTATGGATAACGCGATCTTGAGTACATTTTTTATGTGTAATTTTATTGACTAGATGCCTAGGGTTAGATGGATGTCAAATAGGGTTTAAATAAAATTGCATGTAATTAGAGGATGAAATAATCATTTATAAAATTATTCTAAATGAACACGATACTAAGAGAAGTTAGTATTCCGTTCTCAGAATCTCCTAGTTGTAGTGCTAATTTTCTTTTAGAGAATTGAGTACCGCCAATCAAATTTTCCCAGTTATTACCCTGGGTGGCAACTCCTCTTCTCCAATTTATGACTTTGTGACATAGTAGTGTGTTCCCTAAAGGCTTGAACCTAAACAGTGTCACGGTTGCTAAAATCTTGGATGCGCGCTAAACCTCGCCGTCTACAGTGTGTCTCGGCTTTCATCTGGGTGGTGACTCCATCTCCATTTGGGCTCTAAGGCTGCTATTTTTTTCCTAATCAACCTCAAACTCACATAGTACCGTGGTCGCCAACATTTAGACGAGCGACCAAAATTGCCGCCTACACTAACTATAAGAAATTATTGCAAATTTGAAATTAATTGGACTATATACAAAAATAAAATGAATCATTATATATTACTAAAATAGAAAAATAATTGATGAAATTTAGAATAAAGATATAAAATAAAAATATAAAATAGCTCAAGAAATAAAATATGTGGATATATAGATGGAAAATAGGGTTCGTACTCTTTCCCCCATACTCTTCCTTCTTGTAGTGGGAAGTTTAATCACTTTAACCAATTCAAAGAAAGAAATTTATTTATTTTTTTATAAAAAAAAAATTAAGTAGTCTAATAGCATAGTTTTCTTCAAGAAATCAAGTGTTAAAATTCAATCCTTATCTCTTCTCTCCCGTTAAAAAGAATATTTATTTCCTTTCTATAATTAAGCCTAGAACATAAATATCAGAACAGTGAATTTAATAAATCTATTAAGTTATTATATGAGATTTCGAAAATAGTTTTATAGAGGCGAGGTTTCATTAAGCTGTTAGAAAGGTGTATAATCTACTTATTTCTGCCATAGCTTTGATCAATATGAGCTCTTGTCATCTTCTTGTAGAGTCTGTGGACCTTTTCTTTATCTTATTTTTGTGGACTTAAAGCCATTTTTGAAGAAGAGGTGTACCTGTGCTTTATCTGTGAAATATAGCATAAAATACAAAAAAATCGACTAAGAAAGAAAATAAAATAAAATAAAGTACGGTCTGTTTGAAAATTCATATGAAAATACCTACATAAAACTCGTTTAATTTTTTATATACCAATGACTATATCAAGTCCCTGTTGATTTTATTTTCTAATGTCATGTTTTCTTATATATATCTTTTAATATTTATATCTTTTGCGTTCAAGTTTTAAAATTTCGAAGCCAACATCCTATAGTAGAGTGTTATTGAAAATTAATTTTATGTGATTTGAAAAATATTTATATCCATAAATTTAATTTTCTATATTTTTTTAGTCTTGCCGTACATGTTAAGGCCTTCTTTTTTGTGATTTTTTTTTTCTTTGGTTTGGACTTTCTGCAATATACGTAAATAGCTATATATATATTACCAAAACTATTTAAACATAAATGTTGGAGGTCAAGTAAGGTGATTATTTGTTTTCAATGGCATCTCTTTTTCATGACTGGCAGATTGATCATTCATATCCCTGGATACCCCCTCTTGAACTTTTATGGAGACTTTCACATAATTATGCTGGTCTATAAACAATGGATTTACATGTTTAACAACTTAAGGTTATTTAACTATTTACAATGCTATATTATTTATTTACTTCCATAATTTTTTTCAGGATGGCTTTGCTTTTGCTCATTGTACAGAGTGCAGGGCATCCTTCATATTGCAGGGCAATGTTCCACCTGACTGCTGGTGGTTGAGATTGAAATTTCAATTCTTTGTTGCCAGGGTCTATGCTTTCATTTTTGTAGTAATTCAATTGGTATGGTAATCAATTCATAATAGTTAACTAGAACACGCAACATTATCATGTGTTAATAATTTCCAAGAACATGAAGTGATTGTGTTCCAGCCTGACACCTTCAAAGACTGAGTTGGTTAATGCAAAAAGATTGACAATTGAGCTAATTAGTTATATTAAATTAGTCAATTAGTGGCAATCAAAATACAAAAATAGTAGCACATAAATTAGGGGCAATCAAAATACAAAAGAAAAGAATTCCTCTTTCAGAAAAGTGGACATCTGCAAATAACATACAATGAAACTGCCCGAATATTGCTTGTAATTTCAACCAAATAAAGTTCTGGAGATCTTTTCTATTTTACATTCTAAGATAAAATGTTCAACCTCACTACTGCTTACAAATGAAAGAACATTTTAGTTTACATAAATTTAGAAAATTATACTAATAAAGGCACTAAAAGGATGTCAGTTATGTTGCATATGTTTGTTTAATAAGCCTTCTTTGGAATATGTAATATCATAATAATGGTAGAAATTGAATCACTTTTTGTTTTGCTATTCTATAAAAAATTTCCTAAGTCTATATTCAATATTTTATTAATATATTATTTTATTAATAGATTATTAATATAATTATATTCAAATTAATATAATTATATTAAATTTATATTAAATTATTTCATATAATAATTAATATAACAAATTATTTATTGAAAAGAATCAATACAAATTGGTTATGTATCTATTTTGATTTTCTTATATCATTAGGATTAGGGAAATACAATTTTAGATTCAAATACAAGAATCGTTCATGAATTCATAGTTTATGGTTCCAACTTTTCTTGAGTTTGTAACTGAAAATTGACTTTTCATTTCAATAGATAATAGAAAATTTTAGATAGTGTGTGTTTTGAGATACTATACAAAATTGGCTAAGGGAATGGGTCATAATTATTACGGAGAACCCGCATGGCCCAATGATCTTTTATATATTTTTCCAATAGTAATTCTAGGTACTATTGCATGTAATGTAGGATTAGTGGTTCTAGCACCATCAATGATTGGTGAACCTGCATATCCATTTGCAACTCCTTTGGACATATTGCCTAAATGGTATTTCTTTCCTGTATTTCAAATACTTCGTACAGTACCCAATAAGTTATTGGGTGTTCTTTTAATGGTTTCAAGCAAGTTCAAATTGATGTAACATAAAACCTATTAGCCTGAAAGGGTTGTGGAAAACAACAAAAGTCCACAAACCACCTAATTGACACCAATGAGTAAAATTTCCTTGTGCTTTAGGACCCCATAGTAATAACAAAGAATGTGTTAAACTATTACCAGGAGTAGAAACTGCGGCGGTTAAGAAGTTGCAACCTTCCAAATATGAGCTAGCCAACCCATGGGTATGCCATGAGGTTACAAAGGTTGTACCTGTGAACCAACCCCTAAGGCAAAATAGGCATAAGGAAAGAGTAATAGACCCAACCAACCCACAAAAATGAAACGGTCTCTCTATAACCAGTCATCCATAATATCAAATAAATCATTTTCGTCTTTGATAAATTTACCAAGGGCTATAGTCATACTGATCCTCCTATTCAACTACTTCAACCATTTCCGAACAACTCATAGCATTTTCGAGGCCTTTGGTGCTTCTATCATTTATATCATTTCTGTATGATTTGATTTCTCATACAATACCCTTTTTAATTTCTACTGGGTTTTGAAGAAAAAAAATTCTTTATCGAATAATATATAATATTATAATATAAATAATATAATGATTTTTACTAACTAAAATATTTAGTATATCTTAAAATATTAGTATATTTTTAGAAAATATTATTATATTTATAAAATTATAGTAATTATAGTATAGTCTATTTTGATTAGACTCTATTTTATTTATTTAGAAAATATTATAAATAGAATATATTCGAAAATAGAATTATAAAGTTATAAAATTAATATAATTATAAAATTATAAAGTAGAACATTTGTTTATTATATTAATATGAATAATGATAAATTGGCTCTTAAATCACCAAATTCTCTTATTTTACTTTATTCCTCCACTTATTTTAATTTTATTTGTTTCAACAAGCTTAGGAATGAATATATACGGACTAGAGATAGTCCAACCGCCCAAGTAAAGAACAATTACAAATAATGAAGCAACTAATAAGCTTAAATAGGAAGCAATATAAAATAAACCAAATTTGATATAACTTGTATCCATGTGCTTCATATTCGCTTAGAGTTCGCTTCAAGAAATATAGCCATCCCTACCCTCTCACGTCAATCCCACGAGCCTCTTATCTATTCTCATTCGATCACGACGAAAGGAGAACAAGTCAAAATAGAAAAACTCATATTGGGTTTAAGGATAATCAGGCTGGAATTGATAACTTCCACCACGTCAAGGTGACACTCTACCGCTAGTTATATTCTTATATTAGTTTATATTAGAATTTATGAATTTAGAATAATAATATTTTTTTTATAATTTCTAATTAAAAATTTTTTTATATTCTATTGTAATCTATTTTATTTAAATTAAAAATTGAAATATTATATTATTGAAATAATATATTATATATTTATATATTTATTATATATTTATTAATTTTAATTATTAATATTATTATATTAATTTTAATTAATTATTTAATTATATATTTATTATTATTATTTATATATAATATATAAATAATATAAAAATAGATTTATAGATTTACTTTCTTTATTTATTTTCAGTTTATGGGGGTAGTATGGGATCCATAGTAGGTGAGAAAATCACTTGTTTGATCGAGTATGCTACTAATAAACTTTTACCTCTTATTCCATCGCTATTACAGAACTACTGTACATGAGATTCTCATCTCATACGGCTCCTCAAAGGCCATAAAACAATTTAAGGACCCGATTGGATTATTTACTTTGCTATAAATTATTTTGCTATATTTGTAGGATATAATATAATAAATAGAATATAATAATATATAATATAATAAAAATATATAATATATAATATAATAAATAGAATATATATATTAAATATATATTAATAATAAATTATATATATATATAATTATATATAATAAATATTATAATTATATATAATAAATATTAGAATTATTATTATTATTTAATATTTTTTATATTTTAATATATTTTTATTTATTTAATATAATTTATAATATAATATTTAATAATATTTAAATTTATAATATAATATAGAAAATAGAAAATATATAGAATAATAGAATAAGAATAGAACGAAAATATGAAAATCTAAATATTAGAAATATTTAGAAATATATAGAATAATAATATAAAATATATAGAATTAGATAATTAGTCTGTCTGAAAACACAAAGATAAAGGACTGATCTTTTAATAGGAAAAAGAGTGAATCTGCATGATTCCAAATGAATTGGCTTATTCGAAAAAAGCCCTGTTCTTTGAAAGATCTATCTCGTATCTAAAGAAGGGGAGAACAAGCACACTTAGAGAGTGCAGTACAACGAAGAATTGTATGTTACGTTCGGAAAGGATGAATCACTTCTGAAAATATATCTATTGATTCTCTCCCAATTGGTTGAACCGTAGGTGTGATGATTTACTTCTTTGTAAAAGTGAAAAAAAAAACAAAACAAAACAAAAATACTATGGTGGTCCTGCTGCTTTATTTCATCAATGATTTAGCAATCCAAAGTTTTTTTTATTTCACACAAGATTGGGTCTTCTACCTGGTGTTATACAGGAAAGAGGGGCAATGGAGTACACTATTGTTGTAGCCAAAATGGCAGATTCTCCTGCTACATTACAATACGGCAATAAACTTACTACGTCATCAACTTAGAAACAGAAGTGCAGTATGCTATAAGAAACGGCGGATTCTCTCCACATCCATTAAAGAAGTTAGCGCTTCTGCTACAGGAGCACCGAAATTCCCAACCTGAAGATGCAATTGTATTGAATTACAACATTAATTTTTTACATGCTTTTTCCTTGTAATAAAAATGAGAAAGAGAGCAAATATGATCAAGAACAAATAAAATGAAAAGGTTAAGCCCCTCACTGATGATATCAGCCCAGTTTTTCCACTATGAAGGAGCGCTGCAGCTGCATAGCCCAAACCATAGCAGTATGCAAAATCAAAGTTTGTTGGCAAACCACATCTTCTTCATAACTGATCAATGGAAAATATCATATGAAAGTGAAGCAAATCATGTTTTCCAGCAGCACTAGAATCAAAGGTGTGAAAATAGTTATTCTTCCTAATAGTATCATAGTAATGCAGTAACATCTACGCCAAAAAAAAAAAAAAGGTTTATACACATGGAATCTAAAGAAAATGACTTAAAATCTAGGTGGTCCATTTAGTTAAGATGATAATTACCCAAAAAAGTGGGACTATCCCTTAAATTGGCCTCCGTATGTGCCTTGCTGCTTCCCCTTCTCAAACTCAGTTTCAACCATTTGAATAAGCATTTTCTCAGTCTCTATTTTGGCAACCTAAATATAAAACAAAGGTATCATAAAACCAAAAAAAAAAAAGAGAAATTTCTGAAAACAACAATAGTTGAAAATCATAGGCAGCAATAACATGTGATAGATACCTGGACATTTCCATGTGGATCTCTTTCCAACATCAATTGTTCCTGAATTACCTGTGGAAGAATTTCGAACAGCTGTAGAGACTGATCTGTAAGTTTCTTTTTCCATAGCCCACTTTCATCTACAACATCATGGGCTAAGATTTCATTCAATTCTGCAATGAGATTCTGCACCTGCATAATATAATTGAAAACTGCTAATTAACAACGCAGAGAAATTGAAAAATAATAACACCAGTAATTAAACAAGGATGGAGTAAAAACTTACATGAAGGAGGTGATTGGGGTTTCTTGAGCAGGAACTGAGAGCTTGAGTTGCTGCAATGGCTCCTTCAACTTCATTTCTTTTTTTTTTTGTTTCGGATATTTTTAGGTTATGTTGTCGTCTATACAAATTAATGTTTATTACATTAATTAATCTTCTGTTTTTTTCCTTACCATATGTCCAACTTACTGACTATAAACCTTGCAACTATGATTTCTTGGAAAATTGAAACTTAAAAAATTAACAAGAATAAGCTGTAAATAAAATTGGTGAAATCTTAGAATCTGTAAGTGTTGTTACAGGTGCTTTATATCTTAGGATTGTGGGTTTATTAAGCAGACGCTGGTGAAGGGAGTGCCCAATGTCACGGGAAAATATGCCTAAGGAGTTTTGACAAAACTCCTTACTAGCATATTTGCGTGGGTTGGACGAAGTATTATTAGGCCGCACGTGGACAAATGTTGAAGGTTAACAAAACTCACATGACACCAGGGCATAGAGGTGACCATCTTATCACTACAGTCCAACGGCTCAATTAAGAGGTGGCCGCCTCTTCACTCTATTGATCACATCTTTGAGCTAACTTGAACCTAAATTATATTTAGACAAACCTCCTTAATTTTTTTTTCTTTTGAGAATTACAAACCTCCTTAAATCGTATCCTTGAATTTGTTGTGTTTAAATTTAACTTTTTAAGGTGCAAAACTTAATTTAGTTATAAACTGAAACATTAAAATACATGTCGCATAACTTTAATTCCAAAGTATAAACTTAAATTTAAACTAAATATTTTAAATTTCAGAATCTCACATAAGCAACAACCAATGGTGTAGAATTTAATATTTTATCATACAAGATGAAGTAGCTAATTTTCAATACTACAAAGGAAGAGAGGGAGGACAGGGCGGGGATTCAATCCCTAGTCTCCAAGCCATAATGTTCAAATCTTTTACGACTTGAGCTACTCATAGGAGATAAATTTAATATCATATTAATATTTTATTATAAAGTAATGATAGTATTAATTAGGAGGGTATTAAAATGTAAAAAAATAAAACATTAAATATTTAAATATCTAAAAAAATAGGAGAACTAATTTTGTCAAAAGTAAAAGAAGAAATTTCACTAAATGAACCATTTGACCTACACATTGTCATTTTTGGCACCATTTTTTATTTTTCAATTTTAAACATTTACTTTTTCATCTTTAGTTTTTCCGTATTTTTTTATTCCATTTGTGGCCTTTTTTTTTTATGTTGGCTATGTAACTTCCTTTGCGACTTTTTTCTTACCTATATGTTCTTTTTTAAACTCCTCTTAATTGAAGTTGATTGTATATATTTATCTACTTTTTATATTTTAAATAATTTTAATTTTTAGATTAATTAGTTTAATGTCTTACGGGATTTTTGAAATTTTTGCATCAGCTATTTAGAACTAGCCTAATTATTTTCTTTTTAATAAAAGCTTTGCTTTTATTAGTATTAGTAATAAAAATAAGAATTCTTTTATATATATATTACATAATTATTTTTGTTATTTTGTATTGTTATTGTTTTGTTGTTTTTCAGTTGTTTTTTATTGTTTTTTCAGTTGTTATTTTTTGTTTGTTGTAGTCATGTTATTGTATATAACTTTTGACAATCGTATTGATTTTTGTTTAGTTCATTAAAAAAAAAAAAGATAAATAACAACAATTTATTACATGAAAATAAAATTTCACTCAAAATGACAAATTTTTTTTATTGATGATCTATATATTTCATGCAATCGTTTGAATAAGCCGTAAATTAAGTACTTAATTTTTAAGTAAATTTAATGATAAAAATATCAATAAAATTTTTATAATAAAGAAATCAAATTAATAAAAAACCATCAAATTTTCATAATTTTTTTTTTGTTTGGTATAACAAATATTTGAATAACTATGTGCCGATAATTAGGTTGAATATACAGTTTTGTTGGTTAAAAGGCAGAAAAAATCTTCACTGCAAACTCACAGTTTGTTAGTTTTCATACGGAAGAAAAAAAGGCTTGGTCGATGTCAGGTGAAGAAGAAGACTTGGTCGACATCAAAGGATTGGATTTAATGCTATAGAAAGAATCATAATGAATATTTTGTCACTATTATCATCAAGATTTTGATTAAAGAAACAGTCTAACGTAGGCCTAAACATTTCGAAAGAGTATATATAGGTAACGTGAGTATTAGTGAGGGCATAGCTTTAGTAAAGAGTTTCTTTAAGAAACTTGCAACGGTTATGAAGCATTTTGTTTGACAATGTTAATTTTCAAAATTTTATTGGCCAATGCACTCTTTTAATTTTCTTTTTACTTTTTGGATTATGCAGAAGAAACTCTCTAAGTATAATCACATGAATTAAAGCAACAAATTTTGGTGTTTTGGTGCAATTCTTATACCATAGACCCCTATCCATATTGCACTATGGACCAAAGGTCATTACATCTGCAAAATAAAAAAAAACGTGTCTTTTTCTTTCTTTTTTTCACGTCAAACGTCTTCTTAATTAGTTAACTTCTTTTTTTACTTGTAAAAATTAATAGGTTAATTGATCAAAATTATGCAAGTTCATTAATTAAGACTATGCAAGTTTATTGATTTTTACTTGCATGTTCATTAAGGATCACCGAACATATATATGAAGTTTAATTAGTCAGTTGTAGATCTGTTGCAGATTGATTGACCTTTACCTATAAATTTATTAATTCTTAATGAAAACGTAGATGAAGATCAATGAAACTGCAGTAGGTTCATTAACCTTCACCTGCATGGTCATTGACCTTTATTTGCAATTTCATTGATCATTACATATAAGTTCACTTCACAGTTGATTTTTTTTCACACATTCACTAGTTTTTCCAATTTGTGTCCACTATTATATATGTGCATGCCCTGCAACTTTTGTACCATCATTAATTATCCTTTTCTCGAATAAGAAAAAGAAATATTGTATCATGAAGTGGTAAAGATCTTGAAAATCATTGTTAAATTGTATCTTCTTTTGCATTAATATATGCAAATGAATCCATTTTAGATTTCGGCCCATCTTTGCTATTTAAGAAGATGAGAAAAAGCAGAGGAGTGAAAGATGATCTAGAATTGAAGGAAGAACGTGACAAAGAAAAAGAAAATGTTAGTTTGCAAGCTTCAAAATGGTAGCCATGATGCAGCAAAATAGTAGCCATGATGTAGCGAGTGATTGGAGAGTAAGAATAGACAAATCGGGATGAAATCAAATAAGAAGAGGAAGTTGGATTGAGGTTAGTGAGGGTTGTGCTATGGCACCAACAATGTTGCAGAGGAAGGCTGCGACTTTGAAACACAATTTGGAAGCGTTAATAAAAAACTGTGTTTCACCCATAAAATGAATCCCGTGTCCATATTGCAATATGGACAGAAGTCCATGACATAATTTGCATTTTAGATGGGTTGGGTGTGTTTATTTTTATTAGGCTGGCCTTTGAGAGCCTAGTCCAAGTATGGGACAAATTGAGGTGGAGACAGGGTATTAAAAAAGGCTAACGCTATGCGTATCAGCTGTTTTGTACCAAAAATTAGAGGTGCTGATATGAGATTTTACCGGATTGGTATGGCTAAATCTAGCTTGGTAGATTTCGTGGGTGAACTGACTGTGACACTCACTAAATTGGTCGTAACGACCATTATTTATCGAATCGATGAACAAGCACCAACGATATGGGACCTACTCGTGAAGAAGAAGAAGAAGCTTATGAAAAAGAAGAAGAAAAAGAAGCCCAGCCCAGCCTTGTTTAATTTTTTTTTTTTGTTTTAATATAATTACTTTGTAATTATTTGCTAAAATGAAATTTTTTTTTCAAGGGAGTAAAACAAATTTAACTTTATAGTTATTTGTTATGGACTATGTTAAATAAATACAATTTGTATTTTTTAGGAATATTTATGAAAAATTAATGTTATATTATTAAAATATATATATATATATATATTTGAATAATTGCATTTGTGACTAATAGCAAACAAAGCAAATAGTCACTGACAATTATTTGCTCCCAATTGTCACCGACTATACAACAAAAGACCAATAGGAAAAAGCAAATAATTTACCAAAGTTGTAAAGATAGGAAAAAGCAAATAATTGTACAAAGTTGCAGAGAATCTCTGCTCCATGATAATGTTTCATTCCAACTTGTAGAGCACTGCATAGGCCAAAACAATGAAAAATACATCTATAAATGGTTTGATTCTTTGAGTTTTAAGCCAAAATTTTAACAAAAAAAATTTACATCCAATAGAAGAAAAATTGTATTCTTGATATCATAGAGACATGATCAAAAGTTCTATGAGTTATGTATGTGTGTGTGTGTGTCTATATACACACACACACACACACAATGCAAATATATATATATATATATTTGTAATTGCATAAGTTTTATAAATATATTTGTTTAGTTATATAATTAAATTTCTATATATAATTACATTTGTGTGTATGTGTGAGTATATATATATATTGGATGGAAATTTGCTATGCCTATTAATAATAATAAATCTAAAATGATTTGTAATTTTTGTGGACATGTGGTTACTAGTGGAATAAAAAGATTTAAGCAACATTTAGCAGGAATTGAAGGTGACATTCCAGCATGTCCAAAAGTGCCACGTGCTGTGAGAGATGATATAAAAAATTTATTTTAGAATAGTAAACCAAGTAAAAACAAAAAAAATTTACTAAACAGCAACTTGAGGAACAAATTGTACAAATGCATACAAGTCGACAATATAACGATAATGATGAAGTAGAAGAGGAAGATGCAATAATGCAATATGCTAGGCAACAAAGCTTTTGACAAATTAAAATTGATTCATATAAAAGGACTATAGGTATTTACTATGATGGAAGTGGATCCGGCGATGGTCAACAAAGAAAGTGAATGATGGGTTGCTCTTTCAATGTCAGAAACACTCAGGATACACAAACTTCAAGAGGCAACAATCCACAATTTTCTAGATTTTCTCCTCCCCAGTCATCAACACCAGTTGATAGATTATGAGCTATTGAAGTGGATTTAGAGATCAAAAGGGAAACAAAGAAGCATACCAAATTAAAATCTCATTAGTTTAAGAAAAGTTGATGAATGCCTTTAGTCGATTTATAGTTCATAATATACTACCATTTGCAGTAGCTGAATCACTTTAGACACGACCTTTACTTAGAGTTGCTTCAGAAGTTGGACTGAACATTCCACCTCCAACATCTTATGAGCTTATAGAGGTATGGTTGCCAAGGGAATATCAATTAATGAAAGAATATATTGCATCTTTTGTAGAGATTTGGAAGGAAAAAGGTGTGTCTATATTATGTGATGCATGGATAGGCCCAATAAAAATGTCCATTATTAATTTTCTTATTTACTCAAATCGTGGCACAATTTTTCATAAGTCAGTGAATGCATCTGATGTTGAGAAGAAAGATTGATATTATTACTTTCTATTAATGTTAAAGGTTATTGAAGAAGTTGGAGTTGAAATGTTGTACAAATTGTTACAGATAATGATGCTACAATTAAGTCAACGGGAAAAATGTTCGTGAACAAGTATAAGAATCTGTATTGGACAACCTGTAGTGCTCATTGCATTGATCTCATTTTAAAAGATATTGGGAAGAGAAGTCAAGAATGTCATTGTATTGCAAAAGGGAAGAAAATCACCCAATTTATTTATAATTATAATTGGGTGACAAATTATATGAAGAAATTTATAGATGGTAAAGAGCTGCTTCACTCTAGCATTACTAGATTTGCTACTAATTTTATTGCATTGAAGAGTATTATCCGTCAACGCAATAATTTTAGGAATATGTTTAACTCACATACATGGGTGAATTCTAGATATAGAAGAATGACATATCCACTAGCTGTTGAAATTAAGAAAACTATATTAGCAACAGCAAGTGAAGGAAGACATTTTTGATAAAATGCAAATGAATTGCTTAAAGTTCAAGAGCCCCTTTTAAAGACTAAGGCTAGTTAATGGGGATGATAAAAAAAATAATGGGATTTTTTATGATGCAATGGACAGATGCAAGATGGCCATTAAAGAAAATTTTTGATGTCACAAGCATTATTGGTCAATTATTGATATAAGATGGAATTTTCAATTGCATCATGATTTGCATGCTACGGGTATGTTATTTATAATTATTAATGAATATGTTATTAATTTATTTGCAAGGTATTAATATGTAAAATGATGTACTTGTTATAGGTTATTATTTCAAACCACAATATCATTATGGAGATAATTATGACATTCCATCTAATACTGAAGTGATGCGAGGAATTCGAAATGTTATTAAAAGGATTGAACCAAATGAAGAAGCGCAAATTCAAGCCCTTTTACAAGTAACATTTATGATTGCATTTGAAATAACTTTTTTGTTATATATTGATAATTATAGTTATATTATATGTCAATTACTTTTTAACTATCATGTAGATGTTTACTTTTCAAGAAATGGGACAATCTTTTGGACAAACTTGCTCAAAAAGCAATCAAGAATTTGTCCCTATGTATTTTTTATCTTCATATATAATTTATATTAATTAATTAATAAAAAGATTTAACTAGTTAAATATTATTAGATGATGTAGCTAAGTGGTGGATTCATTTTGGAGAGTCAATACTAGAACTGTAAAAAATTGTTGTGAGAGTCTTAAGTAAAATAACATTAGCAACAAATTGTGAAAGGAATTGGAGCACTTTTAGCTTGATTCATACAAAGACTAGAAATAGATTGAAGTTCAAAAAACTACACATATAGTCTATGTACACTATAATATGAAGCTGAAATTGTGAAATACAATATGGAAGTCACAAAAAGAATTAGAGGAAGCTTTTAATATGGTAAACTTGGATTATATTTTTAATGAGCATGATCCTTTAAATCCATGGTTGGAAGAATCAGAAGCTCCTTTACTTGATTGGTTGAATGATAAAGATGGTGAACAAGATCTTACAATTGATTTAACTGAGCAAGAATTAGGTTTGACTCCTCCATTCAGATATAGTGTTGATTCTCCTTCAAGTGATGGTGGTGAAAGTGATAAAGATTATGATAATGGTGGTGGTGATGGTGGTGGTGGTATTGGTGATGATGATGATGATGATGAGGGCGACGATAGTGGTCATGGTTGTGGTAGTGATAATGATGGTGGTGGAGGTGGATGTCATTGGGCAATTGGAGTAAAACATGAATATTATAAAGATTTCAATTATTCAAATGATAACCCTTCATTTTCTAATCCATCTAGTTCTCCAAATATTCTATCTTATTTTACACCATGACAATATGAATTTAGATACGAAATCAGTGGAAGTGAAAGTAGTTCTACTTCAAACTATTGCAAATCAAGACTATGGGTTCAATCATTACATGAATCCATCTATCATCTATGATATTATGGAATGCCCTCTGATAATTGGAATTAGCAAGACCAACACCAAAGTTATCCAAATAGATTTGATAATCAAGTGAATACTTCTCAAAATTATCCTAATAATTTTCCTGAATTTCAAAACCATTCTACTACATTCAATGAAGGCAGTTCATTTTTTAACTTATTCACATCTCAATGAACAACCAAAATGTTGATGATTATAATGCTGAGCCTAGTAGTCAAGATCCTTCATGCCACTCTTTTTGGTGGTGATTTCTATTATTATTGTATATGTTAAAAAGTTTATAATAATATCATATTAATATAATATAATTATATACATATTAAAACTTTAAAGTACTCTTTTATGTCATTTTTTTGTCACAGTAAATAATAATTTTTATATTATATTTCTTATTTTTTTAAATGTATATTTTTTAGTGCAACTATATATTATTTAAGTAATTCTTAACTTATTATATTAGATGTAAAATTTTATTTTGCATTTTTTTATTAATTTGGTGCATTTTATTAATTATTTTGCATTATTCACGGTAGCGTTGAACGATATAGTTTGAATCAATTCAATTCAGTCTGATATAGTTACACTGTTACCGATACCGAAACGGATCACAATACCGATATTTAAATCCATGGGTGGAGAGACTTCAATCGTGACTCCGTGTCTTTATTGGATTAGGTACAGCTGAAGCATTAATGAAGCGAGTAGTTTAGAAGAAACTTGAAGGGGAAGGGAAACAGTTGAGGTGAGGAAGGGTTTTTGTTCTCTGCCAATTAGGATTAGGGTTTCATGTTCTTCCTTTTAAGGATTTTATTTTATGATCAATTGCTACTTTATTTGATGTGAAATTGAAGGATGGGAGGAGTAGGTGACAACACTAGTGATAAAGCTAAGGACCGCCTGAAATGTACCCAAAGGTAAGCTCATAATCTTGGTTACTTCTAGATATATATTTAGGTGTTGGTCTATTTTGGATTTGTTGTTAAATAATTGCATTCTGATATCAATGTTGTTGTTTTTTTCTGTGAAATCGAAGGATGGAGAAGAGAGAAGAGAGCCAAGCTCAGTGCCTAAAATCTGAAGGGAAAGGGAATGGGAAAAGGAAAGGGAAAGGGAAATAGCAGATGAGGTTGGTTTTTCTTTTCTTTTTTTTCCCTTATTGTAAATTTTATTTGCCTGTAAACTGAAATTTCTTTGTATGTTTTTCTTGGATACATTAACTATTGTCAATAACTATTTGTTGTTTATGGTTTTCAAACCTTTACTGTGTTTACTAATTTTAATTTTTTCTGTTTGCTCACAAACTGGTTTATGTTCACTTTGGAAGTAAATCACTCCAACGCTACCTGGCCAATTTTAAGTCTACAAATCCTCCATTATCGAAACAACTCAAGCCGAGTAAAGAATCTATTATCTGCTCGAAATTGGCCTTAAAACATTATAATAAGAAAAAGGTCTTTACTCTTCCTCTCCAGCTCTCTCTTTTTGTTCCCTTTTCCCCTTTAATTCATTCATATGCTAAATAAATTATATCCATCCATTTTTCATAGAAAATGGACTTTGAGTTTTTAAACATTCTATAAAGCATCTGTTTTATGTCCCGAGGTCTTATGGATGATATTGAATACCAGTTCGCGGTTTGGTCGCAAGTCAACTTTGAGGCTAAGCCCAAGGATATGATGGTACCTCTTGCAAACCACTCACCTTTTTTGCTGAAGTGCTACATGGTCCTAAGAGGATTATTATTGCATGCACCATCTTGAAGCCTGGTGAAGACGGTAATAATTAATTTTGTTTTTTGCCATCTATATATTTATCTATGTGTATCTTTCCTTTTGCTATTAAACCAGTCTTTCGACATGGTACAGCTATATAACCAAGTTTCTTGTATATATCTTCTATGCTTGACTTGGTGTTCAGTTGATATATTTTTTGTGCTTTGGTGTGCTTTGCCATATTTTTTTAGATTTATGCATGTACCTTAGAATTTTCTAACTCATTTCTAATTGTCAATTTCTGTATTATTATTATTTTTTGAATGTTGTGATCTGAAGTATACCCCATAAACCAAATTCGAGGGAGCCTATTGGTGTACAAAGACTAACATTTTTACTTGGAATTAATTTGCAACAAGTCCAAAAGGTTTGGATTTTGTACACCAATATACCATTTGAAAGTTTTTTTATGCGTTTTTCTTTACTTGATGTTTGTTTAAAATAATGGACAACTTTATAGTGCATGTGTAGGTTGCTAAAATTTGTAATGTTTTTCCTTGTGTTTAAATGGAGCTCCCTCCTTTTAAATTCTCATGTTTCCTTTTCCTTATTATTTGTTGAAGCATGAGATATACATTGATGTTAAATAAATTGGAAAATGTTAGGGATTGGAATATTATATGTTAGTTGGTGACATTGTTGTGTATATGGGTTTTCCTGGATTGTTGCAGTGCTTGGTTGTGGACATTATCCCTCTAAAATTCATCATCCAAGTTATGAAACTGGTGGATATCATGTTGGGAATTGGCCTCGCCAACATGGTGTAGTTAAAGGGGATGCAATATACTTTTGTTAATGCAGTCATCTTTGCTTCGAAATTTTTTTTCCTTAGGACTTCAAGACGCCCTATTAATGCTTGCTTTGTATTTACTTTATGACTACTTCACAAGGAGTGCTTTTAAATTTTGTATGCTCTATATGAAAAATTTTGACCATTTTATGGCCATTATATATGCATTAGATATAAAAACGCAAAATTATGACTGAAGTTTGAGTTTAATTTTACACATACTTTAAGGAAGTTTAATTTTGTCATGTTATACACTCTTATACCACGTAAAATAGTCATTGTAACTATTTGGTACAAGCTTATTGACATCTAAATTAATTTGGCACAACTCGAAAAGTTGGAGGAGCAAATTGAAATGACTTTGAAATTAGGATTAGTTTGATAATTAGTCTATAGTTAATGATAGAATTGATCTAGTGAATTTTAAGTTTCTTGCCATGTCAACTACTTTTATACTATCACGACCCAAAACAGGGGCCATGACCGGCGCTAGGAAATGGGAATTCTTTCGAATCCGGAACCCGTAGCAAGCCTAAAAATAAAATAAAACATACAATAATAGTAGCAATATATAATGCAGCGGAAATAAAAATCATAAATATCATAATAACAATTTCATTAACTGGATTTAATTTAAATCTCAACTCATCACATATATATATAATCTTTTTGATACAATCCAGTTCAATTTCTTAAAATGCATCTCGCATAAATAAAATACATAAAATCCCACGATTTAATTTACAACTACTGCAGTGTCTAGATTATAAAAATAAGACTCAAGTAAGCAGTTTACACAAAGAAGCCGGGGTGGAAGAAATCCAGCGTATCGACCTGCTACTGAGGTCTGAAGATGTTGACTCTCCTGAAAAATAGTCAACGGAGGGGAGTCAGACCTCACTGAGTGAATTACTATAATATATATACATACACACTAAATGACAATGCATACAATCAACAGTATATATATATCTAATATATATACAAGCAAATACACACAGATGCAATAAAATCATTTTATATATTTTATTGAAAATCATCTTTTATGAAGGATCACATAGAACCCTAGAATATCGCAACCTCAAAAACAATGTTAGACAACCCTCTAGCCATACAGGCTCACTTAATCCAAATATATCCACTTAGTCCATTTAGAAAGTAGACTGACCCCGAGACACTAAGTCAACCGAGCTCCAGCAGTCTGACTGCCAGTGTGATTGGCCCCGAGACACTTGGTCAACCGAGCTCCAGCAATCACACCCATAAACCATATCTCACATATAAAATAATCATATTCCATCAATATCCACAAATAGTTAGTAATATAGCCTAAATACTATAGACGTACCGGTACGTACTCGGTCCTAGTGCTGCCCACTAGGTAGCACGTTCTATTGATATTCTTCATCATTAATAATATAAAACATTCATTCACAAAAATAAATGATGCATGAAGTTCAATAAAATATCAACATAAACCATATATATACTAGAAATATACCAAAAGTAAACCAGGTATATTTCGAGTATATATACGTCAAATAAATCCAGTTAAATTACAAAATAAACTAGAGATATATTTGAAAACATTTTAAATACAGTTCATTAATAAAACATGCATATAATTTAATATATACCAAAAATAAATCAAAAATATACTTAAATACAAATCATATTATCTATGCATTTTAATCAAAATAAAACATATATTTCTAAATCATGCATCCTAAAGCATATATATATAGTATAGTAACTCACCCTAGTGCGCTCCACGAGACGGGTCCGACGGGCCTGGTCCACTAGCCCTCGGTCTCGGTGCAACTAAACAAACAATAACGATAAAAATAAGAATAACCCTAATAGAAATCCTAGAATTCGATCTAGAATATTAAACATAGAATCGATATCAGGGTTCGATCGGATATCACGTTTTACGAGAATTCTATCAAAAATTCGACAGAACCTCCCCTGTAAAACAGACATCTCTCTACTCAAAAGAGTAGAGCCGACCCGAAAAAGAAACACACTTCAAAAAACTACACATAGCACAATCAAAATCCCACGGTCGGACTCCAAACTACAGTCCACCGATCGGGGTCCACAATCACAGAACAATTCTGATAATACCAAAAATATCCTTATAACATAGAAATTCATTTTATATGTAAAAATTACATAATTAACCTTTAAACACAGTTAAAAACCGATAAAAACTCATTTTATTAGAAAAATCGTATATTATATATATAATTGAAAATAATTCACGAAAAATAGTTTTAATTAGTTAAAAATACTAAATAATTTATAGAAATCATTTTTATACTTTAAATAACTATTAAAACCAATTAAATTACATTTTTAGCCAATTTTGGATAAAATTACCAAAATACCCCTATATATATAAATATACTAAAATTACTTCAAAAATTCACCAAAAATAGTATAATTATAAAAAATTAATTTTCTTAACATATTTATTAATAATATTAATAATTAAACTCAATTTACCAATTAAATTCAATTAAAAACATAATTAACCCTAATTTCCCAAATTACATAAACTTCAATAATTCAAAATAAATACTTAGAAATTCATAAAAATTCCAAATAAATTCCTATAATTCATTTAAACACCTAATTTAACCATAAAACATAATTTCATAATTTAAATAATTAATTTCCGAAAATTAGAAAATAATATTAAAATATTCAAAAATACCCAAAAATCCAAAAAATCTCCAAAAATTCTAAAAAAAATTCATACATGTAGATTAATCTACTAGGAACAATATTTGTGAAGGGAGTTTCCATGAATCAATCAATTCAAAGCTCAAAAAAAAATCAAAAATCCTAATATGGCCGAATTGAAAAATTCGAAACCTAAGCAAATCTAGACCATTTTAACTCAAACCAAAGCTAGAATCACACTCACCGGAGCTCAAGGAGAAGAAAGAGACCGGCGGTGTCAAAAATGGTGGCCGGAATCATCATCGACGGCGAGGAGAAGGATTTCGGCCAAAATGAAAGAAAAGGGGCTGCCGGCGTCGGGGAAGGAGGCTGCTGGCAGCGGGGGATGGCTGGGAACGACGGTGGCAAGCTGGGAGGCACACCGATGGTAAGGGAATGGGATGGCAGACGGCGGTTGGTGGTGAGGGGTGGTCGGGCGCGGGAGAAGGAAGAAGAAGAAAAAGAAAAAGAAAGAAAAGAAAAAGAAAAGAAAAAGAAAAAGAAAAAGAAAAAAGAAAAGAAAAAAATAAAAATTTTAATAAAATATTTGAAAAATTCACATCCACACATATAATTTAATATTTTAATAATTTAATAATAAATAAAAATAATTAAATAACAATAAATTAATAAACAAATATTAAAATATTAAGGTAATATTAATTAAACCCTAATTAAATAAATATCGCACACATACACGGTGTTTAGTAATTTAAAAATATGTATGAGTTCATGCAAGTCCGAAAATATATTTAAAATAATTAATAATAAATTATTTACGTGAAAATTTCCCCGAAAATGCAAGTCCCGGGAAAATTTTACGTAAAGGACTGTAAATAATACACAATAATTTAAAATAGATTTTAAATACACATCAACTCGTGAAAATATCGTAATATATATACAAAAATTATTAACACTGTATATCCCGGTACAGTGTAAAAATATTTTAAAAACACGGGATATTACAGTCTTCCCCCCTTACAAGTATTCGTCCCCGAATTCCAAAAAAAACAAGATCAAGAAGGAAAGAGATACGGGTAAGAAGCTCGCATCTCAGCTTCAGTCTCCCACATATGCTCCTCAACTCTGTCGTTATGCCACAGAACCTTGACCATCGGAATCTGCTTCGATCGCAACTGTCGAACTTGAAAATCAACGATCGCCACAGGTTCTTCCACAAACGTCAAATCTTCACTCACTTCTACATTGTCAGGCTGCAACACATGTGAAGGGTCTGAGATATACTTCCTCAACATCAAGATATGAAATACCGGATGCACCTACGACATATTCGGAGGCAAATCCAACCGATATGCAACAGTGCCAACTCTCTCCAGAATCTCAAACGATCCGATATATCTTGGTGCTAACTTACCCTTCCTGCCAAATCTCATCACACCCTTCATCGGAGATACCTTTAGAAAAATGAAATCTCCAACCTGAAACTCCACATCTCTGCACCTAGGATCCGCATAGCTCTTCTGTCTACTAACTGCGGTCTCTAGTCTTCGCTTAATCACGGTGACTTTCTCTGCAGCATCCTGAACCATCTCAGGTCTAGTCAAAGCTCTCTCACCAATCTCATTCCAACACAAAGGGGATCTACACTTCCATCCATACAATGCCTTATACGGTGTCATACCAATACTGCTATGGTAGCTGTTATTATATGCAAACTCAACGAGTGGCAAATGATCATCCCAGCTACCTCCCAAATCCAGGACACACATCCTCAACATATCTTCCAGTGTCTGGATCGTCCTCTCAGACTGACCATCTGTCTGAGGATGAAAAGCAGTACTAAAATCCAACCTAGTGCCTATCGCTTCCTACAACTTCTAACAAAAATGAGAAGTAAACACCGAACCTCTGTCTGACACAATGGACACAGGTACTCCATAAAGGCACACAATATGCTTCACATACAACTTCGCCAATCTAGCAACTGAATATGTGGCTTTAACAGACAAGAAATGTGCAGACTTCGTCAACCTGTCTACGATCACCCAAATGGAATCGTATCCATCCTTCGAACGAGGTAAGCTGACCACAAAATCCATAGCTATCCTTTCCTACTTCCACTCGGGAATAGGAAGAGGCTGAAGCTTCCCAGAAGGCTTCTGATGTTCGGCTTTCACTTGTTGACATGTCAAGCACTTCGCAACATAATCAGCGACATCCTTCTTCAATCCATCCCACCAGTATAAATCTCTAATACTATGGTACATCTTAGTAACACCTGGATGTACGCTATAAGCTGTAGAATGTGCTTCCTCTAAAATCTCTTCTCTTAAATCATCCACATCAGGAACACACAATCTACCACTGATCCACAACACACCATCATCATCAAGTGTGAAATCAGTGAACTTCCCTGCTCTGACATTCTCTGCAAGCTCTTCTAGAATAGGATCTCGGCTCTGAGCTGCTTTAATCCTATCCCTCAATACATATCACACTTTAAACTGAGCTAGCAGTCCACTTGATCTACTGATCTTCATCATCAGACCTTGATCCACCATCAGATGCAACTCCTGGATCAATGGTCTCCTCTCAACATTAATGTGAGCAAGACTTCCTGAGGACTTCCTACTCAAGGCATCTGCTACCACATTAGCTTTACCCGGATGATATATAATCTCACAATCGTAATCCTTCAACAATTCCAACCATCTTCTCTGCCTCAAATTCAAATCTCTCTGCTGGAAAATGTACTTAAGGCTCTTGTGATCAGTAAATATCTCACAAGTCACCCCATACAAATAATGTCTCCAAATCTTCAAAGCAAAGATCACTGCAGCCATTTCAAGGTCATGTGTAGGATAGTTCTGCTCATGCTTCTTCAACTGCCTTGAAGCATAGGCTATCACCCTTTCATTCTGCATCAACACACAACCAAGGCCAATTCTAGAGGCATCACAGTAAACTGTGAACTTATACACACTATTAGGCAAAGCTAATACTGGCGCTATGGTCAACTTCTCCTTTAACAACTGAAAACTGTTCTCACAAGCTTCTGACCACTCAAATCTAACATTCTTCTGAGTCAAGCGAGTCATAGGGGCTGCTATTCTAGAAAAATCTTGCACAAACCGCCTATAATACCCGGCTAAACCCAGAAAACTTCGAATCTCAGTGATAGAAGTCGGTCTAGGCCACTCAGATACTGCTTCAATCTTCTGTGGATCAACCCGAATACCTTCTTTAGATACTACGTGTCCAAGAAAAGAAACACTCTCCATCCAGAAATCACACTTAGAGAATTTAGCATAAAGCTGATAATCTCTCAGTGTCTGCAATACAATCCTCAAGTGATATAAATGCTCTTCCATACTCCTCGAATAAACCAGTATATCATCAATGAAGACTACCACAAACTGATCCACATATGGTCTGAATACCCTGTTCATCAGGTCCATAAAAGCTGCTGGTGCATTTGTCAAACCAAAAGACATCACCAGAAACTCATAATGGCCATATCGAGTGCGGAATGCCGTCTTAGGAATATCGGCTTCACTGATACGCAACTGATGATAACCCGACCTTAAGTCAACCTTAGAAAAGAACTGTGCACCCTGTAGCTGATCAAAAAAATCATCTATCCTCGGGAGAGGATACTTGTTCTTCACTGTCACCTTATTCAGCTCTCTGTAGTGAATGCACAATCTCAGGGTACCATCCTTCTTCTTCACAAACAGGACTGGTGCACTCCAAGGAGAAACACTAGGTCTTATAAAACCTTTATCCAAGAACTCTTGCAACTGCTCTTTCAACTCTTTTAACTCTGCAAGAGCCATACGATAGGGTGGCATAGATATAGGAGTAGTACCTGGTACCACATCTATACAGAATTCAATCTCTCAATGAGGTGGTAAACCTGACAACTCCTCGGGAAAAACATCAGGAAACTCACAAGCAACAGGAACATCTGTGAGTGAAAACTTCTCCACTGAAGTATCCCTAACCAATGCCAAATATCCATGACAACCCTTCTTCAATAACTTCCTAGCCGTAATAACAGAAATAAGATTCTGAGGTGTTGAACTCCTATCACCAACAAACTTAAACTCTTCTTCATCAGGAATTATGAACGTCACCTCTTTATTCCTGCAATCTACCATGGCATAGTGCTGAGATAACCAATCCATTCCCAGAATAACATCAAACTCCATCACATCCAACAATATCAAATCAGCGGGTAATTCTCTATCTCCCACGAGAACTAGACAACCAGAAAGAACAATATTGGTGTCCAAAGAATCGCTCAGAGGAGTGGCAACAGATAAAGGAAAGCCATCCTCGAAGCTTGCCAATAAGATTTAGAAGTAAAAACAGGAGAAACAAACGAATGCATGGCACCCGGATCAAAAAAAACCCAAGCATCCAGGTAACAAACAGAAATAATACCTACCACGACTGCATTAGATGCCTGAGCATCCTACTGAGTAAGATGGAAACACTCTGGCCTGACCTCGACCTCCCTGCTGACTGGTAGAAGCCTGGCCAACACCTCTGGCACCTCCTCTAGTACCTCTACCACGACTCTGCTGTGGGACAAACTGAGTGGAACTCTGATGCTGAGCTGGAGGTAACTGAAATGGCACGGGTGCAACACTAGCAATCGACTGCTGTAGGAATTGCGGAATCTGCGGCTACTGATACCCAGAATAAGGACACGATCTGGCAAAATGTCCTGTCTGCCCACATCTGAAGCATGTCAGCGGTGTCAGATAACACGATCCCTGATGGACTCTACCACAAGTCTGACAAACACTGGCCGCTGATCCAGAACTACGACCACTGCTGCTGCTCGAAGCACCTGACCCAAATCTGAATGATCTACGCTGACCTCCATGGCCATGTCTACTGCTCTGATGCACTCGCTGCTGCTGTCTCTAACTCTGCTGAGTCGGACCTTGCTACTGACTACTCGATCCAACATGAAAACTCGAATATGGAGTAGCCTGCAATCCACTTGACTGAACTCCTAGCTTATAATAATCAAGCATCGCTCCCTGCCTAACTAGCCTCAGCTCAATCTCCTTGGCTAACTCAATCACAGACTCCAGAGTAAAGCCTGCTGTAGGCATACCAGCAAAAGCTGAACCCAAACCAGTAACGTAGGTAGTAACCGTAAAATACTGATCTCGCATCAGATCCTCTACATATCTACCCAGATGAAGAAACTCTCGGGTATACTCCTCTACATATTGATCACCATGAGAAATACTGGTCAAATGAAGACGATAGCTCAAACGAAGAGGCTCTGGATAAAATCTCCTCATGAATCGCTCTCGAAACTGAGCCCATGTCATCGTCATCATATAAGGCTAAATCATCTGAATAAACCAATCTAGAGCTGGTCCCTTGATAGACAACTCGACGATCATGATCCGCTGGTACTCGGTATGAGCAGTCCGAGTCCTAGTCTCAATCGCATGCAGAAAATCTAACGGATCGAAAGTACCATCAAACGCAATCCTGCCAACTCGGGCATAGAACAAAGCTGCCTCAGGGTCAGACATACCCTGCTGATAGGCAGGCTGAACAGGCTGAACAACTGGAGAGAACAAGAACATCAAACTCAGGCTTAACAGGCTCTCATCCTGTAACTCTCTTTACCTACGGCAACCTGCAGCTCCTCGAGGTCTACCTCTGCCACGACCTCTACGTCTAACTGGCTGCTCAGGAGGTAAAACCTCATCCTGAAAAGACTCATCATCCTCGGCCTCAACGACCGGTGGAGTGACACGCGCTCGCCTCCTCATTCTGAAAATAAACGAAAATATTCAGACAAAACAGACAACGGAGGAATAACACGAAAAACTACAGCAAGGAATACTTATCAAGACACACTCGAACCTAATTCACTGCAGTAGTTCAATAGAAAACACAACTCTGACAACTAGGGCCACAACTGTAATATCCCATGTTTTTAAATATTTTTACACTGTACCGGGATATACAGTGTTAATAATTTTTGAATGTATATTACGATATTTTCATGAGTTGATATGTATTTAAAACCTATTTTTATTACTGTGTATTATTTTCAGTGTTTTACGTAAAATTTTCCCGGGACTTTCATTTTCGGGGAAATTTTTACGTAAATATTTTAATATTAATTATTTAAATATATTTTCGGACTTGCATGAACTCATGCGTATTTTTAAATTATTAAATAAATCCTGTGTGTGTATATTTATTTAATTAGGGGTTTATTATTACACTAATATTATATTAATTATTTATTAGTTTTATTGTTATTTAATTATTTTTATTTAGTATAAATTATTAAAATATTAAATTTTTATGTGTGTGGTGTATATTTAATGTGTGTAATTTAATATTATTTTAATATATAGTATAAAGTATATATATATACATATATACATCAAAAATCAAAAAATTGGAAAATTACCGTTTTGCCCCTCCCTCTCCTTCTTCTCTCCCGATCGCTCACCCTCACTGCGCCTCCCATTCCAGCACGTCGGACCGCCCCTCGTCGCCACCAGCTGCCGCCAACCTCCTTCCCCTTCCTTCCTCTTCCTCTCCGACGTGACCAGGCCACCGGAAGCCCGCTGGAACACCCGGAATCCGCCATGGCAGCAAGTTGAGCTTTTTGCCGTCGACGACGATTCCGACCACCATTTCGTGCACCGTCGGTCTTCATCGACTCCTTGAGCTCCGATGATTCAATTCTAAGCTCCTTTCAGCCTGAAATCAAGTGGATTTTGAGGTTTGAGCTAAAACTCAATTCGGTCACATTAGGGTTTTTGATTTTTTTGAGCTTTGAATTGAATGAATCATGAAAACTTCCTTCACAAATGTTGTTCCTAGTAGCTCAATCTACATGTATGAATTTTTGTGGAATTTTTGGAGATTTTTTGGATTTTTGGGTATTTTTGAATATTTTAATATTATTTTCTAATTTTCGGGAATTAATTATTTAAATTATGAAATTGGATTTTATGGTTAAATTAGGTGTTGAAATGAATTATAGGAATTTATTTGGAATTTTTATGAATTTCTAAGTATTTATTTTGAATTATTGAAGTTTATGTGATTTTGAGAAATTAGGGTTAATTATGTTTTTAATTGAATTTAATTGGTTAAATGAGTTTAATTATTGATATTATTGATAAATATGTTGAGAAAATTAATTTTGGATAATTGATAATTTTTGGTGAATTTTTGAAGTAATTTTAGTATATTTATATATATAAGGGTATTTTGGTAATTTTACCCTAAATTGTCTAAAAATGTAATTTAATTGGTTTTAATAGTTATTTAAGGTATAAAAATGATTTCTAAAAATTATTTAGTATTTTTAACTAATTAAAACTATTTTTTCGTGAATTATTTTCAATTATATATATAATATACGGTTTTACTAATAAAAATGAGTTTTTATTGGTTTTACTGTGTTTTAAGGTTAATTATGTAATTTTTACTTATAAAATGAATTTCTATGCTATAAGGATATTCTTGGTATTTTCATAATTGTTCTGTGAATTGTGGACCGCGGTCGGTAGATTGTAGTCTGGAGTCCGACCGAGGGGTTGTGGATTGTGTTGAGCTTATTTTTCGAAGTGTGTTCTTTGCAGGGTCGGCTCTACTCTTTTGAGTAGAAAGATGTCCGTTTTACAGGGGAAGTTCTGCTGGGATTTTCGATAGAATTCTCGTAAAATGTGATGTCCAGTCGAACCCTAATTTCTGATTCAGTGTTTAATACTCTAGATCGAATTCTAGGATTTCTGTTAGGGTTATTCTGATGTCTATTATTTATTGCTTGTTTAGTTGCGCTGAGACCGAGGGCTAGTGGACCAGGCCCGTCGGACCTGTCTCGTGGAGCGCATTAGGTGAGTTACTATACTATATATATATACTTAGGATGCATGATTTAGAAATGCATGTTTTATGTTGATTAAATATGCATAAATAATTTGATTATTTCTTAAGTTTATATTAAGTATATTTTTGGTTTATCTTTGGTATATATTAAATTATATGCATGTTTTGTAAATAAAATATATTTAAAATGTTTTTAAATATATTTCTAGCTTAAGTTATAATTTGATTGAATTCATTTGACATATATATACTCGAAATATACCTGGTTTACTTTTGGTATATTTTCGGTATATATATGGTTTATATTGCTATTTCATTTAAATTCATGCATCATTTATTATGAATGAATGATTTATATTATTAATGATGAAGGATATCAATAGAACGTGCTACCTAGTGGGCAGCACTAGGACCGAGTACGTACCGGTACGCCTATAGTATTTAGGCTATATTACTAACCATTTGTGGATATTGATGATTATGATTATTGAGATGTGTGAGATGTGATTTGGGTGTGATTGCTGGAGCTCGGTTGACCAAGTGTCTCGGGGCCAATCACACTGGCAGTCAGACTGCTGGAGCTCGGTTGACTTAGTGTCTCGGGGCCAGTCTACTGTCTAAATGGATTAAGTGGATATATTTGGATTTAGTGAGCCTGTATGGCTTGAGTGTTGTTTAACACTATTTTCTGAGGTTGCGTTATTCTAGGGTTCTATGTGATCCTTCATAAAAGATGATTTTTAATGAAAATATATAAAATGATTTTATTGCATCTGTGTGCAATTGCCTGTATATATACATATTATATATATACTGTTGACTGTATGCATTATCACTTAGTGTGTATGTATATATATTATAGTAATTCACTCAGTGAGGTCTGACTCCCCTCCGTTGACTATTTTTCAGGAGAGTCAACTTCTTCAGACCTCAGTAGCAGGTCGATACGCCGGATTTCTTCCGCCCCAGCTTCTTTATGTAAATTATTTACTTGAGTCTTATTTATTTTATCTAGACACTGCAGTAGTTGTGAATTAAAGTATCGAATTTCATGTATTTTATTTAAAGAGATGTATTATGTTGAAACTGGATTTGTGTTAAAGACTATATATATGTGATGAGATGAGTTTTGAATTAAATCCAGTGATGAAAATGTTAGTATGATATTTAAGATTTTTATTTCCGCTGCATATATATATTATTGTTATTGTTATTATTGCATGTTTTATTTTATTTTTAGGCTTGCTACGGGTTCCGGATTCGAAAGAATTCCCGTTCCCTAGCGCCGGTCATGGCCCCTGTTTTGGGTTGTGACAACAACCCACACAACTAAGCCCTGACACAGAACTCTGCTCTGATACCAACTTTGTCACGACCCAAAACAGGGGCCATGACCGGCGCTAGGGAACGGGAATTCTTTCGAATCCGGAACCCGTAGCAAGCCTAAAAATAAAATAAAACATGCAATAATAGTAGCAATATATAATACAGTGGAAATAAAAATCATAAATATCATAATAACAATTTCATTAACTGGATTTAATTTAAATCTCAACTCATCACATATATATAAAATCTTTTTGATACAATCCAGTTCAATTTCTTAAAATGCATCTTGCATAAATAAAATACATAAAATCCCACGATTTAATTTACAACTACTGCAATGTCTAGATTATAAAAATAAGACTCAAGTAAGCAGTTTACACAAAGAAGCCGGGGCGGAAGAAATCCGACGTATCGACCTGCTACTGAGGTCTGAAGATGTTGACTCTCCTGAAAAATAGTCAACGGAGGGGAGTCAGACCTCACTGAGTGAATTACTATAATATATATACATACACACTAAATGACAATGCATACAATCAATAGTATATATATATCTAATATATATACAGGCAAATACACACAGATGCAATAAAATCATTTTATATATTTTATTAAAAATCATCTTTTATGAAGGATCACATAGAACCCTAGAATATCACAACCTCAAAAACAGTGTTAGACAACACTCTAGCCATACAGGCTCACTTAATCCAAATATATCCACTTAGTCCATTTAGACAGTAGACTGGCCCCGAGACACTAAGTTAACCGAGCTCCAGCAGTCTGACTGCCAGTATGATTGGCCCCGAGACACTTGGTCAACCGAGCTCCAGCAATCACACCCATAAACCATATCTCACACATCAAATAATCATATTCCATCAATATCCATAAATAGTTAGTAATATAGCCTAAATACTATAGGCGTACCGGTACGTACTCGGTCCTAGTGCTGCCCACTAGGTAGCACGTTCTATTGATATCCTTCATCATTAATAATATAAAACATTCATTCACAAAAATAAATGATGCATGAAGTTCAATAAAATATCAACATAAACCATATATATACTAGAAATATATCAAAAGTAAACCAGGTATATTTCGAGTATATATACGTCAAATAAATCCAGTTAAATTACAAAATAAACTAGAGATATATTTGAAAACATTTTAAATACAGTTCATTAATAAAACATGCATATAATTTAATATATACCAAAAATAAACCAAAAATATACTTAAATACAAATCATATTATCTATGCATTTTAATCAAAATAAAACATATATTTCTAAATCATGCATCCTAAAGCATATATATATATATAGTATAGTAACTCACCCTAGTGCGCTCCACGAGACGGGTCCGACGGGCCTGGTCCACTAGCCCTCGGTCTCGGTGCAACTAAACAAATAATAACGATAAAAATCAGAATAACCCTAAGAGAAATCCTAGAATTCGATCTAGAATATTAAACATAGAATCGATATCAGGGTTCGATCGGATATCACGTTTTACGAGAATTCTACCAAAAATTCGGCAGAACCTTCCCTGTAAAACAGACATCTCTCTACTCAAAAGAGTAGAGCCGACCCTGCAAAGAAACACACTTCGAAAAACTACACATAGCACAATCAAAATCCCACGGTCGGACTCCAAACTACAGTCCATCGATCGGGATCCACAATCACAGAACAATTCTGATAATACCAAAAATATCCTTATAACATAGAAATTCATTTTATACGTAAAAATTACATAATTAACCTTTAAACACAGTAAAAACCGATAAAAACTCATTTTATTAGAAAAACCGTATATTATATATATAATTGAAAATAATTCATGAAAAATAGTTTTAATTATTTAAAAATACTAAATAATTTATAGAAATCATTTTTATACTTTAAATAACTATTAAAACCAATTAAATTACATTTTTAGCCAATTTTGGGTAAAATTACCAAAATACCCCTATATATAAATATACTAAAATTACTTCAAAAATTCACCAAAAATAGTATAATTATCCAAAATTAATTTTCTCAACATATTTATCAATAATATTAATAATTAAACTCAATTTACCAATTAAATTCAATTAAAAACATAATTAACCCTAATTTCCCAAATTACATAAACTTCAATAATTCAAAATAAATACTTATAAATTCATAAAAATTCCAAATAAATTCCTATAATTCATTTCAACACCTAATTTAACCATAAAACATAATTTCATAATTTAAATAATTAATTTCCGAAAATTAGAAAATAATATTAAAATATTCAAAAATACCCAAAAATCCAAAAATTCTACAAAAATTCATACATGTAGATTAAGCTACTAGGAACAATATTTGTGAAGGGAGTTTCCATGAATCAATCAATTAGAAGCTCAAAAAAATCAAAAACCCTAATATGGCCGAATTGAAAAATTCAAAACCTAAGCAAATCTAGACCATTTTAGCTCAAAAAAAAGCTATAATCACACTCACCAGAGCTCAAGGAGAAGAAAGAGACTGGCGGTGTCGAAAATGGTGGCCGAAATCGTCGTCGACGGCGAGGAGAAGGATTTCGACCAAAATGGAAGAAAAAGGGCTGCCGGCGCCGGGGAAGGAGGCTGCTGGCGACAGGGGATGGCTAGGAACGGCGGTGGCAAGCCGGGAGGCACATTGACGGCAAGGGAATGGGATGGCAGACGGCGGTTGGTGGTGAGGGGTGGTCGGGTGCGGGAGAAGGAAGAAGAAGAAAAAGAAAAAGAAAGAAAAGAAAAAGAAAAGAAAAAGAAAAAGAAAAAGAAAAAATAAAAGAAAAAAAATAAAAATTTTAATAAAATATTTGAAAAATTCACATCCACACATATAATTTAATATTTTAATAATTTAATAATAAATAAAAATAATTAAATAACAATAAATTAATAAATAAATGATAAAATATTAGGGTAATATTAATTAAACCCTAATTAAATAAATATCGCACACATACACGATGTTTAGTAATTTAAAAATACATATGAGTTCATGCAAGTCTGAAAATATATTTAAAATAATTAATAATAAATTATTTACGTGAAAATTTCCCCGAAAATGCAAATCCCGGGAAAATTTTACGTAAAGGACTGTAAATAATACACAATAATTTAAAATAGGTTTTAAATACACATCAACCCATGAAAATATCGTAATATATATACAAAAATTATTAACACTGTATATCCCGGTACAGTGTAAAAATATTTTAAAAACACGAGATATTACATATACCATGTCAGATTGTCACGTCATCACTATCACAAGCTCAATGTCGTTTAAATAGATTTAGAACAACTCTCAAAGTTGGAAGAGCAAATTGATACAACTTTGAAATTTGAATTAGATTGATAATTGATTTATAGTTCAAGATAGATTCAATCATGTTTCTTATTGATAATGATAGAACAATATAATTTATAGGCTACAGGCATAAAAACGGCCTTTAGGAGCTAACTTTGACTAAATGCATTGTTCACTTTTGATTTTTTTTAAACAACATTCATTTTATATGATTAATTTTTGACATTTTAATTTGTAACATCTTTCAATTTTTTTTAGTTTTACCTCTAAAATATATCCCTTTTTTTTTCATCTTTTTAGCTGGTTGTGTGTCAATTTGAGCAAAACAATTGAAAAATTAATTGATATAAAATTTTCATTTAATTGAAAGTATATTTCTTATTTTATTTAGGTTAATTTCTATTTTATCTCTAACAAAATCAAATTAATTAATTAAAATTTTAGTAGTAATTTTGTTAGAATATATATTTTTTCTATTTTAATGAGGTCCACTTATATTTATCTAATATAAATCCAATTAGATAACATAATTTTAAAAGTCTTATTATATTAAATTTAATAAGAAAATAATTAAAATAAAAATGAATAAATTTTATGAAATAATTAATTATGAAAATATTAATGTGAAAAATGTTGAAAGATTGTTGTGTTTATATAGAAAATTCATAATGAATGTAATAAATTACTATATTATAACTCTATCAAGTGTGTAAAATAAGATTATCATTTAGATTAAATATTGAAAGAGTGTCATATAATTGTTCAAATAATAAATTCACTAAAAGCATAATAAATTATTAAATTTTATTAAGTAAATAATTATAGTTAATTAAAATGTTTATTGTCTTGTATCTATAATCATATTTTAAAAGTACATTACATAATTTATTTATTTTCTATAAGAAAATTAGTATAATTATCATTTTTAGATATTTTTATAAATTTTAAGAAAAAGAGTTAAAACTAAATTAATTAATATTTATCATTTAATTATTAGTTGAACTTAAAAAATTACATTGCATTAATTTTTTAGTAAATAAAAGTATAAATATTAAAAACATTGAAGAAAAAAAGTGTTATATCTCAAATAAAATATTTACTAAAATTATAATAAATTATAAACTTAATGGTGGGTTGTAATAATTAAATTGTTATATAAAGAAAATATAACTTTTATTATTTTTAATTTTTTATTAAAAATAATTAATGATTTTTTATTATCTTATGATTAATTATGACCATAATATTTTTTATATATGAAATAAGTTATAGGGTCAAGAAAAATTAATTATAAAAGATATTAAAGGAATATCATATAATTATTTAAATAAAAGATTTATTCAAATTGCAATTAACTATAACTATAGTAAGTTAATATTAAATTGTTACATAAATAAATAATACTGTTATTATTTTAAAAAAATATAATAATAATAATAATTTATTTACCATATATCATGAATATAAAAAAAAAATCACTTACTTTTTTTACTTGTATATTCAAACACATGTAGAAAAATATTGGCAAGGCTTCCCTTTGCCTCACTCCTCTCCATCCTTGGTCGGTATAGTTTAAATTATGGATAACAACACTGATAGTTTTATAAATTATATAATTTTTTCAATTAAATTTGATAAGAATTTTTTTTTCTTTTTTACAACTAGGCTGTATAAGTTTAAAAAAGCTTTCAAAAGTAATTTTTTTTTAAAAAACAATATGAGGAATAAAAGGCAGCAACTTTTGGTGTTTAGATCGGTGGGCAATTGTTATATCATAGATCCTATCTATATTGTAATATGAATTAAGAATTATTATATGTGCGAGATATAAAAATGTGCATCTTTTTTTTTTTTACTTCATAGCCGTCAATGTCATTGGAGTGGCAAAGGTTGTAGTGAGGGCAACAATTGATCTTGTTTTTCTCCATGCATCATAGACGCATATGGAATACTATGATACACTCAACATCGGACAAAATAGATTGGTTAAGTTACTATCTTTTGCTTCTCATTATTGGACAGTATAGGGAAAAGCTGCGGATATCAATTGTTGAATTTTTTTTAGTTGTTCAATGGACATTGTCAGTTTTAAAGATTGGTTGAGCTTACAAATTTGATCAAATAAGAATCCAAATGTTATAATAATTAGTTAAGCATTTTGGAAATTGCCTCATAAGCAGTGAGCAACAAATGCATTTTGCGACAGTATGTGCTTGACAAGATGTATGTTGTTACTTGTCTAATTTGCATATCTCATCTCATCTCATAGGCTTTGATGTGTGAAATCTACAAACATATGGAATCGTGGAATTAATAAATAAAAATAAACTCACAGAGACTGAAAAACTTAATATTATTATACTCAAAATGTTTGTTTGTCTAAACATTGAAATTGATTTTTAGAAACAAAAAGATTAAGCAAATTAAATCTAATTAAAAATTCACAATCTAAGAAAACATTAGAGTTCTTAAGCTCAATTCAACCTTTCTAAAGTTATAATCAATTTCTAAGTCAATTTTAAACCATAATTCATTATGTAAGCATTTATGAATCACATATCTTCCTCTCAAACAAACCTACAATTAAATGAGTATAACTAGTCATTTATTTGACAGCTCTCACTAATCAAGTGTTAATTATAATCAATTTTAAGCTCAGCTCTATTAACATTACTAAATGTCTAAATGCCTCTCAACTAAATAAACATTTAACAAGTTATTATTTTTTCTCAATGAAGCCTACCTCTCAATTAAGTTTCATTGTTTAAATTCAATGAAAAGTCGATGAATCCTTTGAAGACATTAAGTACAATAATAACCATTGAACTATGTTTATGAACTTACATTTAATCCTATATATCACATGATTGAATTCATTTAAGAACCCTAATTAAAAATCTAGCTACAAACATTGATAAAGGAAGAAGAATATGAATAAAGAGAGAAATAAACCATTATTGCTGAATTAAAATTTAAATAACAAGCAAAAACAAAATAAGAAAACCCCTTTTTCAAAGTTGGAATGAGTTCTCAATTTTCAAACATCAGCCACTCTACTCAAAATGAAAGAAACTAGTAGCTCTAGCTTTGATTCTTAGAAAATGATTAAAAAAATTGAAATAAAGAGTAATTGTCTCTACACCTTTTAAAAACAAACTTTCAACTTTGATTCAAAGCATAATAGAAGATATTGCTATCGCAAAGAATAAGCTCCTTTAAAATTTAAAATGTGAATTTTCATTGCTGACGCACATATATGCACACCCACTTTGCACGACCGTGTGTCTCTTGCTACTTCTCAAGCATGGATGTGTGCATTGAAGTACATGACAGTATGTCTCTTCTTCAGCTCAAGCACAACTGTGTGGAGTTTTAGGCATGGTTTTGCAACCTCTCTTCTCATCAAAACTTGATTTTTCTTTAAGGATTTCACTTGCTTTAACTTCCCAACCATGGACTTAACTTAATCAACATCTTTAAACCTCTCCAATGCATCCTAAGGATCAAAAGTACACAAAATTACATCTAATCAACTTAAAATTAAAGCAAACCCAATAAACTAAATCAAAGCACTAAAAATAAATAAAAAACTTACTATTAATTAAAAATTCAACTTAATAAATCTTAATTCTACCCTATTAAATGCTTAAAACCTGAAGCTTTTCAACTCCTCAGGCTTGAACCAAAAAAATTAGCTGATATTATTTTTGCTTATCCATAAATTGGATAAGCAAAAATAATATCATTAACCTTTAGATGTAGGTTCATTAGCCTTCATATGCAGGTTCATTAACTTTCATCTGCAGATTTATTAGTCTTCTCCTACAAATTTATTGACCTTTTTGAATGTGCAAATTCATTAATCTTCACCTGCATATTCATCAATCTTCACTTACATGTTCATTAATATTTTTCTTTTATTTTTAATAGAAATGAAAAAAGTATTTTTTATTTATCAAAAAATAATTTTTTTCTTTTTATCTTATTAATTACAGTGATTGAATTTAATTTTTTATACATGATTTTAGTCAAAATAAATTTTTTATTCATTAAAAAATTATCAAATTTTTTTATTTTTTTAATTATAATAAATAGAGTTTTACTTGTATTTTTATTTTAGTTAAATATTGTAGATTCATTACTTAAATAATCTAGGTTCATAAGATAAAACATATAGTTTCATTAGATAGAAAAATTAAACAATTAAATGTAATAACCCGAATATTTTTAAACTATATATTTTTTTTTATATGTAAATATTGAGGTTTCAAATCTTTATTTTATATTGTTATAATTGTGAGATTAAAATTATTATATTTAAGTACTAAATTTAAAATTTTATTCGAGAACTAATGATATTATTATTTTTACATCATTTTAATTTATGCACATACTTTATTATTTTAATTGTCCAAATATTTATTTATAGCATTATTTTACTAGAGTTAGTATTATTGTTGTTGTTGTTGTATATATATAGATATGTGTGTGTGTGTGTGTGTGTTTGTGCATTACTTTAAATATTAAATATATGAATATATAAGTGTATTTCAAACCAAATATATTGGTCAAAAAGCTCTTTTTACAGGTCAAAAAGCTTTCTTTCCCTTTCTTGCTATTTTCTTCTTTTCCTCCCCTGCTACTACCTCCTTTTCTTTCCGCTAGCAGCAGCCATCTCCTTGCTTTGCCATCTTCCTCAGTTGTTTCTTCTCCTCTTTGTTGTCCCTACATAGCAGCATCCTCTCTCGCCAGTAGTAGCAACAGCATGCAGTGAAGCAACGTCAAACAGTAACAATAGAAGCAGCAGTAGGTCTGGCAGCGTGAAGCAGCAGCAGTCTAGCAGCTCTAGTTCCTCCAGCAGCTCTTTTCTGCATCTAGATTTCTTTTGTAAGTGCGTTTTAGGTTAGTTAGTTAGAATTATTGTAGTTGATTTCTGGTTGATTTCAATAGTTTATGGTTGATTTTAGTTAGTTGTTAGGTTGATTTTTAGTTGTTTAGGGTTGTTGTTAGTTGATTTTGTGTTGATTTAATATTTTTGTTGATTTTTATTATATTTACTAATTACCCAGAATTTTATTTTAATTATGTGGTTAATTTTTGAGCTGATCTATACTTATATTAGTGGATCTAAATTAATTGGGATTAATTTTGGTTAAGAGAATATCAAAATTATTTTAGATTAATTAAATTGATTTTTATGGAATTTTTGTATATGTTTTTAGGTATTTTAAGTTTTATGTATATTTTGTTAATGTGGTTAATTAATTATTTTTGGTTGAATATTTGAGTTAATTAGTGTTAGTATATTATGTTAGTAATTTTAGTAGTGATAAAATAATTTCTGATAATTTATTTAATTTTTTTAGAAATTATTATTATTATGTAAATTTTGAAATTATAGGTAAATGGTGTGTTTTTGTTGATATTATAATTAAATACTATGTTTTAGATAATTTTGAGATAAATTGTGGTATTAAAATAATTTTTATAAATTATTTATTATTTTTAGTTAATTAATACTAACTATTTTTGAAAATTTATTCAAAATTAAATTATTTATTGTTTCGTGGTTTGAATGAGTTTTTAATTAATATTATAGTATATTTAGACTATTTGGGCAATTATAGTTTGAATTTGACTATATTATGTTGAATATTTGGAAAGTTGAGTTTTTATTAATATTATATTATTAATTGAAATTTTATTAAATTATGGTAGAAAATAACTTTATTTAGTGTTTTAAAAATTAAATAAATTATATTATGATTTATTATTAATTTTTATAATTTTTGGTGATTTACTAATTTAATATTTAGTATTTGCTTATTTGTATTTTTTGGTGAACCTCGGTTGGGAATTGTATAGTTTGGGGTCCCAACCCAAGGAGTTGTGCCACTATCAAATTTTGAAGTGTTTATTTGCATGATTGACTCTACTTCGGCAGAGGGATGTCCGTTTTACAGAGAAAACTCTGTCGAATTTTTGGTAGATTTCTCGTAAAACATGACACCGGGTCAATCCTAAAATTTTTATTCTGAGTTTGAATCGAGTCTTCCTTAGAAACTCTAGAAGTTAGGTTTCTATTTTCTGATTGTCATTTCCTTTTTGCCTTTTAGCCGCCCCTCCAATTGCGTCTACCAGTCGAGGTTGGACACGACATGCCAGAGGAGCACCTTTATCCTGTAAGTTAATATTTGATTTGAGTATCGAGTCTTTTAATTTAAATTATATTAAATTCTTATGAATTTAATTTTATGATATTCTAGTCAGCATTCTTCATAGGATTTTGCATGATTTTATTTATAATTGATTTATTTTTTTTATTGTAATTTTTATTGTTTTATTTATTTTCTTTTATTTTTAAATAAACCACCTGATGGGTTTCATCAGGACCGTGTGCGCACCGGTAAAATATGTAATTATTTAATTATATTATTGGGGCCGATGGTCTGGTTATGTTTTGCTCTCAGACACCGCCAGTAGTATAATATTTGTTTATTTAATAAATATTGGGACCGAAGGTCTGGTGATGCTTTACTCTTAGACACCGCCAGTATAATTTTGATTAATATTTATTAAATCACCAGGGCCGATGGTCTAGTGATGTTTTTTTCTCAGACACCACCAGTGATATTGGATTAAGAGATATAACTGCGGCTGTGTATCCTGGTGATGTCTTACTCTTAGGATCCGGCAGTCTTGGATATAAGTGAGTCATATGACTGTTAAAAAATTTATAAATCGGGTTCTACCAAATTTTTATATTGAAACGTTTTAGAAAGACATTTAAATATCTATTTCTTCTCTTTTAAAAAATGGATTTATTCAATGTATATCAAATGGTTTGAATAAAATTATATTATATGTCCATAAAAATTTATTTGTAATGAGGTTTTCAAATCGCATTCATTTCTTTATTAACTTACTCAGTGAGGTCTGACTCCTTAATTTTTTTAGGATTTTGGGAGTTTTCTGTTAGGCCTACTTCTCTTCGTCGTGTAGTTTTGTCACCGGCTATTCTATGTAGGTCTACTTAGTCGTGTTGTATTTACTATCGTGTACCGCAGTAGAGAAAATTGTATAACTGCATACTTTATTTGAGATTTCATGTATTTATAATTTATGTACTAAGATACTATTTGTATAACTGATGTTTATTTATTTTATGCACTAATATTATGGTTTAAATTATATTGAGAAAAATCAATTTGATAATGTGCATTATGATTTTATTATTTATTGTAAGGTTTCAAAGTTTAAATATTCCGTGATTTTTCTTTTAAGGCTTACTATGGGTTTCGGTAGCTTTATGCTTTCCCATTCCCTAGTGTCGATCACATGCCTTGGGTTTAGATTGTGACAAAGTTGGTATCAGAGCTTTGGCTCGTTTTTCATGCTTTTGATTGTCGATGTATGTCTTTTTCTCATAATACTACGGCACTTAGGTTGTTAAATGTCATTTGTGGATCTCTTGTCTTTTGGTTTGAGTCTGTATTCCTCTATTGTTTTGAATCTTGGTTTTCTTGTCTTTTCAGAATGAGGCATGCTCGGAATGCCCCTACTATAAATACAGAACCTGATGTCGGGGAGCAGTCATTTTAGGATGAGATTCTCCCTCCTGCCCCTCGACCTAGAGGTAGGGGTAGAGGTAGAGGTAGGGGTAGAGCTAGAGTGGCAGTAGCTCAGAGGCAGGATCAGCCTCCGATAGAGCCTCAGATTCCAGCAGAGGATCCTACAATCTTTGCAGCTGGTATGGCAAGTGGCAGGTATTAACCAAGGCTTGGCAGCTCTTAATCAGGCGATGCCCATTGTGCAACAGATGCTTCAGCGATAGACTCAGGAGATGTTAGATGCTGATGCAGTCTTATTATACTCCAGAGTGGGGCGAGTTCACTTTGATGGTATTGGTGACGCATTGGATTCATTAATATCATCGAGTCCAGGACTAGATCTAGGTATTCTGACTACTAGAGGATTATGATTGTGGAGCTATCAGTCTCAGCAACAGCTCAAGACTGGTTTATGCAGTCCATTCAGCCTTTTATGATGACGATGACATTGTTGGGATTGAAGGAGCAGTTTATGAGATTCTTCTGTCCTTCGTCTATGTGAGAGAACTACAGATGGCAGCTACTTAACATTGATAGGAGAGATCGATCAGTGGAGGACTATACTCGGGAGTTTTATAGACTGATGAGGCATGCTAAGGATGTGAGACCTACAGACTGATGAGGCATGCTGAGGATCTGAGACAGGATGTCGCTAGGGCAGTGGAGTTGTATGTGACTGGATTAGGCCCACCCTATATCAGTATTTGACTAGAGGGTCATAGTCTTGAGAGTGTGGTAAAGGAGGCGAGACAGCTGGAGTGCAGACACATCCGACATGGCACCATACCTGACCCATATGATAGTGGCATTTTTAGACTTGTCCAGAGGGTTTAGTAGCCAGTATTTCAGATAGGCAGCTCGAGTTCTCAGTTAGCAAGCCCCTCTCAGTAGAGTAGACAGCTTAGGGCACATTGGACTGGTAGGCACAACCTTACTCAGGATCGCAGGAGTAGTAGGGTCACTAGATTTAGTGGTAACGCCAATAGTAGTAGTGGGCATAGCTCTAAGCATGGCAGTTTTGGGTCTGGGGCTAGTACGTGTGCCATTTATGGACGAGTGCATCACGGTCCTTGTCACTTGATGCCAGGAGCATGTTTTATATGTGGTCAGTTTGGACACTTCGCTAGAGCTTGTCCGAACTATGGATTCCAGACATCTTTTGCTCAAGGATCTTCACCTACTATTGTTCAGCCATTGCGGCAGGTGCCTCAATAATATCAAGGACCCATATACCCTTAGCAGTGACTAATGCATTATGTGAGTCAGCAGGGTCGAGGTAGAGGACAGACTCAGCCATTCACCTCACAGTAGCCATGACGTGGTCAGGCTAGGGTCTTCACTTTAACTCCTCAGGATGCGCAGGCATCCAATGCTGTGGTAGCAGATATTATTCCAGTCTGTTGCTCTAAGGCTAGAGTCTTATTTGATCTGGGTGCTATATGTTCATTTGTATCTCCTTTATTTACTTTAAAAGTGACTTGTCTTCCTTCTAAGATGAGTTTTCCTCTATTTATTTTGACTCCGCTTAGTGATGAGTTCGAGATAGACATTTTCTTTCCATCTTGTCCCATGTTAGTAGAGGGTAGAGAATTGTTAGCAGATTTAGTCCTTCTGGATGTGATCAAGTTTGATGTGATTATGGGAATGGATTGGTTGTCCCAGTATTATGCTTTTGTGGATTATCGAGCAAAGGAAGTAATTTTTAGAATTCCTAGTGATGAGGATTTCAAATTCAGAGGTACTGAGAGTTCCATATCCCCTGTTCTTATTTCTGCCATTACAGCTAGGAAGATGCTTAGTAGAGGATGTCAGGGCTATCTAGCTGTAGTTAGAGATGTTCAAGCAGAAATGGGATCAGTGGAGAGGGTACCAATAGTACGTGAATTTACAGATGTTTTTCCAGGGGAGTTACCTGGATTGCTGTCACGACCCAAATCGGGGGCCATGTTCGGTGTTAGGGAATGGGAATTCTTTCGAATCTGGAACCCGTAGCAAGCCTTAAAAGAAAAGCATGAAATAAAATAAAATAAATAAAATATTTATTCAGCAAAAATTAAATCTCAAATAATAAAATAAATTTCTCAACTTCCTTTAATAAAATAATATCACATCTCATATCATAAATAAAATTTTTTAATACAAATCCTTAGAGAAACACTCTGAATTAAAATCTCGTACATGCATAAAATCAAATACAACTCTCGATAGAATCAAATACAACTACAATTGCAGCATCTAAAGTATAAAATAAAACTCAAGTAAGTGATTTACATAATAGGACCGGAGCGGAAGAAATCCGATAGATAGGTCTACTGCTGAGGTCTAAAGAAGGGGACTCTCCTGTAAAAACATCAATGGAGGGGAGTTAGACCTCACTGAGCGAATTGTTATAATATATATACACGCATTAATAAATGTCAAATGCAATCAATCATATGTATCTAATAAATATATATACAGGCATGTACACACATATGCTGAAAATCACTTTCTTTATAATACTGAAAAATATTAGTTTAAGAAGGATCAAATGAAACCCTAAATGATCGCAATCTCAAATAACAACAGACATCACTCTAGCCATACAAGCTCACTTGTTTCCAAATAAATTCACTTAATCCTTATTGACATTAGACTGGCCCTGAGACACTAAGTTGACCGAGCTCCAGCAGTCTGACTGTAAGTATCATTGGCCCCGAGACACTATGTCAATTGAGCTCCAGCAATCACACTCTCATTCACCTCACACAACAATCAAATCAATCAAGTCATGATCCACAAATAGGTTAGTAATTTAACCTACAATCTATCGTCGTACTAGTACATACTCAGTCCTAGTGCTGCCCATTAGGAAGCACATTCTATTGATATCCTTCATTAAATATAACTCATTTCATTCATAAAATAATGATGCATGATATCATTATAAATAACTTTATAAACCATATATGTACTAGAAATATACCTAAAATAAACTAAGTATATTTCAAGTATATATACGTAAAATCAATTCAAATAAATCATGGAATATATTAAACTAAACCAGTAATATATTTGAAAGTAATCTAGATTTAAATAAAAAGAAAAACATGCATTTATTTCATAATATACCGAAAATATACCTAGAATATACTTAAGCATTTATTAAGTCATTTATGCATAAATCATACAATTAAAACATATATTTCTAAAACATGCAACCTAAATGCATGTATATATAAAATAACAACTCACAAGTGTGCGCTCCTTGAGATGAGTCCGACGGGCTTGGTCCATTAGGCCTCAGTCTCAGTGCAACTAATAATAAAATAATAACATGAAAATCAGAATAAATCTAAACATCTAGAGACTCGATCTAGGATTATCAACATAGCTAGAGAATAGGAATTAGACTAGATGTCATGTTTTACGAGAATTCTATCAAAAATTTGGCAGAACCTCCTCTGTAAAATGGACATCTCTCTACTTAAAAAGTAGAGTCAGTCCTGCAAGAAAAATACACTTCAAACTAGAATTCTCACAACTCCTCAGTCGGGATCCCAAACTACAAATTCCCCCGATCAAGGTCCACAATTCACAACAAAATACAATGAAATATAGTAAAATTCAATAAATAACAAAAATACCTTTTAAGTATCAAAATATAGCAATTTAAATATTAAAACACTAAAAGTAATTATTTTACCAATAATTACTTTAAAACCCTAATAATAATATAATATTATTAAAATCGATATTTCTCGATAATTCCACCAATATTAATAAAAATTCATTTTATAAATCTAAATTACTTAATCAGTTCAAAAACATATTAAAAATTACTAAAAACTCATTTATTTACAAAAATAGTATATTATATATAATTTGAAAATAATTTTTGAAAAATAGTATTAATTAGTTAAAATTAGTAAATAATTTGTAAAAATTATTTTTATACCTCAAATAATATTAAAACCAATTAAATTTAATATTTAACTAAAATTATCACCAAATTACCAAAATACCCCTAATATATAAAAATACACATAAAATACTAAAAACATTCAAAAATTCAATAAAAATTATATAAATACTCAAAAATTATTTTCTCAACATATTAATCTTTAAAATCAACAAATACACTTAATTAACCAATTATTTATAATTAAATATATATATTTAACCTATATTTTCAAAACTAACATAAACTAAAAATAATTATAAAAATTACATAAAATACACAAAAATTATAAATTAAATTCTAAAATTACCAATAACCATCAATAACACAAAAAAATCACAATTTCATATTTTATTTAATTAATTTACGAAAATAATAAAATAATCAAAAATTCACAAAAATCAAAATAATTCCCAAAAATCACACAAAAATAATTAAATAAAATATGGACAAGTCAGCATTTCGGACTAGATATGGACACTATGAGTTCTTAGTGATGTCCTTTGGGTTGACTAATGCCCCAGCAGCCTTTATGGACTTAATGAACAGGGTGTTTAGGCCATACTTAGACCAATTTATGATTGTGTTTATTGATGATATTCTTATCTATTCCAAGAATAAGGCGGAGCATGCGATGCATCTGAGATTGGGGCTGCAGACTTTGAGAGAGCATCAGTTATACGCTAAGTTTTCAAAATGTTAGTTCTTGTTAAACCAAATGGCATTCTTAGGCCATATTGTGTCTAAAGATGGCATTCAGGTGGATCCCAGGAAGATAGAGGCAATCACTAAATGGCCAAGACCTACAACGATTACTAAAGTGAGAAGTTTTCTAGGTTTAGTAGGCTATTACAGGAGATTTACGAAGGATTTCTGTAAGATTGTCGTGCCTTTGACTAGACTAACCCAGAAGAATGTTAGATTTGTGTGGACTGATAGATTTGAGGAGCATTTCTAGTTACTTAAGGATTTATTGACTTCAGCTCTAGTACTGACATTACCTTCTAGTGATGATGGATACATGGTGTATTGTGACACTTCCCGTGTAGGTTTAAGATGTGTGCTAATGCAGAATGGCAAAGTGGTTGCTTATGCTTCGAGGCAGTTGAAGAAGCACGAGCAGAATTATCCCACTTAAGATCTAGAGATGGCAGCAGTTGTATTCGCACTGAAGATCTGGAGGCATTATCTTTACGGTGTTACTTGTGAGATCTACACCAACCACAAGAGCTTAAATTATATCTTCGAGCAGAGGGATTTGAACTTAAGGCAAAGAAGATGGATGAAACTTCTGAAAGACTATGATTGTTCGATTCTTTACCATCCAGGCAAAGCGAATGTAGTATCTGATGCGTTGAGCAGAAAATCAGCAGGTAGTCTTGCCCATATTAGTATTGAGAGGAGATCGATTATTCAAGAGTTGCATGAGCTTATTGATCAGGGTTTACAGTGGAAAGTGACTAAAAAGTGCCTTTTAGCTCAGTTTAAAGTACAATTTATGTACTTGGATAGAGTTAAGGCAGCTCAAAGAATGGACCCACAGTTGTAGAAAATTATGTTTGAGGTGCAACAGGGTCAATCCAGAGAGTTTTTGATTAACAGTGAGGGAGTTCTACACTTGGGTACTCGATTGTGTGTGCTAGATGTTGATGATCTGAGGAAAGAGATCTTAGAAGAGGCATATTTTTCTGCTTACAGTATTCATCCAGGTTCTACCAAGATGTATCATAATTTGAAAGATACATATTGATGGAATGGAATGAAGAAAAATTTTGCAGAATTTGTATCCAAGTGCCTCACATGTCAATAAGTGAAACTAAAACATCAAAGGCCCTCAGGATTGTCACAACCCATGCCTATCCAAGAGTGGAAGTGGGATATGATTGCTATGGATTTTCTGACTAGTTCACCTCAGACGACAGGTGGGTTTGATGCTATTTGGGTGATCATTGACAGGTTAACTAAGTTAGCTCACTTTCTGCCAGTTAAGAAGATATACTCCACTGACAAGTTAGCAAGGTTGTATGTCAGCAGAATTATTTGTCTTCATGGAGTTCTAGTGAGCATAATATCTGATAGAGGAGCCACTTTTACATCAGTTTTCTAGCAAGAGTTGCATAAGGCATTGGGTACCAGACTTGACTTCAGCACAGCATTCCATCCTCAAACTAATGGTCAGTTTGAAAGGACCATTCAAACTTAAGAGGATATGCTCTGAATGTGCATGATGGACTTTGGAGGTCAATGGGATAATCATTTGCCACTGATTGAATTCGCATATAATAATAGTTATCATGCAAGTATTGAGATGGCTCCATATGAAGCTCTGTATGGTAGGAAGTGCATATCACCTTTATGTTGGGAAATTTATGAGAGATAGTTGACAGGTCCAGAGTTGGTGCAGATTACTTTTGAAAAAGTTCCTATCATTCAGCAGAGGTTGAGGACAACATTCAACAGGAAAAAGAGTTATACGAATCCCAAAAGGAAGGATGTTTCCTTTCTAGTTGGAGATATGGTGTTTCTAAAGGTATCTCTAATGAAGGGAGTTATGAGGTTCGGTAAGAAGGGTAAGTTGGCTCTGAGATACATTAGACCTTTCGAGATATAGTCACGAGTTGGGGAAGTGGCCTATAGACTAGTGTTGCCACCTGAGTTATCTCGAATCCACCCAGTGTTCCATGTTTCTATGTTGAGGAAGTATATTACTGATCCTTCTCACGTACTTCAGCCTCAAGCAGTGGAGCTCAGCAAATATCTGTCTTATGAGGAGTATCCAATAGCGATTACGGATCGCTAGCTTCGCTCTAGGGAGATTCTGATGGTGAAAGTGCTTTGGAGTAACCACACAGCAGAAGACTGTAGGTGGGAGGTAGAATCTAAGATGCAAGTCGTCTATCCCTATCTTTTTCATCCTTAGACCTTGTAATTCCTTGCTTTTCTTTGAAATTCGAGGACGAGTTTCTATAAGGGAGGAAGATTGTAATAACCCGAATATTTTTAAATTATATATTTTTTTTTTATATGTAAATATTGAGGTTTCAACAATATTAATTATCTTTATTTTATATTGTTATAATTGTGAGATAAAATTATTATATTTAAGTACTAAATTTAAAATTTTATTCGAGAACTAATGATATTATTATTTTTACATCATTTTAATTTATGCACATACTTTATTATTTTAATTGTCCTAATATTTATTTATAGCATTATTTTACTAGAGTTAGTATTATTATTGTTGTTGTTGTATATATATAGATATGTGTGTGTGTGTGTGTGTGTGTTTATGCATTACTTTAACTATTAAATATATGAATATATAAGTGTATTTCAGACCAAATATATTGGTCAAAAAGCTCTTTTTTACAGGTCAAAAAGCTTTCTTTCCCTTCCTTGTTGTTTTCTTCTTTTCTTCCCCTGCTGCTACCTCATTTTCTTTCCACCAGAAGCAGCCATCTCCCTGCTTTGCCATCTTCCTCACATGTTTCTCTCCTCCTTGTTGTCCCTACATAGCAGCATCCTCTCTTGCGCAGCAGCAGCAACGGCAGCATATAGTGAAGCAACGTCAAACAGCAGCAACAAAAGGAGCAGCAGGTCTGGCAACGTGAGGTAACAGCAGTCCAGCAGCTCTGGTTCCTCTAGCAGCTCTTTTCTGCATCTAGATTTCTGTGCAAGTGAGTTTTAGGTTAGTTAGTTAGAATTATTGTAGTTAATTTCTGGTTGATTTCAATTGATTTCAGGTTGATTTCTGGTTGATTACAGTAGTTTCTGGTCGATTTTAGTTAGCTGTCAGGTTGATTTTTAGTTGTTTAGGGTTGTTGTTAGTTGATTTAGTTGATTTTGTGTTGATTTAATATTTTTGTTGATTTTTATTATATTTACTAATTACCCATAATTTTATTTTAATTATGTGGTTAATTTTTAAGTTGATCTATACTTATATTAGTGGATCTAAATTAATTGGGGTTAATTTTGGTTAAGAGAATATCAAAATTAATTTAGATTAATTAAATTTATTTTTATGGAATTTTTTGTATATGTTTTTAGGTATTTTAAGGTTTTATGTATATTTTGTTAATGTGGTTAATTAATTATTTTTGGTTGAATATTTGAGTTAATTAGTGTTAGTATCTTATGTTAGTAATTTTAGTAGTGATAAAAATAATTTCTGATAATTTATTTAATTTTTTTTAGAAATTATTATTATTATGTAAATTTTGAAATAATAGGTAAATGGTGTGTTTTTGTTGATATTATAATTAAATACTATGTTTTAGATAACTTTGAGATAAAATGTGGTATTAAAATAATTTTTATAAATTATTTATTATTTTTAGTTAATTAATACTGGCTATTTTTGAAAATTTATTCAAAATTAAATTATTTATTGTTTTGTTGTTTGAATGAGTTTTTTAATTAATATTATAGTATATTTAGACTATTTGGGCAATTATAGTTTTGAATTTGACTATATTATGTTGAATATTTGGAAAGTTGAGTTTTTATTAATATTATATTATTAATTAAAATTTTATCAAATTATGGTGGAAAATAATTTTATTTAGTGTTTTAAAATTAAATAAATTATATTATGATTTATTATTAATTTTTATAATTTTTGGTGATTTACTAAATTAATATTTAGTATTTGCTTATTTCTATTTTTTAGTGAACCTCGGTTGGGAATTATATAGTTTGGGGGTCCCAACCCGAGGTATTGTGCCACTGTCAAATTTTGAAGTGTGTTTATTTACAGGATTAACTCTACTTTGATAGAGGGATGTCTGTTTTACAGAGAAAACTCTGTCGAATTTTTGATAGATTTCTCGTAAAATATGACACCGTGGGCAATCCTAAAATTTTTATTCTAAGTTCGAATCGAGTCTTCATTAGAAACTCTAGAAGTTAGGTTTCTATTTTCTGATTGTCATTTCCTTTTCTGTCTTTTAGCCGCCCCCTCTAGTCACGTCTACTAGTTGAGGTCGGACACGACATGTCAGAGGAGCACCTTTATCCTGTAAGTTAATATTTGTTTTAAGTGTTGAGTCTTTTAATTTAAATTATATTAAATTCTTATGAATTTAATTTTTTGAGATTCTAGTCAGCATTCTTCATAGGATTTTGCATGATTTAATTTATAGTTGATTTATTTTATTTATTGTAATTTTCATTGTTTTATTTATTTTCTTTTAGTTTTAAATAAACCACGGTAGAATGGGCTACCTAATGGGTTTTCATCAGCACCGTGTGAGCACTGGTAAAATATGTAATTATTTAATTATATTACTGGGGTCAATGGTCTGGTGATGTTTTGCTCTCGAACACCTCCAGTATAATTTTGATTAATATTTATTAAATCACTAGGGCCGATGGTCTGGTGATGCTTTGCTCTCGGACACCGCCAGTATAATTTTGATTAATATTTATTAAATCACTGGGGCCAATGGTTTAGTGATGTTTTGCTCTCGAACACCGCCAGTATAATTTTGATTAATATTTATTAAATCACTAGGGCCGATGGTCTGGTGATACTTTGCTCTTGGACACCACCAATGATATTGGATTAAGAGACATGACGGCGACTGTGTATCCTGGTGATGTCTTGCTCTCGGGATCTGACAGTCTTGGATATAAATGTGTCATATGACTGTTAAAAAATTTATAAATCGGGTTCTACCAAATTTTTATATTGAAACTTTTTAAAAAGATATTTAAATATCTTTCTTCTCTTTTAAAAATTAATTTATTATATGTATATCAAATGGTTTGAATAAAATTATATTATATTATATTTCCATAAAAATTTATTTTCAATGAGGTTTTCTGTCACGACCCAAAACAGGGGCCATGACCGGCGCTAGGGAACGGGAATTCTTTCGAATCCGGAACCCGTAGCAAGCCTAAAAATAAAATAAATCATGCCCATAATAACAGTAACAGTATAATATGCAGCGGAAATAAAAATCATAATATCATAATATTATCCACATCAACTGGATTTAAATCAAAATCTCATCACATATATAATAATCCTTTTAATACAAATCCAGTTTCAATATAATACATTTCTTTAAAATAAAATACATGAAATCCAACACTTTAATTCACAACTACTGCAGTGTCTAAATAAAATAAATAAGACTCAAGTAGATAATTTACACAAAGAAGCCGGGGGCGGAAGAAATCCGACGTATCGACCTGCTACTGAGGTCTGAGGAAGTTGACTCTCCTGAAAAATAGTCAACGGAGGGGAGTCAGACCTCACTGAGTGAATTACTATAATATATATACATACACATTAAGTGATAATGCATACAGTCAACAGTATATATATAATATGTATATATACAGGCAATTGCACACAGATGCAATAAAATCATTTTATATATTTTTCATTAAAAATCATCTTTTATGAAGGATCACATAGAATCCTAGAATATCGCAACCTCAGAAAATAGTGTTAAACAACACTCTAGCCATACAGGCTCACTTATTCCAAATATATCCACTTAATCCATTTGGACAGTAGACTGGCCCCGAGACACTAAGTCACCGTGCTCCAGCAGTCTGACTGCCAGTGCCCGAGACACTTGGTCAACCGAGCTCCAGCAATCACACCTCCAAACCATATCTCACACATATCAATAATCATAATCAATCAATATCCACAAATAAGTTAGTAATATAACCTAAATACTATAGGCATACCGGTATGTACTCGTCCTAGTGCTGCCCACTAGGTAGCACGTTCTATTAATATCCTTCATCATTAATAATGTAAAACATTCATTCACAAAAATAAATAATGCATGATGTAAATGAAATAACAATATAATCCCATATATATACCGGAAATATACCATAAGTAAATCAGGTATATTTCGAGTATATATATATCAAATACATTCAATCAAATTATAAATTAAACTGGAAATATATTTAAAAACATTTTAAATATATTTTATTCACAAAATATGCATATAATTTAGTATATACCAAAAATAAACCAAAAATATACTAATATAAACTTAAGAAATAATCAATTTATTTATGCATATTTAATCAACATAAAACATGCATTTCTAAATCATGCATCCTAAGCATATATATATAGTATAGTAACTCACCTAGTGCGCTCCACGAAATGGATCCGACGGGCCTGGTCCACTAGCCCTCGGTCTTGGCGCAACTAAACAAACAATAACGACAGACATTAGAATAATCCTAATAGAAATCCTAGAATTCAATCTAGAGTATTAAAATATGGAAACAGAATTAGGGTTCGACTGGACATCACGTTTTACGAGAATTCTATCGAAAATCCGGCAGAACCTCCCCTATAAAACGGACATCTCTCTACTTAAAAGAGTAGAGCCGACCCTTGCAAAGAAACACACTTCGAAAAACTACACAAGGCATAATCAAAATCCCACGGTCGGACTCCAAACTACAGTCCACCGACCGAGGTCCACAAACACAAAACATATTCCAAGTATACCAAAAAATATCCTCACAACATAGTAATACATCTCATAGGTAAAAATTACATGAATTAACCTTAAAAACACTGTAAAAACCGATTAAAACTCATTTTATTAGAAAAACCGTAATATTATATATATAATTGAAAATAATTCACGAAAAATAGTTTTAATTAGTTAAAAATACCAAATATTTTGTAGAAATCATTTTTTATACATTAAATAACTATTAAAACCAATTAAATTACATTTTTAGCCAATTTAGGGTAAAATTACCAAAATACCCCTATATATATAAATATACTTAAATTACTTCAAAAATTCACCAAAATTCATACAATTATCCAAAATTAATTTTCTCAAAATATTTATCAATAATATTAATAATTAAACTCAATTAACCAATTAAATTCAAATAAAAACACATTTAACCCTAATTTCTCAAAATCACATAAACTTCAATAATTCAAAATAAATACTTAGAAATTCATAAAAATTCCAAATAAATTCCTATAATTCATTTCAACACCAAATTTAACCATAAACTCCAATTTCATAATTTAAATAATTAATTCCCGAAAATTAGAAAATAATATTAAAATATTCAAAAATACCCAAAAATCCAAAAAATCTCCAAAAATTCTACAAACATTCATACATGTAGATTGAGCTACTAGGAACAATATTTGTGAAGGAATTTTTCATGAATCAATCAATTCGAAGCTCAAAAAAATCAAAAACCCTAATAGGCCGAAATTGACAAAATCGAAACCTAAGCAATTCTAGACCATTTTAGCTCAAACCAAAGCTAGAATCACACTCACCGGAGCTCAAGGAGAAGAAAGAGACTGGCTGGTGTCAAAAATGGTGGCCGGAATCGGTGTGATCGACGGTGGATCGATTTTCGGCTTCTCCGGCCAAAATCGACTTTCAGGCGCCGGAAACGGTCTCCTCAGGCGGTGAAATTGGTCGGGGAAGACGGTGGCACACCGGACGGCACACCCACGGTGAAGAAACGGCTTGACAGACGCCCGGACGGAGAAGAGAAGAATCGGGGAGGAAGAAGGAGACTCGGGGGGCAAAATGGTAATTTTCCAATTCTTTTGATTTTTGACAAATATTAATGTATATATGTATATATATATACTTTACACTATATAATAAAATAATATTAAATTACACACATCAAATATACACCACACACATAAAATTTAATATTTTAATAATTTATACTAAATAAAATTAATTAAATAACAATAAAACAAATAAATACTTAATAAAATATTAGGGTAATAATAAACCCTAATTAAATAAATATACACACACAGGCTTTATTTAATAATTTAAAAATACGCATGAGTTCATGCAAGTCCGTAAATACATTTAAAATAATTAATAATACATTGTTTACGTGAAAATTTCCCCAGAAATGCAAGTCTTGGGAAAATTTTACGTAAAAACACTGAAAATAATATACTGTAATTAAAATAGATTTTAAATACATATTAACTCGTAAAAATATCATATAATGTACAGAAATTATTAACACTGCATATCCCGATACAGTGTAAAAAATATTTTAAAAACACGGGATATTACATTTTCAAATCGCATTCATTTCTTTATTAACTTACTCAATAAGGTCTGACTCCTTAATTTTTTTCAGGAGTTTAGAAGTTTTCTATTAGGCCTACTTCTCTTCATTGTATAGCTTTGTCACCGGCTATTCTACGTAGGTCTACTTAGTCGTGTTGTATTTACTTTCGTGTACCGCAGTAGAGAAAATTGTATAACTGCATACTTTATTTGAGATTTCATGTATTTATAATTTATGTATTGAGATACTATTTGTATAACTAATGTTTATTTATTTTATGCACTGATATTATGGTTTAAATTATATTAAAAAAATCAGTTTGATAATGTGCATTGTGATTTTATCATTTATTGTAAGGTTTCAAAGATTAAATATTTTGCGATTTTTTTTAAGGCTTACTATAGGTTTCGGTAGTTTTATGTTTTCTCATTTCCTAGTGCCGGTCACATGTCCTTAGATTCAAGTCATGACATTAAATTTGACAAATAATATATTAAAATTATGATAAACCTCCAATCTGCCATAGATGGAGGGTGTGGTTATTTTAATTGGGCTGAACTTTAAGAGCCTAGTCCAAGTGGGCGGGATGAGTTGAGGTGGAGAGACTTCAACCGTAATTCTATCTCCCTATCATATTAGGTACAGGTGAATAAACCTGAAGAGGAAGAGTTTTTGTTCTCTGTCAATTAGGATTAGTGTTTCGTGTTCTTCTTTTTAAGGTTTTATTTTATGGTCAATAGCTACTCTATTGGATGTGAAATTGAAGGATAGAAGGAGGAGGTGACACTACTAGTGATATAGCTAGGGGGCACTATAGTCTATATAAATTATCCATCCATCTAAAAAAAAAAACCTATCAACAAAGTTTTTTTTTAACCCAATAACCTATCAAATTAAAACACATTCATAACTATTAAAACACATTTATAATCTATAAAAAATATTAAAGTACATTTATATAGAGTACAAATCTACCAAAGACAATCATAGTAGACAAAAATAATGAAAATAAAAAAAGAACAAAAAAAAGGAAAAAATAAGTTTTGAGATGTGTGTAAGAAAGAAATATGTATCTATAATCTATAATATATATAAATGTATGATAGGGGGGACAGACAAAATTACAATAAATTCTTTATTCATTATTATATAAAAATTAGATTATTTAGTTATTTACTAATAAAAATAAAATATAATTAATTAAAATATAATTTTAATTTGATAGAAAATCTATTTCCTATTTTAATTAGTTTAACTTCTATTTTATCTCTAATAAAAATTAAATTAACTGAAATATAGGGATTTAATTGAAATTTGTTTCATATTTTATTTAGGTTAACTTCTATTTTATCTCTAATAAAAATTCTAATTTAATTGAAAATATATTTTCTATCCCAATTAAGTGACCTTGTAAAAAAACTAATTATGAGAAATATTGAAGTGATGTCATATAATTATTCAAATATTTATGAAAATTGTAATTAATTATAATTATATTAAGTCAATATCAAATTGTTATATAAATAAATAATACTATTATTATTTTTAAAACTTTTATGCTAATAATAATAATTATATTTAATTTTTTTATTTACTTTATATCACTAGTCAAATAATTTTTTTTATTCACATATGAAATATGTGATTGTTTACTAGTATATACAAATGTACGAAGAATGGGAACAAATAAAATTATAAAAAAGCCTTCACTCATCATTATATAAAAATTGGATAATTTAGTCATTTACTAATAAAAATTAATTAATTAATTAAAATTTAATTGAAAGTATATTTCTAATTCTAATTAGGTTAACTTCTATTTTATCTCTAATAAAAACTAAATTAATTATAATTTAATTGAGAGTATGTTTCCTATTTTAATTATGTTAACTTTTATTATATCTCTAACAAAATTAAATTAAATTTTAATTTAATTAAAAGTATATTTCCTATTCTAAATAGGCTAACCTCTATTTTATCTCTAACGAAAATTAAATTAATTTAAATTTTAGTAGTAATTTTGTTAAAAATATATTTTTTTTTCTATTTTAATTAGGTCTACATATATTTTATCTAATATAAATCAAATTAGATAGTATAACTTTATAAGTTTTACTATATTAAATTTAATAAAAAAAATAATTAAAATTAAAATTAACAAATTTTATGTAATAATCAATTATGAAAATATTAATGTCAAAAACGTTGAAAGATTGTTGCATTTAAGTAAAAAATTCATAATGATTGTAATAAATTACTATATTATAACTCTATCAAATTTGTAAAATTAGATTATTATTTAGATAAAAATATTAAAAGAGTGTTGTAAAAGGATTCAAATAAAAAATTATTAAAATTGTAATAAATTACTATATTATAATGCAACACTATCAAGATTGAAAAAATTAGATTGACATATAAATAAAATAATATTCTTATTATTTTTGAATAATTATTAAATTAAAGTTTATAAAGTAAAAAAAATCTAATTAAATTAATTATAATCTTTTTGTATGTATTGCATCTATAATTATATTTTAAAAAATAGAGCATATAATTTATTTGGCAGTAGTATTTTTGTAAGAAAGTAAAATTATCATTTTTAAATATTTGATAAAATTTAATAAAAAGAGTTAAAATTAAATTATTTTTTTATAATTTTATTTTTAGTTGAAATTTAAAAATTACATTAAATTGCTTTTTAAATAAATAAAAATAATTAATATAAAAAATATTGAAGAAATAAAGTGTCACTGTTTAAATAAAAAAGTTTACAAAATTTTTAACAAATTATAATTTTAATGAGATTTTATATATTTAAAACAAGTATAAAATGAAGCATCCCTCAACATATCCGTCATATTTTTTATTGAGTAGAAAATATAACTTTCTATTATTTTTTAAATTTTTTTATTAAAAAAACAACTAATGATTTGTTATCATCTTATGGTTAATTATTACCATAATATTTTTTTTATATATAATTAGTTCTAGAATTGAGAAAATATTAATTATAAAAATATTGAAGAAATATTATATAATCATTTTAATAAAAATTTATCAAAATTGCAATGAATTATAATTATCTTAAGTTAATGTAAAATTTTTTATTTAGGTAAATAACACTTTTATTATTTTTGAAAATGTTATAATAATAATAATAATAATAATAATAATAATAATAATAATAATAATAATAATAATAATAATAATATCAAAGTATATGTTTAATTATTTTTTTACTATCACGAGTCTAAAATATTTTGTTCACATGTAATGCACATAGTTGTTTACTAATATATATATATATATATATATATATATATATATATATATATATATATATATATATGTACAAGGTAGGGACAGATAAAATTACAAAAAAGTCTTCACTGATTATGAAATATCCCGTGTTTTTAAAATATTTTTACACTGTACCGGGATATGCAAGTGTTAATAATTTCTGTATTTTATATGATATTTTACGAGTTGTTATGTATTTTAAACCTATTTTAATTACTGTGTTTTATTTACAGTACTTTACGTAAAATTTTCCCGGGACTTGCATTTTCGGGGGAAATTTTCACATAAATATTTTAGTATTAATTATTTTAAATATATTTTCGAACTTGCATGAACTCATGCGTAATTTTAAATTATTAAATAAAGTCTGTGTGTGAATATTTATTTAATTAGGGTTTAATATATATAACCCTAATATTTTATTATTTATTTATTTATTTATCATTATTTTATTATTTTATTTATTATTAAATTATTAAAATTTAATTTTTTATTATTATTTTATTAATATTTAATTATTTTCTTTTCTTTTCTTTTTCTTTTTTTCTTTTTTTCTTTTTTTTTTCTTTTTTTCTTTCTTTTTCTTTTTCTTTCCTTTTTCTTTCTTTTTCTTTTTCTTCTTCTCCTTCTTCCTTCTCCCGCGCCCGACCCCCCACCTCACCCCTCACCGTCTGCAACTCCGGTCACCTACCGTCGGTGTGCCTCCCGGCTTGCCACCGTCGTTCCCCAGCCGTCCTCCGCCGCCTCCAGCTCCTTTCCCCGGCGCCGGCAGCTTCATTTTTCCTCTTTTGGCCGAAAGTTGATCCATCGCCGTTTCTCCCTCCTCCGGCCACCGTTTTCGACACCGCTGGTCTCTTTCTTCTCCTTGAGGTCCGGTGAGTGTGATTCTAGCTTTTGTTTGAGCTAAAATGGTCTAGATTTGCTTAGGTTTCAAATTTTCAATTTCGGTCACATTAGGGTTTTTGATTTTTTTTTAGCTTTGAATTGAATGATTCATGGAAACTCCCTTCACAAATGTTGTTCCTAGTAGCTCAATCTACATGTATGAATTTTTGTAGAATTTTTCGAGATTTTTTGGATTTTTGGGTATTTTTGAATATTTTAATATTATTTTCTAATTTTCGGAAATTAATTATTTAAATTACAAAATTTGAGTTTATGGTTGAATTAGGTGTTGAAATGAATTATAGGAATTTATTTGGAATTTTTATGAATTTCTAAGTATTTATTTTGAATTATTGAAGTTTATGTGATTTTGAGAAATTAGGGTTAAATGTGTTTTTATTTGAATTTAATTGGTTAATTGGGTTTAATTATTGATATTATTGATAAATATGTTGAGAAAATTAATTTTGGATAATTGTGTAATTTTTGGTGAATTTTTGAAGTAATTTAAATATATTTATATATATAGGGGTATTTTGGTAATTTTACCCTAAATTGTCTAAAAATGTAATTTAATTGGTTTTAAATAGTTATTTAAGGTATAAAAATGATTTCTATAAATTATTTAGTATTTTTAACTAATTAAAAACTATTTTTCGTGAATTATTTTCAATTATATATATAATATACGGTTTTTCAAATAAAATGAGTTTTAATCGATTTTTTACAGTGTTTTAAGGATAATTATGTAATTTCCACCTATAAAATGTATTTCTATGATTTAAGGGTATTTTTGGTATTTCTAGAATTGTTTTGTGTTTGTGGACCCCGGTCGGTAGACTGTAGTTGGAGTCCGACCGAGGGGGTTGTGGTTGAGTGTTGAGCTTGTTTTTCGAAGTGTGTTTCTTTGCAGGGTCAGCTCTACTCTTTTGAGTAGAGAGATGTCCGTTTTACAGGGGAGGTTCTGTCGAATTTTTGATAGAATTCTCATAAAACGTGATGTCCAGTCGAACCCTAATTTTCGATTCTGTGTTTAATACTCTAGATTGAATTCTAGGATTTCTGTTAGGTTTATTCTGATGTCAGTTAATTATTTCTTGTTTAGTTGCGCCGAGACCGACGGCTAGTGGACCAGGCCCGTCGGACCCGTCTCGTGGAGCGCACTAGGTGAGTTACTATACTATATATATATATGCTTAGGATGCATGATTTAGAAATGCATGTTTTATGTTAATTAAATATGCATAAATAAATTGATTATTTCTTTAGTTTATATTAAGTATATTTTTGGTTTATTTTTGGTATATAATAAATTATATACATGTTTCATTAATAAAATATATTTAAAATGTTTTTAAATATATTTTTAGTTTAATTTATGATTTGATTGAATTTATTTGACGTATATATACTCGAAATATACCTGGTTTATGTTTGGTATATTTTTCGGTATATATATGGTTTATATTGTTGTTTTATTTAAATTCATGCATCATTTAATTGTGAATGAATGATTTATATTATTAATGAAGGATATCAATAGAACGTGCTACCTAGTGGGCAGCACTAGGACCGAGTACGTACCGGTACGCCTATAGCTTTAGGCTATATTACTAACTTATTTGTGGATATTGATTTGATTATGATTATCGATATGTGAGATGTGGTTTTTTAGGTGTGATTACTGGAGCTCGGTTGACCAAGTGTCTCGGGGCCAATCACACTGGCAGTCGGACTGCTGGAGCTCGGTTGACTTAGTGTCTCGGGGCCAGTCTACTGTCTAAATGGATTAAGTGGATATATTTGGAATAAGTGAGCCTGTATGGCTAGAGTGTTGTTTTAACACTATTTTCTGAGGTTGCGATATTCTAGGGTTCTATTTGATCCTTCATAAAAGATGTTTTTCAGATAAAATACATAAAAATGATTTTATTGCATCTGTGTGCAATTGCCTGTATATATACATATTATATATACTGTTGACTGTATGCATTATCACTTAGTGTGTATGTATATATATTATAGTAATTCACTCAGTGAGGTCTGACCTCCCCTCCGTTGACTATTTTTCAGGAGAGTCAACATCTTCAGACCTCAGTAGCAGGTCGATACGCCGGATTTCTTCCGCCCCGGCTTCTTTATGTAAATCTTTTACTTGAGTCTTATTTATTTTATCTAGACACTGCAGTAGTTGTGAATTAAAGTATTGGATTTCATGTACTTTATTTTAAAGAGATGTATTATATTAAAACTGGATTTGTATTAAAGAGATTATGTATCTATGAGATGAGATTTTAATTTAAATCCAGTGATGAAAATGATATTGTGATATTTAAGATTTTTATTTCTGCTGCATATATATTATATGGTTATTGTTATTGCATGATTTATTTTATTTTTAGGCTTGCTACGGGTTCCGGATTCGAAAGAATTTCCGTTCCCTAGCGTCGGTCATGGCCCCTATTTTGGGTCGTGACAAAGTTGGTATCAGAGCGGAGTTCTGTGTCAGGGCTTAGTTATGTGAGTTGTGGCCTTAGTTTTAAAGTTGTGTTTTCTGTTGGACTACTGCAGTGTATTAGGTTCGAGTATGTCTTAATAAGTATTCCTTGCTGTAGTTTTCAGCGTTATTCCTCCGTTGTCTGTTTTGTCTGAATTTTTCCGTATGTCTTTTCAAAATGAGGAGGCGAGCGCTGTGTCCGCTCCACCGGTCGTTGAGGCCGAGGATGATGAGTCTTTTCAAGACGAGGTTTTACCTCCTGAGCAGCCAGTTAGATGTAGAGGTCGTGGCAGAGGTAGACCTCAAGGAGCGACAGGTCGCCGTAGGCAGAGAGAGTTACAGGACGAGGAGCCTGGTAGAGCCTGAGTTTAATTTTCATGTTCCTCCAGTTGTTCAGCCTGCCTATCAGCAGGGTATGTCTGACCCTGAGGCAGCTTTGTTCTATGCCCGAGTTGGCAGGATTGCTTTTGATGGTACTTCTGATCCTTTAGATTCTCTGCATGCGATTGAGACTAGGACTCGGACTGCTCATATCGAGTACCAGTGGATCATGATCGTTGAGTTGTCTGTTGAGGGACCAGCCTTAGATTGGTTCATTCAGATGATCCAGCCCTAATATGATGACGATGACATGGGCTCAGTTTCGAGAGCGGTTCATGAGGAGATTCTGTCTAGAGCCTCTTCATTTGAGTTATCGTCTTCGTTTGACTAGTACTTCTCGTGGAGATCGATCTGTAGAGGAGTATACCCAAGAGTTTCTTCGGTTGGGTAGATATGCTGAGGATCTGATGCGAGATCAGTATTTCGCTGTTACTGCATATGTTACTGGTTTAGGTTCAGCTTTTGCTGGTATGCCTACAGCAGGCCTTACTCTCGAGTCTGTGATTGAGCTAGCTAAGGAGATTGAGCTGAGACTAGTTAGGCAGGGAGCGATGCCTGATTATTACCAGCTGGGAGTTCAGTCGAGTGGATCGCAGGCTACTCCATATTCAAGTTTTCATGTTGGTTCGAGTAGTTAGCAGCGAGGTTCGACTCAGCAGAGTCAGAGATAGTAGCAGCGAGGTGCATCGGAGCAGTAGACATGGCCGTGGAGGTCAGCGTAGATCATTCAGATTCGAATCAGGTGCTTCGAGCAGCAGCAGTGGTCGTAGTTCTGGATCAGCGGCTAGTGTTTGTCAGACTTATGGTAGAGTCCATCAGGGACCGTGTTATCTGACACCACTGACATGCTTCAGATGCGGGCAGACAGGACATTTTGCCAGATCGTGTCCTTATTCTGGGTATCAGCAGCAGCAGATTCCGTGATTCCCACAGCAGTCGATTGCTAGTGCAGCACCCGTGCCATTTCAGTTGCCACCAGCCCAGCATCAGAGTTCCACTCAGTTTGTTCCACAATAGAGTCATGGCAGAGGTACTAGAGGAGGTGCTAGAGGTGTTGGCCAGGCTTCTACCAGTCAGCAGGGAGGGTCGAGGTCAGGCCAGAGTCTTCCATCTGACTCAGCAGGATGCTCAGGCATCTAATGCAGTCATGGCAGGTATTATTTCTATTTGTTACCTGGATGCATGGGTTTTGTTTGATCCGGTGTGCCACGCATTCATTTGTTTCTCCTGTTTTTTCTTCTAAATCTTGTTGCCAAGCTTCGAGGATGGCTTTTCCTTTGTCTGTTGCCACTCCTCTGAGCGATTCCTTGGACGCCGATATTGTTCTTTCTGGTTGTCCAGTTCTCGTGGGAGATAGAGAATTACCCGCTGATTTGATATTGTTGGATGTGATGGAGTTCGATGTTATTTTGGGAATGGATTGGTTATCTCAGCACTATGCCGTGGTAGATTACAGGAATAAGGAGGTGACTTTCAGAATTCCTGGTGAAGAAGATTTTAAGTTTGTTGGTGATAGGAGTTCAGCACTC